>OX940809.1:23431947-24031947 GCA_954870605.1 Acer campestre | reverse complement strand
CTGAAGGGACACAGAGGTCCTAAAGGCGTTCTCTGGTTCTGGGCTGCCATTTTGGTTTGGTTCCCATGGCGTTCCTTAAGGGGTTGACATGTTGATCAGATCTGCTTTGACTTGAACTATCTGGGTCGTAGCCTAGGGATTCATTCATTAGCCAACATTGATCTGTTCTGGTGTCTGGGAATTTGCTCTAAGCGCAAGTGGAGCTATTCTATCAATATTGTGTGTGGCGTTGACCGCCTGGACCGGAGGTGCGAGTGGCACACTGTTAGGCATTCCATTGACTATAGCTCGCTGCTCTGCATTACAAGTTCATACTGTGATGTTTTCGGCTTCGAGCTCTTGCAGCTTCACATTGTTTGCGGTCATTTGAGCAGTCAACGCGATGATATGCTCCTTGAAAGTTGGTGGATTTTCGTCTCTTGACATCTTGAGAGATTCATTGTTGTGATTCGATTGGCTCGTGAAAAGTTGCAAAGGGCTCCACGGTGGGAGCCAAACCATAGGAGGTCGCTCTACAATTGTCGTTGACTAGGCTCTTATGACTTGTCATTAGGGCCTGATCGAATCAAGTTTGTCAACTACTCTCTTAACCTGCAAAAGAAATGAAAAAGTACATAAAGAAAAATGGTGGAGCCTTGAATTTAGCTTTATGTTGCTTGGGCTGAGCGTAGTTTAGGATTGGGAAAGAAGAACTTCGAATAAAATGCTATGGTTTTGCGAAGAGTTGAGTTTTAATGGTTATGCAGAGATTATCTGGTGATTTTGAGAGAATTTTGACACAATAACAGCACGCAAGTAAGCTCTTTGGTTCTAAGAATTCAGAATTCCTTTTTCTGTGGAGAAGGGGTCATATTTATGGGCTCTTATAGATGATTTCGTGGAGGATCAAATCTTTCGTTTTTCCCAGATTTCCTGGGATTCACCGTTTGAATCCCTATCTAACTCTTGCTTTTGTTGTTATTTGATAACAACTGAAGCTCAAACTTAGTCAAATTGTTATATCTTAGTTGACAAGTTTATGGGTCGACCTACGGTACATGGATCTGACCCATATTAACTGTTATGCCTGTCATGGGCTTGAAGGTTGGCCCTAGAGCCTGTTTTTTGCTACCATATACACTTGAAATTTATTAATTCTAATGCAAATTAAATTGCAATTATTTTTTAAAAATTGAAGGTCAAGATTCGAAAGGTTTACGCACACACAGAACTGTTATTCTATATATATAAATCCCGGGCTTTCGGATAGAGATTTTTTTTTTTTTAGGAAACCTAGAAATGTTTGTTTACTTACAAATGCTAACTAATATTTATTTTTATTGTTTAATATATATATATATATTTTTGAAGGATATATATATATATATTAACATGTGCACTAAAAAGGAAAAATATAAAAGTATATGAAACCGATTATTCTATCCAACTATCCAACTCGACCATTCTTTAATTTGTTTGAGACATTATTTAAGTTTTCTATGGATTGTAAATTTGTAATATTATGTAAACCAATGCGTCACGGTTTGGTACTATCTATCTTCGACTAGAAGTAATCCTACCAATGTATACTCCCTGTCCTTAACAAAGAAATGTTATCGTAAATACCAAAAGTAAAACAAAAAATATATATTAAATAATAAGGTTCTCTTTGTTGTGAATATTGGGTGGATTTATACCCATTTGTATTCACCGCCTAACACCTCTCTCTTTGCTTTCTAGATTGCTAACGTATATCTCTCGATGACCACAAGCTTTGCTTCATCAGTTGCGTCTTCTCGTCATTTATTGTCCCTTCTGTTTCTTTTTCTGCTGTGTAATGTTGTTCTTTATTATCAAAAAAAATAAAAAATAAAAAAATAAAAAAAAAATAAAAAAAAAAGTGGAAAAGCACTATATATAGTGAGAGATGTAGAGAGCACATATGTTTTTAGTAATGATTAGTCCTCTTTGTCAAGAGATCAATACAAAGATATTCTCTCTCTCTCTCTCTATTTATAAGATAGTCTCATCTTTCTCATATTTCATTTATTTATGACACTCTTAAGTCTTAACATACATCCTCGTGTTAAATATTAAAAATCTTATTTAAATTTTATGTTTATTTTATGATTATCAATAGTTCAATACATGAACAAGCATTTTATTAGCCGTTCTATAAAGTTGACCGAGTGTTTAACTTGAGTAATGTGTAAAAACGATATTCTTATTTAAAGATAAAAAAAAAATAAAACAAAAACAAAAACTATATATATATACACAATTTTTCTATTATCAATTTAGATTTACATACTTGAACTCAAAATGTATATACTTGTCAAAACTTCTCCACAATCTATGATCCACATTGGTCATGTGATAATGTTAAATCTCATAAATATAGTGTAATTTTAACTTTTTTATAATATAACCTTTCAAAAGAAATAAATTTTTTGTTTAACACTCTAATATAACTCATATAAGCCAAATAAGTGAACAAAAACTGTGGATTATAATTGTTATACAATATTAGACCAGACTAATAACTTTTGAATGAGAAAATTACAGCCCACTCCTTGAGGTTTGCATTTTGACAATCGAAAACAAAATTTTTCATTAACCGACGATAATTTCCTATACTATTAATCAACGTTGGTCAAATTTAACAGGTATAAGAGTATTTTCACTCATACAAGCAATTTTTTAAATAATATTTTAAAGTAACAAAACATATTTAAAAACTTTAAATCTTCACCATCCATCTTTGAAATGGAGATGGATGGTGGAGATTCATTTATTAAATTATATATTTTTTAAAAACAAATTATATATATATAAAATGATCTCCACAAAGATAGACGGTGAAGATTTATTAAAAAGATGAACAAAAAAGGGATATGGGCGAAGATTCGGTCCCCACTAAAGGGAGGCTCAAGCCATCTAGATCTCCATTGAGATCCATTTGAATACGTAGAGATCTGGTCCATCCATCTCTCTCTCTCTCTCTCTCTCTCTCTCTCTCTCTCTCTCTCTCTCTCTCTCTCTCTCTCTCTCTCTCTCTCTCTCTCTTTCTTTTTTTCTTTTTTTAATATTTCTAGTCAGGATGGACTATGGATATCCATTATATATATATGTATAATTTTTTTTTCTTTGTTATCCATTTGAAAATGAAATAGCAAAGGATATAATGCGTCTAGCTTTATGAGTGACGGTAAAAGATACCAAGAAGTAAGAGAAGAAGAAACATGGAATTGATGTTTCAATGTGAGAGTCAAGTTGTCATCGGTTCAATTGACACGCCGTCTCTTATCATGGGCCCTTCTTTTATCATCTCCTTCTTTTTTGTGTTTGTGTTTTAAGATTATTTTTGTGCTTTAAGAATAAGTCACAGAAATACATAAAGATGTCTCAGAAATACAAAATAAGTATGAAACCTATTTTTGTCAGATTAAGATTTTATGTGCTATTAAAACTTAAGTTATTAAGTTGGTGCTAGTTTTAAAAGAATGAGAGTAAAAAGTATTAGAAAGTTGTTTAAGCTTATGTATATAATAATAAAATTAAGAAATTAAAGATTGCCACGAACATGATGGGGGCAATCATTTTAATTATTTCTCAATTTTTAATTTTTAATTTTTTAATTAAATAAAAAATTAATATTTATTATAAACAAATAAAAATATGTAAAATATTATAATAGAAATACAAAAGGGTATTTATGTCAAACACAAGTCTTTTAACATTGGTATTAAACCTTTCAAAAAAGAAATCAAACATGTTAGAAATTCTTATATATTAATAACTATTAAAATGTTAATTAAATTAAGATTTAATAAGATTTAAAAATAAAAATAAAAAAAATAAAAAAAATAAAGCACAACCGCCGCCGCCGCCGGCGGTGGCGGCGTGTATTAATGATTTAATGTTTTTTTTTTTGTTTTTGAAAGAAACTAGAATGCATTAACAAAAAGAAAAGATACAAGAAGGGCTGGTGTTCAGCCAAAGTTTCTCCTCCACAAAGGAGGCCGCCAATGAAGCCAGGATGTGAGCCAAACTATTGCCACTCCGGGGAATAGCTTGGCAAGAGGCCACACCTAACTCCTGAAACAGGGCTCTAATATCATTGATTACAAAGATAACATCACAAAGAGAAGAAGAAGGAGAATTCAAAACTGATGTTATTGCAGAGGCGTCCACTTTAACCAGATTAATGAGGAGATTATGATGTTTGGCCATAAGGAGACCTTCCCTCAAAGTAAGAAAATCACCAATATTAACTGAGAAATTGCCTGTAATGCGCTTAGACACCGCCACCACAATCATGCCATTGTTGTCTCTGACCACAGCACCCACGCTAATGAAAGAGGTCTTAGCCCGAATAGATACATCAGTGTTGAGTTTTAGGGAACCACGGGGAGGAGGCAGCCAATCTGTAGACCTGGGCGCGGATATGGAAAGGGGGTGAGAGGTTAAGGCAAGGTGGGAGTTCTGAAATTCAGCCAGAAAACCATTAGCCCACCACACCAGCTCCATCTGGATCCTTCACTCTTCTGCCAGACCACAAGGCATTTCGATTCTCCCAAATGCTTTAAAGATAAACACAAAAAAGGCCCAGGTCTTCCTTGCTAATTCTGGATAGCAAACCTGTAAGAACATTAAAGACAGAGAGTTCCCTGAAACAGACAAGCCAAGAATCAATTTTGTCATTCCCCAAACTTTCCAAGAATTTTTGCACCATAACAAAGCATGAGAGACAGATTCTAGGATTGCACCATAGGATTTACAAGAGGCATTAGACACTACTTTTCTCAACCATAAATTATGCATAACAGGGATAGCACTGCGGCAAGCCCTCCACACGAAATTTTTTATTTTTGGAGGGATGTTGAGGTTCCAAAAAGTAGACCACCATTTACGAACATCAGACCAATTTGAAGGAGATGAATGGATTTTTTCATTGAGAGCCACTTGATACCCACTTTTCACAAGGTAGAGACCATTTTTGTCATAATGCCAGGCTAAACAATCTTTACCACAAAAAAAAACTAATAGGGATCTTGAAGATTACCACAAAATCAGTTGGGAGAAAGGTACTGTGTAGCTTTTCAAAGTTCTATCAGTGATGGTCAATATCGATGAAATCAGCCACTCTCAATTCTGGGTCAGAACAGGGGGAAATAGGCTTAAAAGTGGTAGGCTTGGGTAGCCACAGATCAGAAAAGGCCAGAATATCAACACCATTATCCACTTTCTAGCGCAGTCCCTTAACAAGGAGAGATCTTCCCCATATTATACTTCTCCAAATGTGGGAGCAACCTGGTTTAAGAGAAGCTTGTAGGAAGTCCTCTCTTTTGAAATACTTAGCTTTCAAAACTTTTGCAACGAGGGATTCTGGACACTTTAGAATGCACCATGCTTGTTTGGCAAGGAGGGACTGGTTGAATAAATGGAGATCTTTAAAACCCAAACCCCTACAACTTTTAGGGAGACAGAGATCCTTCCATTTAACCTAGCTGATTTTTCATTTCCCATCACTTGAGCCCCACCAAAATTTGGATATTAAGGTTCCCAGCTCTTTACAGAGACCAATGGGAAGTTGGAAGATACTCATCATATAGGTTGGGATGGCCTAGGCAACAACTTTGATCAGGACTTCTTTGCCTCCAAAGGAAAACATATTGCTTTTTTAAGACCTCACCTTTTTCCAGACCCTATCTTTGATTTGTTCAAAAGTCCTCCTCTTGTTCCTGCCAACAATAGAAGGGAGACCTAGATATTTGTCTTGGGTATTGGAATTTGGAATTTGAAAAGTCTCCTGAATTTCACGTCTAAGTTTGGGAGCCACATTCGGACTGAAAGTAATCTGAGATTTCTAAAGGTTCACTTGTTGCCCCGACCCCCTTTCGTAAATCCCTAACAAGGTACAGATTGTGGAGCAGCTATGCTGAGAAGCTTTGCAAAATACAACACTGTCATCTGTGAAGAACATATGGCTAATAAGAGGGCTTTCCCCAATACATTTAATTCCCAAACCCCGACCATTTCTTTCAGACTCCCTAATAAAGTTGGACAGGCCTTCAGCACAAAGAATGAAGAGATAAGGAGAGAGAGGGCATCCCTGTCTTAAACCTTTGGAGGGGATAACATGGCTGACTGATTTCCCATTTAACAGGAAGGATAGAGAAGAGGTTGTGATACAGTCCATAACCACTGAGATCCAATTCTAAGGGAATTGCATTTGTTCCATGACTGCCCTGAGATAATCCCACTCCACCATATGCTTTGCTCATATCAAGCTTAAGAGCCATATGACCACTCCTGCCTCTTTTATGACTGATGGAATGGAGAATTTCAAAAGAAACCAGTATATTATCAAAAATAAGACTCCCCGGAATAAAAGTTGACTGGTTTGGCGAGATGATATGACAATCTTATACACTACACTGCATAAGGATATAGGTCTAAAATCCGTGATAGATATGGGATTTTTGATTTTTAGAATTAGGACAACGTTTGTATTGTTGAACTCGCGAATTGAAGACCTTATGTTAAGAATATTCAGACATACACTAGTCACTTCAGGGCCTACAATGTTCTAAAATTTCTGAAAGAAAATCGCTTGAAAGCCATCAGGTCTTGGTGCCTTTGTTAGGTTCATGTCAAAAACCGCCGCTTTCACTTCATCTTCCTCAAATTCAGCCCCTAATCTCCGTCATCTATCATTGTCTAATCTAACATCAATAGCCTCTGTAATGTTGCTTATATCACGAAAACTAGGATTTGAGGACCGAAAAAAAGAAGAGAAATGGGCTCCAATTATTCGAGCTAATCCCTCCTTAGAATTCTGAAAGGAGCCCTGCTCGTCTACAAGCTCATGAATAAAAAATTTCTTCTTTCTCATAGACGCCCTTGTTGGTTCCGTGAACCGGAACCGGAACCGGTATCCGCGCAGCGGAAGTGCGGTGGGCCCGGTTTTTTAAAATTTCAACAAAAACGTTTTAGCCGGATCGTTGTGATTATATTGATTCTAATATTTAACTATAAATAATAAGGAAGGAAATAGTTACCCTTGTAGACTTTCCGTGATTCGCTCGAATCGAGTTCCTCCACTGTAGAATCTTCGTGATTCCCTCGAACCAAGTTCTTCCACACCGAATCTCCAACACCAAAGAACCGACGAGTGGGCGTCTCGGTATTGAACAGAAAAATTCAACTCTTGAATTTCTGTACTAGTTGTGTACTCAACACTTGAGACAACTAGAAAAATATTGAGAGACTATCTCACAATATTTTTAGAGGCTTAGACCTTAAAAATAATTTTTCTCTTTTGTTATCACTCTCTTGTTTAGAACTAGTGTTTCTCAAAACAAGAACTCTTCTTGTCTTGTTTTTCATGAAGCTCAAAATATATCAATCAACTCAAAAATAAATATTTTCTTTTTATGCTTCTTCCATCCATAAGAGAGTGAGAGAGAGAGCTATATATATATATATATATATATTGGGTGGTGTAGTATTTTTCCACTATCATAGTACTAGGGTGGGTGGTGTAAAGAATCATAGAATAGGAGCTAGAATTCCACTATGCTTTAAATGCAATGATGAAAGAAAAAACAAAACAAAAGAAAAAAACACTAGTTGAAAAAAGCAAGGGTACTTGATTTCCACCCACCCCATTCATGACTAAAAGTAACAATAATACATCCCACCCCAATTATTAAAACATATATATATAATTAAATAATCAAAATATTATTTTATACATATAATTAAATAATCAAAATATTATTTTATACATATAATTAAATAATCAAAATATTATTTTATACATATAATTTAATATATATAATTAAATAATCAAACATTATTTAATACATATAATTAAATAATCAAAATATTATTTTATACATATAATTAAATAATCAAACATTATTTAATACATCTAATTTAATATATATAATTAAATAATCAAACATTATTTAATACATATAATTAAATAATCAAAATATTATTTTATACATATAATTAAATAATCAAACATTATTTAATACATATAATTAAATAATCAAACATTATTTAATAAATAAAACAATACATAAACTTCTTTATGTATAGATGATTAATTCCAAATTAATCACTAAGCCTCAGTATACCTTAATGTTCAATACAGTATTATAGAGATGGTATGGGGACACATGGACCTATAATTTCAAGCTCCAATAAATCTTCAATATTTAATTAAACTCTTTAATTAAATATTAGATTTATTAATTCCAGATTTATTCCACTAAAAAACTGGAACTGTACTCTTGTTATTATAGAATTAATTACTCGAATAGGAATCGAACAGTCCATTGATATAATCATTACATATAGATCAATCCTCCATAAACAGTTCGTAATATGAGCTAGGTTCAAATCCGTTGACCTCTCAATTACGTTTTTATCCTTGAGTGCCCGTGATTCTCTAATAAACAATTATTTATGATCTTATCATAAATTGAGCGCTCTATTGTTCAAGACCCGAATCACTTACTCAAGAGAACTGTTTGTCTACTTCAATTAAGAAGGAATGGATTCCATCTTGTATATTATCATTCTCAGCTAAGTATATCATCATGTCTCTAAGATACAAGGTTTTTAGGTTTGGCAATTAGAGCAAACCATACCGAGTAAGTCAAAAGACACAACTTTATAAGTAGGAGTCTATTAAATACTCAGGATTAAGATCGTTCCATATATGACCATCTGATTGATAAAAGGGAATACTTTATTTCAATACGGAGATTATTAAAGATTCCAATTTATCGCGTCCATGTCTTGTATAATCTTATTATACAAAGTACCTTCATTCTAATGTCACTACATCAACAGTTCGGATAAAACTGTTCCATTCTTAATGGGAATGAACCATACTAGTAATTTTAATTAATTAAAGATCCCAACTTTAATTACCAATTACAGACAATTAAGATTATTATATTAAACATAATCCTCATGTATATAACAACTTATATACTATGTTTAATATTACATTTAATAATCATGGAATTTTATGTTATTAATACAATATTAATAACATTAAATGCACACAAATATGTAATAGAATGTCAATCTAATTATTAATTCAGCAAGAAGATTAACAACATATGTTCTTAGGGCATTATCCCCAACAATCTCCCACTTGCCCTAAAGCAGATGAGACATGTCCTTTAACCCCAGTCCTTCTAGATGCCCTTCAAAACTCTTTGCCGGAAGAGTCTTTATGAAGGGATCTGCGAGGTTGTCTTCAGATCTAATCTTCAGAACAGACACATCACCACGATGGACAATCTCTCTTATAAGGTGATACTTTCGCTCTATATGTTTTCCTCTTTTGTGGCTTCTAGGTTCTTTTGAATTAGCCACGGCTCCACTGTTATCACAATAAAGTGTAATGGGTTTTTCCATATCTGGAACAACTTCCAGATCAGATAAAAACTTTCGGAGCCAGACTGCTTCTTTAGCTGCTTCACAGGCAGCCACGTATTCAGCCTCCATAGTGGAATTAGCTATGCAAGATTGTTTGATGCTTCTCCAAACTATGGCTCCACCACCAATGGTAAACACTGACCCAGACGTCGACTTTCGACTGTCTTTGTCTGATTGAAAATCAGAATCAGTGTAGCCAATAGGAATCAAATCCCTACCAGAATATACAAGCATATAGTTTCTCGTTCTCCTAAGATACTTGAGAATGTGTTTAACTGCTACCCAATGATCTAATCCTGGGTTAGACTGATACCGGCTGACCACTCCCACTGCATAGCATATGTCAGGTCTAGTACATAACATAGCATACATAAGACTGCCTACTGCGGAGGCATAGGGAATGTGTCTCATATTCTCTTCCTCTTGAGGTGTTTTAGGACACTGCTCTTTAGAAAGAGTAACTCCATGACGAGAAGGTAGATTACCTTTCTTGGAGTTTTGCATTGCAAACTTGATTAACATCTTATCAATATACGATGCTTGAGACAATGCTAACAGCTTGTTCTTACGATCTCGTATAAGTTGGATCCCAAGAACATAACTTGCCTCTCCCAAATCCTTCATTTGGAATTGGTTAGCCAGCCATTTCTTTACATTTGATAAAGATTCTACATCATTCCCAATGAGAAGAATGTCATCAACGTAAAGAATTAAGAAGACCACCTTCTTTTCTTTGATGTACTTGTAGACACAAGGCTCATCAACATTTTGATCAAATCCATATGATTTAATTGCTTCATCAAATCTAATATTCCAAGATCGAGAAGCTTGCTTAAGTCCATAGATGGACTTTTGCAACTGGCAAACTTTTTGCTCTTGGCCTTTATCTATAAACCCCTCTGGTTGCACCATATAGATGCTCTCGTCAAGATGGCCATTCAAAAAAGCCGTCTTAACATCCATTTGCCATATCTCATAGTCATAATATGCGGCAATGGATAAGAGTATACGGATGGATTTGAGCATGGCTACTGGCGAGAAAGTCTCTTCATAGTCAACTCCCTCTTTTTGGGTAAAACCCTTTGCCACTAGCCTAGCTTTGAAAGTTTCCACTTTCCCATCCACTCCCCTCTTTCTTTTGTAGATCCATTTACAACCAATAGGTTTAACCCCTTCGGGTAGGTCTACAAGTTTCCAGACTGAGTTGGAGTACATTGACTCCATCTCGAGATTCATTGCTTGTTGCCAATTCTCTTTGTCAGAATCTTCCATTGCACATCGATATGTCAATGGATCATCTTTACCAAGATCAGAAATCACAACTTGTGCTTCCCCAATTTGTCCATAGCGAGTAGGTTGTCTCACAACCCTCCCACTACGACGAGGTGGTAAATCATTCTGATTTTGAGTTGTGGTCTTCTCATTTTGTCGTTCGACAACAGTTGTTGATGTTGGTCTGACCTCATCAGAAAGTAACTCCTCAAGTATAACTTTACTACGAGGTTTGAAGTTTGTCATATAGTTATTTTCAAGAAATGTTGCATTTGTCGATACAAATACTTTATTATCTTGATGACTATAAAACAAACCTCCTCTCGTTCCTTTTGGATATCCTACAAATATGCATACTTCAGATCGAGGTTCCAACTTCCCAGTCCTACCTTTAAGTACGTGTGTAGGACACCCCCATATGCGAATGTGTCGCAAACTAACTTTGCTACCATTCCACAACTCTAAGGGTGTCTTAGGTATAGACTTAGATGGAACTAAATTAAGTATGTATACAGAAGTCTGTAGTGCATATCCCCAGAACGACATGTGTAATGATGAGTAACTTAACATGGATCTCACCATATCAAGCAATGTTCTATTTCTCCTTTCTGCGACACCGTTTAGCTGTGGTGTCCCAGGTGCAGTCAATTGGGATAAAATCCCATGTTCGATTAAATGATCCAAGAATTCATTATCAAGGTATTCACCTCCTCGATCTGATCGAAGAGTTTTAATCGATTTATTTAATTGCTTTTCAGCCTCGGCTTGGAATTCTTTAAACTTTCCAAAAGTTTCAGATTTCCTTTGCATTAAATAAATATAACCATACCTAGAATAATCGTCAATGAAAGTGACGAAATATTCATATCCTCCTCTTGCTTGTACATTAATCGGACCGCACACATCAGAATGTATCAATTCAAGAGGTTCTTTGGCTCTTTGACCTTTTCTCGAAAAAGATCGTTTAGTCATTTTACCTTCCAGACAGGATTCACAGACTGGAAGAGTGCCAACTTTTAGCTCTCGTAAAGGACCTTCCTTTACCAATCTTTCAATCCTATTTAGGTTTATATGACCTAGTCTAAGATGCCATAGGTATGTGTTATCATCAGGAGAAATCTTTTGCTTTTTAGACTTTGGTTGTTCGACTTTGAACATTTCAGTGTTAAGCAGTGTGTTAAAGGTTGGTCTTAAAAAATAGAGACCTTTGTCCAAAATTCCAGAACAAATATTTAAACCCTTTCTAGAAATAATAACAACTTTATCATTAAAAGAAACCTTAAATAATTGTTCATACAGTCTTGAAACAGAAATCAAATTTCTTCTAAAACCGGGAATATAATAAACATTGTTCAAAACAAGAAATTTATTATTAAAGAGAAGTCTCACTTCTCCCACTGCTTTAGCTGACACCATAGCCCCATTACCCACTCTCATCGTGTAGTCCCCATCGGCTAGTTCTGTTACAGAATCAAACATCTGCATAGAACAACAAACATGGTTAGTCGCACCTGAATCAACTATCCAGGAAGACATATCATTTTCAACTAAACAAGATTCTAGAACAAGTAAATCTGATTTACCTTTCTTTTTGATCTTAAGCTCTTCGAGGTACTTTTTACAGTTCCTCTTCCAGTGACCATCTATGCCACAGTGGAAACATTTTCCTTTGGCCTTTTTGTCAGAGCTCTTTGCTTTGTTGTTGTTGATTTTCTTAGCCTTGAAATTGCCCTTTTTGTTTTTCAACTTGCCACTTCCTTTATTCTTATTCTTCCTCTTGTTGGACTTTCCAGAAGAGGAAGTTGTAGCTTCGGCAACATTTGCCTCACCTCCTTTTTCATTCAAAATGGATTCGAAGGTTTGAAGCTCGTTAAGCAACTGAGTCATGTTGTACTTCAATTTATTCATGAAATAGTTACTTTTAAATTGAAGGAAGTTAGGGGATAGTGTTTCTAAAATCATCCCCACCTGTGTGGCTTCGTCGATATTGGCTCCATGTATTTCCGCCTCATTAATGTGTTCAATCATTTTGAGCGTATGCTCGCGGACTGAAGTACCCTTTTTCATTCTGGCGTTCATAAGCGCCTTTACAGCCTCATGACGAGACTGTTCAGAAGGGCGCCCAAACATTGCCTGTAGGGAGTCCATAATCCCTTTTGCGGTTTCAACCGTTTCATGCTTACATCTAAGCACGTCAGACATGCCTGCTAACAGGTAGCAGCGGGCTTTGTTGTTGGCATTTTGCCAACGATCATATGCCTCAGCAACATTTGTTGATGACTTGGCATGAGGGCGTGGAGGACATTCATCCGTTAGGACAAACTTGAAGTTTTCACATACAAGCACGATGTTCATGTTACTTTTCCATTTGACAAAATTTTCACCGGTTAAAGTTTCAGCAGCGAGTATCTTGATTATTGGATTGGACATGTTTGGTTTGCTGAAATTAAATAACAATCATTCATATTTAATATGTGTGCACAGTTCATATATATCACATATATAAACTTCGGTAATGTAAATATGATGCATGGCGCATGTAAAAATACAGAAAAATTATTTACTCATTTACCACGATAATTCAATTTTCACAAATAACGTGCCGTCGTAGGATAGGTCATGCATTTGATAATTGAATTGAGACTTTCTCAATCAATAAAAGTTAAATCAAAATATCTCATATTTTCAACTTTCATTAATCACCGTTTACTTTGATCAAGATTGTAATTAACAAGCTTAATTACATCTTTTGAGTGTAACCTACCATTTCAGATTTTTCAGACTTAACTCAAAATTTACCGCCGTAGGGTAGGTCAATTTTGAAATACATCTAAAAATCCTATCGCATGGAAGACAACCTTGCTATGACTCAAATGGACACCCTCCGTAGGGAGGACGAAATCAAAGCGTCTCGAGGCGCCATTTAAATCTCACGATGTTGTACTAATGGTAGAGACTATGGGTAACATTGTCATATTACCCTCTCCCACTCAATATTTTGAATTGCCGTATTTTAATTACAAAATATCCAATATTATGTAATAATAATAGTCATGCATTTGACAATTGAATTGAGACTTTCTCAATCAATAAAAGTTAAATCAAAATATCTCATATTTTCAACTTTCATTAATCACCGTTTACTTTGATCAAGATTGTAATTAACAAGCTTAATTACATCTTTTGAGTGTAACCTACCATTTCAGATTTTTCAGACTTAACTCAAAAATTACCGCCGTAGGGTAGGTCAATTTTGAAATACATCTAAAAATCCTATCGCATGGAAGACAACCTTGCTATGACTCAAATGGACACCCTCCGTAGGGAGGACGAAATCAAAGCGTCTCGAGGTGCCATTTAAATCTCACGATGTTGTACTAATGGTAGAGACTATGGGTAACATTGTCATATTACCCTCTCCCACTCAATATTTTGAATTGCCGTATTTTAATTACAAAATATCCAATATTATGTAATAATAATAATAATAACAAATTATAAAAACTTTTCTAAACTAAAACAGTTTTAGAATAGGATATGTATGCATGTCATGTTATGACGATTCCAGTAGGCACTTACAAACTAAGATGACATTTTATATGCATGAACATATTATATAATTATCGTATAAAATATAATATGAAAAAGCAAAATAAAAACTAAATGAATTTTGGCCGAGTTCCTTTGGATATTTAAATTACAACCCATAAATAAATCAAATTACAAAAATGGTCTTGTTGTAATTTTTCTTCAGCATCCGATGCAATCTCATCGATTTGTTGATAACGCCATCCTCTTCAATATCACAATTTACAAAAATCCTATACCCCTTGGGTTTACAAATTTTTTATCTAAAAATTGAAGAAGCGATAAAACATAAAATCCAAAGGAACCATATAATTAACGACCAAAAATCATTTTTATTTACCATTCATCACATGAATAAAAAAGAACCATTAAATCACATTTAATGCAAAGCGCCTACTACCGGAATCAATTTCAACATTAGAATCAATATAAATTACAACGTGGTTCTGATACCAATTGTTGGTTCCGTGAACCGGAACCGGAACCGGTATCCGCGCAGCGGAAGTGCGGTGGGCCCGGTTTTTTAAAATTTCAACAAAAACGTTTTAGCCGGATCGTTGTGATTATATTGATTCTAATATTTAACTATAAATAATAAGGAAGGAAATAGTTACCCTTGTAGACTTTCCGTGATTCGCTCGAATCGAGTTCCTCCACTGTAGAATCTTCGTGATTCCCTCGAACCAAGTTCTTCCACACCGAATCTCCAACACCAAAGAACCGACGAGTGGGCGTCTCGGTATTGAACAGAAAAATTCAACTCTTGAATTTCTGTACTAGTTGTGTACTCAACACTTGAGACAACTAGAAAAATATTGAGAGACTATCTCACAATATTTTTAGAGGCTTAGACCTTAAAAATAATTTTTCTCTTTTGTTATCACTCTCTTGTTTAGAACTAGTGTTTCTCAAAACAAGAACTCTTCTTGTCTTGTTTTTCATGAAGCTCAAAATATATCAATCAACTCAAAAATAAATATTTTCTTTTTATGCTTCTTCCATCCATAAGAGAGTGAGAGAGAGAGCTATATATATATATATATTGGGTGGTGTAGTATTTTTCCACTATCATAGTACTAGGGTGGGTGGTGTAAAGAATCATAGAATAGGAGCTAGAATTCCACTATGCTTTAAATGCAATGATGAAAGAAAAAACAAAACAAAAGAAAAAAACACTAGTTGAAAAAAGCAAGGGTACTTGATTTCCACCCACCCCATTCATGACTAAAAGTAACAATAATACATCCCACCCCAATTATTAAAACATATATATATAATTAAATAATCAAAATATTATTTTATACATATAATTAAATAATCAAAATATTATTTTATACATATAATTTAATATATATAATTAAATAATCAAACATTATTTAATACATATAATTAAATAATCAAAATATTATTTTATACATATAATTAAATAATCAAACATTATTTAATACATCTAATTTAATATATATAATTAAATAATCAAACATTATTTAATACATATAATTAAATAATCAAAATATTATTTTATACATATAATTAAATAATCAAACATTATTTAATACATATAATTAAATAATCAAACATTATTTAATAAATAAAACAATACATAAACTTCTTTATGTATAGATGATTAATTCCAAATTAATCACTAAGCCTCAGTATACCTTAATGTTCAATACAGTATTATAGAGATGGTATGGGGACACATGGACCTATAATTTCAAGCTCCAATAAATCTTCAATATTTAATTAAACTCTTTAATTAAATATTAGATTTATTAATTCCAGATTTATTCCACTAAAAAACTGGAACTGTACTCTTGTTATTATAGAATTAATTACTCGAATAGGAATCGAACAGTCCATTGATATAATCATTACATATAGATCAATCCTCCATAAACAGTTCGTAATATGAGCTAGGTTCAAATCCGTTGACCTCTCAATTACGTTTTTATCCTTGAGTGCCCGTGATTCTCTAATAAACAATTATTTATGATCTTATCATAAATTGAGCGCTCTATTGTTCAAGACCCGAATCACTTACTCAAGAGAACTGTTTGTCTACTTCAATTAAGAAGGAATGGATTCCATCTTGTATATTATCATTCCCAGCTAAGTATATCATCATGTCTCTAAGATACAAGGTTTTTAGGTTTGGCAATTAGAGCAAACCATACCGAGTAAGTCAAAAGACACAACTTTATAAGTAGGAGTCTATTAAATACTCAGGATTAAGATCGTTCCATATATGACCATCTGATTGATAAAAGGGAATACTTTATTTCAATACGGAGATTATTAAAGATTCCAATTTATCGCGTCCATGTCTTGTATAATCTTATTATACAAAGTACCTTCATTCTAATGTCACTACATCAACAGTTCGGATAAAACTGTTCCATTCTTAATGGGAATGAACCATACTAGTAATTTTAATTAATTAAAGATCCCAACTTTAATTATCAATTACAGACAATTAAGATTATTATATTAAACATAATCCTCATGTATATAACAACTTATATACTATGTTTAATATTACATTTAATAATCATGGAATTTTATGTTATTAATACAATATTAATAACATTAAATGCACACAAATATGTAATAGAATGTCAATCTAATTATTAATTCAGCAAGAAGATTAACAACATATGTTCTTAGGGCATTATCCCCAACAGCCCTGTGGTGGAAAAATTTCGAATTTCTATCTCCTACGGCTAACCAATCAGACTGGGCCCTTTGTCTCCAATAAATCTCTTCTTGGTCAAGAAGGCTCTCAAGCTCTCTTTCTAGAGTTTTAATGCAGTCCATCACTCCTGGGTCATGACTTCTAGAATAAAAAGACTCAATCAGCCTTTGCTTTTCTTCAATGGATTTCCTCAGAGAACCAAAACGCCCTTTACTCTAACTCGAAAGCTACACAACACACCAGTTCAACTTTGATTTGAGCTCCTTAGAGGTATTAGAGGACCTCTTTTCTATCCAAGCAGATTCGACAACTATAGCAATATCATTTTCTTTTAGCCAAAAAGGCTCAAATTTAAAGCCCCTATCCCCTCCTTTTTCAAGATTCCAACCCAAACCAAATCTTAAAAGGATTGGACGGTGATCAAAAAAATTAAATCCAAGATGTTCCACTGAAGCTTGATAGAATTTATTAAACCATTTTTCATTCACCAGAACACGGTCTAATCTTTCTTGTATATTACCAAGTCCCTTTCTCATATTGTTCCAAGTGTACTTCGGTCCTATGAAACCCAAATCAATCAAATCATAGTCATCAACTACCTATCTGAATCCACCCACACCTCCCATTATTTTCTCTGATCCTCCCATTTTTTTTGAGTAATTTAAAAGATCATTAAAATCTCCACCACAAGGCCATGGGAGATCATCCATGGCACACAACCTGCGAAGAAGTTTCCAAGAAGCTGCTCTAAGACTCGGATTTGGGTTACCATAGAAACCCGAAAATCACCAAAGACACCCCTCTTCCATTTTAATATGAGCATCTATGTGCCCCAGAGAATAAGAGAGAACCGTAATATCAACCCTATCATTCCACAACAATAAGAGACCACCATTTTTTTCCTTTACAGTCAACACTAAAGGCACCTGTGAAGCCAAGTTTAACACGAGTCTTCTCAACCCACTGACCACCAATCTTAGTTTCTGACAGAAAGACCAAATCTGAGGAGTGGTTTCTCAGCAGCCTCTTCAAGGCCACAAATGTGTGGAGATTCCCCAAACCCCGCACATTCCAACAGATGCCTATCCTGGCTCTCGGAGGCTCCACCGATAAAGTAGGATTATCTGCAAGCTGCATTACTTTCTTTTTCTTTACTAGTTTAATGTCCTCTAGAGATGTAACTTTCCCCTTTCTTTTAATCTCACTGGCATTCTCCATCTCAGATGAAAAGGCAATATTTTCCTTAAATATATTAGATGGTTGATTACCTGAAGGGACAGAAGATGCTCTACGGCTAATTTGACTCATTGCAAGCAATCTGTGCATATGACTGGAAACACTCACCCCCAGTTGGGAACTTTGAGAACCTCTTGCTATACGCTTCCACTTCCTCACATTTGTTTCTCCTGAGATTGCCTTCTTTAGAGTTCTGGTACCCATTGCCTATGGAATCACCGTTTCTGAAACCTCAGAGTATGTAACCACCCCTTCCATAACTGAATTTGGCTCAAAATTACCCGTCTGCCCTGCATTTTCCTTTCTGATTTGGGGTACTTCTATTGGGAAGTCACTTGAATTTACATTAGTCCCCGCTAAAGCTAGTGATTTTTCCAAATCTGGCTCAGTTGTTCCTTCCTCAAGAACAAGCCTTTCCCCACTTTTTCCTAGGGAATTCGCCACTGAATCCCCACTGTCCACTCTGTCAATTTTTTGTTTAGGAATGTAAAAAGTCTTACCTCCTCCTACCGCTTTCAGAGCCCGATCGTTGATAGATCCAGATTTACCTTCGTTTGACCTAGTAGGACTTTTCTCTCCTTGTCTCTATGATGACGATTTTGATTTTTCCCCTGTACCTGCTCTCATGACGCATCAAACTTGGTAGAGTTACCTTCAAGGGCTTCAGTTCTAGCCATATCATCGGTACATTCCTTAATAGCGTGCCCAATTTTTCCGTAGGCATAGCAAAATTCAAAAAGTCTTTCGTAAATCAAAGGGGCAACAATAACTTTCTCTGTCTCATCCGTTCCTAGTCTAATAAACCTCTTTAGAGGGTTGGAGATATCAATTTGTACCTTGACTCAAAAAAACCTACCTTGGCACTCCTTGGATTCCGCTAGGATTTCAATAATCGGACCAATTTATTATGCAATTTCCTTCGTCGCCCTTCTATTCATACACATAAGGGGGAGGTTGAGAATCAGGACCCACATCTCAGCTTTATTGAATCGGAGACTAGAGATGTCTCCAACTCCTTAGGATTTTTCAAGAACAATCAGACTATTATCGAAATGCCATGGACTTCTAGTCCAAATCATATCACGAACATCAGGATTGTTGAAGTAGAAAACGAATATGTTATTTGCTATTACCTCAATTTCGACTCAGCCAAAGGGGCTCCAAATTTGTAATGATTTAATGTTAAATCTCATAAATATAAGTGTACTTTATTTATAAGAGCAAATTGCAACTGACCTCCCTAAGGTTTAGTGTTTGATAACCAGAAACAACTTTATGCTTAATTAACAATGATCTCCCATATTGTTAGTTAAAGTAAAGTCTAACTTAACAAAAATAAGGGTATTTTTGTCCTTTTAAACCTATTTATTTTAAAAAAAAGATTTCAAATTTTTCAAGTTTTTTTTTCTTCTCTTTTCTATTTTCTTCTCAAGGTTTACTAACATGGAAGAATGACAAAAAAAAAAAAAAACTGAAGAAAATGTTTTGGATTGGATTTAGGTGAGACACTTTATATTTTTTATTTTTGAAAAATCTGAAAAACTTGAATCTGAAGAAAAATCTATAGATACATCAATGGAAGAAAAAAATGTTGTTAGATAAGATTTAGATGAGACGAATTTTTTTTATTTAGTTTTCATATATTTATATATTTTTTAAATCAGAATTTTTTTATTCAGGAACATTTTGGTATTTGTAGTGCCCAAATCCGGTCAATGGTTAAATTTGACTAGTTTTAACTAACATTAGGGGAGATCATTGTCAATTAATGATAAAGTTATTTTTGGTTGTCAAAGGCCAAACCTCAAGGAGGTTGGCTGCAATTTGCTCTTTTCATAATATAAGAGTAACTCCAATAAACTCGTTAATTGAAGTTGTTGAAAAAGTTAAATGAGCCACATCAGAATATGTGGTTCCAATAGACTCGTTAAATAGTATTATTCAATTAAGAAATTATTTCTCACTCTTCAATGTTGCCGAGTGATTTCTCACTCTTCAGATTTTACTTTATTACTTTTTATTGTGTCTTAACAACTTTATCTGATTTTAAATTTAACAACTATTTCTAATTTCAAACAATTTCAAATAGCTCATTAAATGCTTTCATTAAAATAATATAAGACTATTTCTATTTGAAGAGACTTTTGGAATGAGTCTTCTTTTGTCACTCTTCAAATTACCAAATAGGTAAGCAAATTGACATTTGGAAAGTGAAATTAGAAGAGGCTTTTAGGGTTACTCTAACCTTTCAAAAGAAATCAACTTTTTTTATGGTTAATAACACTAACTTACCCTTACTTTATTGGATTTAGCAAGATTTCTAAAAGCTATCTAAAATTAACACAGAGAATAAAAAATAATGACAATGAGTTTTTGACCCTATAAAATTTCGGGTTCTAAATTTTAATTCTTCAGAATTCTCTTAATCTTGAAGTCAATTCTTGGTATGGATTTCAGAACATATAATAACATATATATATATATATGTATATATGTATACATACATCCCCCCACACACACCCCACCCCCCCCCCCCCCCCCCCCCCCCCCCCCCACAAAAAAAAAAAAAAAAAAAAAAAAAAAAAAAGGAATTTAACACTTGCATGTGTGTGATGACATTTGTGTTCATTTATTATTCTACTAACAAAAATAAACAAACATCCTAGCATGACATTTTTCGACCAAAACACAATCTCAACCATGCTCTGATACTAATGAAGATTAAATTACAATAAATAAACAATAGATAAATTCGAATTACTGTTCACTATCAGAATCCAAATTGTACAACGTAAGCGGATCGAACACGGATTGTATCACCGGTCGAAGGATGATCACAATAACAGAATGTCCCTTCTAATCACGATGCAAATACCCAGACAAGGATTAAAGATGGAGGGAAATTCTTCTTAATTTTATGGTAGCCCAATGATGTGTAAGAGGTTTAATTTGTAATTATCTCTATCAATACACACAACAATTGAAATTTTTTTTTTTTTTTTGACATCAATTGAAATTTATTAATTCTAATGCAAATTGCAATTATTTTTAAAAAAATGAAGGTCAAGATTCGAAAGGTCTACGCATACACGGAACTGTTTGTTTTTTATGGTTATATCTCTCTCGGGCTTTCAGATAGAGATGTTTTTTTTTTTTTAGAAAACCTAGAAATGTTTGTTTACTTACAAATGCTAACTAATATTTATTTTTATTGTTTAAAAAATATATATATATTAACATGTGCACTAAAAGGGAAAAATATAAAAGTATATGAAACCGATTATTCTATCCAAGTATCCAACTCGACCGTTCTTTAATTTGTTTGAGACATTATTTAAGTTTGCTATGGATTGTAAATTCGTAATATTATGTAAACCAATGCGTCACGGTTTGGTACTACCTATCTTCGACCAGAAGTAATCCTACCAATAAATACTCACTGTCCTTAACAAAGAAATGTTATCGTAAATACCAAAAGTAAAACAAAAAATATATATTAATAATAAGGTTCTCTTGGCAACAGGGACGTAGCTTAGCTGGTAGATGGACGAGTTTGATGTTTGAATAAATGACTCTCAGATCAACGGTTCAAATCCTACCAATGACGATATATATATATATATATATGTATATACTGTTGTGGATTACTGATTATGGAGAAGTTATTGACTTAAACATTTATATATATATATATATATATTTTTTTATATATGGTGGAAATAGGCCTAAATATCACAAATCCAAAATGATTTTTAGGAATAGCACAAGATTTAATAATTTGAGTTTAAATGGTATTGATGGACAAAAATACTCACATTCTTCTTTTATTACTTCTCTTTAATTAGGTTTAATTTGTTTTTTTTTTTTTTTTCAACCACCTCCATTGATGGAGAACCAATGGAAGTGGAATAGACCTACAATGGAGGTCGAGCGAACACACCTTTGATGGAAGTCAATGAAGAAGATGAAAAAGAAATTTGAAAATTTTCATATTTTGTCCAATAATAAAGAAGATGAAAAAAGAAAGTTGGAAAATTTTGTATTTGTCTGATAGGTCTCGGAATTTACAAAATAAGTCTCCAAAATATAAAATAAATCTCAAAAATCTGAAAATAGTCTTGAAAATGCAAAATAAGCTTCAGAAATACCTAAATATATATGTCTCGGAAACACGAAAATAAGTCTCGAAAAAAAATGCGGGACTTATTTTTGTGATTGTGTTTTAAAGGTATTTTTGTTAGATTCACATTTTATATGCTATTAAAACTTAAATTATTAAGTTAGTGCTAGTCTTAAAAGTAAGAGAGTAAATAGTGTTATAAAATTTTTGAACCTTATAATAATAATAATAATAACAATGAAATTAGGAAAATAAAGACCGCATGTAGGCAATCAAATTTTAATTATTTCTCAATTTTTAATTTTTAATTTTTTAAATTAAATAAAAAATTAATATTTATTAAACAAATAAAAATATGTAAAATATTATAATAGAAATACAAAAGGGTATTTATGTCAAACACAAGTCAGTTAGGATGGACTATGGATGTCCATTTTTTTTTTTGTTATATTTTTTTATTTTTTTTTTTAATTTAGAATTTTTTTGCTTTAAAATTAAGTTTGATCAAATTTGATTAATGATAAGAAAAATCATCGCCAATTAATTATAAAATTATTTTCAGACGTGAAAAAGGCAAACATAATGGAGATCGGTTGTAATTTGCTCATTTCGAATAGGTGTTATTTACTTTTCTGCCATTATGTTTAATTGTTTTTTTTTTTTTTTTTCAACCACCTCAATTGATGAAGACCATGGTCGTCTATCAATAGAGGTGGAACGGACCTCCAACATACCTCCAATGGAGGTAGATGAAGAAGATAGAAAACGAAATTTGGAAAATTTTGTATATTGTTCAATATGTCTCAAAATTTACAAAATAAGTCACAGAAATACACAAAGATGTCTCGGAAACAAGAAAATAAGTCTCGGAAAAAAGTACGGGACTAATTTTTGTGATTGTGTTTTAAGAGTATTTTTGTTAGATTCACATTTTATGTGCTATTAAAACTTAAGTTATTAAATTAGTTTTTGTCTTAAAAGTAGGAGAGTAGAAATGTTAGAAAATTGTTCAACCTTATATACTATAATAATAATAATAATAATAATAATAAAAAAATTAAGAAAATAAAGACTGCCACAAACATGATGGAGGCAATAGATTTTTAATCATTTCTCAATTTTTAATTTTTAATTTTTTAAATTAAATAAAAAATTAATATTTATTATAAACAAATAAAAATAGGTAAAATATTATAACAGAAAGAGGTATTTATATCAAACACAAGTCATTTAACATTGGTATTAAACATTTCAAAAAAGAAATCAAACATGTTAGAAATTCTTATATATTAATAACTATTAAAATGTTAATTAAATTAAGATTTAATAAGATTTAAAACAAAAATAAACAAACAAACACAGCCGCCACAGCGGCGGCGGCGTGTATTAATGATTTAATGTTAACTCTCATTAATTATAAATATAAGTGTACTTTAAACTTTTCTATAATACTGTATAACCTTTCAAAAGAAATCAATTTTGTTTAGGGTTAATTGCAATAACTTATCTTTACTTTATTGGATCTAACCAGTTTTCTAAAAGCTGTCTACAATTAACACAAATACCCCTTGACATCAAATCAATCCATTACATTTAATGATTTAATAACATTGACCTATAAAAAACCAAATATACCTATACCACATCATCCTAAATATAAATATTTTTTAATTAAAAATTAAAAATTAAAAATTAAAAAAGAAAGATAATATATCGGTTACTTGTAGAAACATCCTCAATTTGCGGATGAGCCTTCTCTACGAACTACAAGAGGTCGATCTCCAAGATCAGTGAAGATCTCTTCCGATAAGTAGGAGATTCTCAAAGATCTTTTATTTCCTTTGACGGTGAAGCTCAATCGCTGGTAAATTATCTTTTTTTTTTTTTTTTTGGTTGAAAATTTTGATTTTTCAATTTAATTAAAAAATATATTATATTTAAAATGATGTTGCAATGGTATAATTAGCTTTCCAATGGTCAAAGTTAGTCAATCATTAAATTTAACGGATTGACTTGATGACATGGTGTGTTTATTTTAATTTAGAGTATCTTTTTGAAATCTTGTTAGATTTAATAAATTAAGGGTAGTTATTATAATTAAACCCTTTTTTTTTATCACGTTAATATAAGCCAAATAAAAGAACAAAAACTATGGATTATAATTGTTAAAGAATGTTAGACTAGACTTATATTTTTTGAATGAGAAAATTACAGCCGACCTCCCTGAGGTTTACATTTTGACAATTGAAAACAAAATTTTTCATTAATTAATAATCATTTCCCCTACCATTAATCAATGTTGGTCAAATTTAGCAAGTATATGAGTATTTTCGTTCATACAAGCAATTTTTTAAATAATATTTTAAAATAAAAAAACATATTTAAAAACTTTAAATCTCCACTTTCCAGCTTTGAAAAGGAGATGGATGGTGGAGATTCATTCAGTAAAATAAATATTAAAAAAAAAAACAAATTTTATAAATTAAAAAAGAAAATGACCTCAACAAAGATGGACGGTGAACGGTGCAGATTTATTAAAAAAACAAACAAAAAAGGGAGATAGGTGAAGATCCGCTCCTCACTGAAGGGAGGCTCGAGCCTTCTGGATCTCCACTGAGATCCATTTGGATAGGTAGAGATTTAGTCCATCCATCCTTTTTTTTTTTTTTCCTTTTCTTTATTTTAATACTTTTAGTTAGTAAGGAAAATGTATGTCCAACTTTTTTTTTTTTTATTTTTTTTTTATTTTATATATATATATATATACTTTTTTTCTTTGTTATCCATTTGAAAGTAAAATAGGAAAGGCTATAATGCGTCTGCCTTTATGAGTGACTGTGAAAGATACCAAGAAATAAAATAAGAAGAAACATGGAATTGACGTTTCCGTGTGAGAGTCAAGCTGTCATCGGCTCAATTGATGCGCCCTCTCTCATCATGGGCCCTTCTTTTGTCGTTTCCTTCCTTTCTTCTTTCGATTCTCTCTTCTCATTCTCTTCTCCTTCATTTATATATTCTCACACAAACTCCTTCTTTTCCAACCATTTCATATCTCTCTCTTACCCAAAAATGTCAGCCGCCGTCGCAGCTGCCGCGGCAGCCACATACTCTTCTTCTAGAAACACACGCCGTACTACTACTCCAACTACAGCTCAGAATCAGACCCAGAACTACCAATATTCAGTTCTCCGTCGTCCAGCAGTTGTAGAGTCGAGAATGGGTGGTCGTTACGAATCCCAGAAAAGAAAGGATTGGATCAGTTTCTTGGAGTATCTAGGACAGCGGAGTCCTACGTTGGTGGTTTCTTATTGCAGTGGAGCTCACGTAGTTGAATTCGTCAAATACTATCTTGATCAGAAAAACAAAGTACAACACACTGTGACGTGTCCCTTATCATTAGGGCAATCCCAGTCGGATCCCTGCCCTTGCCCGACTGGGCAGGTGTATTGGGGAAGCATAGATGCTCTCATCGGACGGCTACGGGTAGCTTTTGAGGAGACGGTCGGACAGGCCAAATCCAACATCGGTAACCCATTTGGGGCTCCTGAGGTGAGACTGTACCTTAGACAACTCAAGGAGGACACCAACTTGTAAGTCGAAAAATCCAGCAAATGAGCTTATGATTTTTCATTCACGATCTATGATCCATTGCTCGCGCTCGCTCTCTCTCTCTCATATAAGTTAACACTGCTCATCGGGTTTATTTCACGAACCATCCTCTCATCCTCTGTACATGTAAAAATTACAAATACTTATTATGTTATCTAGTTTTTATGTTGGTTTTTGTTTTGGATAAAAAAGGAAAAAAGAAAAAAAAAAAATTGTTTTATTTTGCAATTACTTTTTTATCTCTACGGTGTAGAGTTGATGTAAATTAATAATGTTGCGGCTTGGGACAATAGAAAATCTATTAATTAATTAATAAATTGACATTTACTAATGATCAAATTTAAGAAAATGACCATTTTTCCGGCGCTTTTGTAACTAAAATACTGTATTTGTATAATGACATTATTGAAAATCTTCACGATGACGAATATATAAATATACGGTAACTTTGGAATCTGATACACTCAAAGAAACACTTGGAAAAGAAAAAATATAGTGACACTGAATAATTTAATCACAATGTACATGAGACTCTTATGGTACATATTAACATCAAGAACTTATCATAAATTTCTTGATCTTATGGAGTTTCAGGGTACATATTGAGGTTAAGAGTTTGTGATTTCACAATAGGAGTATCTATGAGCTTATAACTGCTCATTTCGAATCAACCCTCACTCTTAATATATAAGCCGCTTTGTTCATATAAAATCTCAATGAAATTTGAGAATTACCATTTTATTATGATTTTACAAACTCTTCATTAAATCAAGCCAAAACATATAATCCACATATATAGATAATTTAAAAAATTATCTTCAACTTGTTTAGTGTACTAACCATGACTATCTTTAGTCATCAATAATCTATAAGACATTACAGCTGGATGAAATCAAAGATACTACTTTCTAGAATATCGTTTCAAACCATACATTAATTAAGTAAGTACACTTATACGCTCTTGGTCTTTTGAAACAAAAATTCACATGTTATTCAATGTAAATCTCTTCCTCTAGTTCTCTATCGAGAAGTACAACCATTACATCCATCTGATGTAATTTTGGATTCATATATGTGACGAGTGCTAGAATAAGGCGTATGGAAAAAAACTTTACTTCCAGAGAATAAGTTTCTTAATTTGCAACTAATTGCGTCTTATACCTCTTTGAAACTATTAATAAACATGTGTCTAAATAACCTAGAGGTAGATACCAATTTTTCAGATTAATCAATATTATAAAAATTAACTCAACATAAACAAATACAATCAATGTAATTAAAGTGCAGAAAACAATAAATAACACATTGATTGATTTACGTGAGAAACTCACAACTGAGAAAAACTCACGAGATATTCTGCTAGCCACACACGGTTCTCAAATCCACTATATGTAAAGATGTTTAAAACCTAGGTTGGCCTCTAGTCATACCATTCTTGGTCGCTAACCCACCACTACTACCAACAGGCCTTTTATAGT
This sequence comes from Acer campestre, assembly GCA_954870605.1. Taxonomy (NCBI): domain Eukaryota; kingdom Viridiplantae; phylum Streptophyta; class Magnoliopsida; order Sapindales; family Sapindaceae; genus Acer; species Acer campestre. The sequence continues at coordinate 24,004,502 of OX940809.1, read as the reverse complement.
GATTCTGGACCAAATTGCTTATGCACTACACACCCGTAGTCATAAGACTTAACTATCAATGAAGAGATCAACAACCTATGTGAATATATGAAAATATTCAAATATGCAATTAATGCTATGCTATACTAAATGTTTATCTAGAGATTAAATGATGGCAATAAAATCAATCATAGATATCACTATATCTAAATGAATGCTCATAAAGAGCTAACTAGATATAGATAGAAAACCTAAAATCTAGTCATCAACCAAAATCCAATCAAAATAAGTTGTCATCAAACATGGTAAGGACAATAAATGCAATCAAAGAGTCCTAATTAACAATGTCTAAATGCAAAGCATAGAGACTTAGCTAGAGGCCAAAATTGTTCTGAATGCTAGTTATCAAAATGCAAACCCAATCATACAAGGAAACTCATAAAGATATGCAATAAGGAGAGTCCTAGAATTTAATCAACTAATAAATGCAATAAAAATACAATCTTGGAAGGTTTGAACAAACAACAAAGATGAATTTTTTGTTCAACTTACCAAATCAACTCAAAGGTGAAGACCCATGCCTAAAGATGCTCAATGATGCATAAAGAAGATGGGTTTTGGATTTAGAGAGTCATAAAATAACTCTTGGAGCTTTTCTCTCTAAGGGGATACTTCCTTTCTCTAAAAATGGGTTTTTGAAGCTCTAATTAGGCCAAGAAGGGAACAAGGAATATATATATCAAGCCCTAGCCGAAGTGATGTCATTTTGAACAAATCTGTCAAAAACTTGTCAAAACCGTTGTACGTGCTACGGTACGGATAAGGTGTCTCGATCGCGGTACACACGGCGTGGAAGCCTTGGAAAGCTTCGTGGTGGGGACCACCGTGGAGGCAAGGTCACCAATCACGGTACCTTACTTGTGAAATCAATTGGTTTCTACCGTTGTGGGTGCCGTGGTATAGGCAAGTGCATGGGGAACGACCTGCACCGCGGTAAGAGACAAAATCTCTTTTCCCGGGCTCTTAAACACACCTAAACTATATAAATTTTGTGCAAGTGTGAAGTGAGTAAATAACATGCATGTGACACATAAAGATATACAAGATATGAAATTGCAGGAGTGTGATGATAAAGCATAAATGCACACAACAAAGAGAAACACAAATGCAGTCATAGAAATGCAATATGAAAATGTGTGTGTGTGTGTATGCAACTAAATTTCTTTAAGAGGCAAGTCAAGTGATTTACCTTTCGCTCTTGCTCTTGCTCTTGCTCTTGCTCTTACTTTTGAAGTCATGGAGATGCTTGGAAGCTTGCCATCGAGGACCTAAGCTACCCATTACAAAATCATCCCCAAATGTGGTTTGTCAAGAAATAAGTCAATCATAAAATGAAAGTCCTTACAATCTCCCTCTTTGGCTATTTCATGACAAAATAACCACTCACAAAATAATCCTCACAAATAAAGAAAACAAAAGCTATTGGTCAACAAATGTATATTCTACGTTACAATGAGATAAACCTAAGAATTTAAGTCTTTAAAGTCTTCAATCTCTTCGTAGATCATCACGCCTACACGCAATAGCAAGAGAGCACTTTCCAAGAACAAGTGCATGTAAGGTGAACAAATATATATATATATATATATATAAGCATTTGCACTCAATGAAGCAATATAAAGAAATTTATGTGCAATGCTCCTCCTAAATGGTTACTCTCCCTCAACAAGCAAATCTCCCCAACATGTAATCAACTACTAAAAACTCCCTTATCACACACTACTCCCCATAATTTTGTCATGATATAGGCAAACGAGTATCCCCAACCGAGTCGCTCTTAGCAAAGAGAAATAGTAGTACACAAGACATTTGCATGCAATAGGTGTTGCAAGACCCCTTCTCCCACTCAATTCTTTAAGGCGTGTGATTAAATCTCATAGAATGATTTATCAAGTTATCTAGATGCCAATTAGATACCTAAATCATTCAATGCATGTTCATACCAAAAGAGATATATGAGTGGCACTCCTATTCTATATGACATGTCATCAAACAATAACAAATATTATAATATTTACGCAAAGTAAATAGCCACAATTTTGATCCATCATAGAAAAGCAAGTAAATTACATTTGTTTGGAATACAAAAACTCATTTCTTGGCGAACAAGTCTACAAGCGGCCATTGATCACCTGTGCATCCCACGGCTGCCTCCCATGGGCGTGCGCACTCCACAACCCCAACAAGGGCTGCCGTGCGCAACCCATGGCACTCATGGGGCTGCCATGCGCAGCCCACAGCCCAACATGCATAGCTGCATGCTATCTTGTGTGCATGCATGTCTCTATGGTGCGCACGGTCCCAAACTTGTTCCGGTTGCTTTCAATTCTTTAAGTCTTCGAATCTTCAATGCTTGAACGTATTACAACATTATTTAAACAATAAAATACTGCATTTTTTTTATCACTGCAGTATTTTAATACATTAAAAAACTACACTATATTTTAATACAAAAAAAAAAAAAAACTTAGCAACTACCAAGAAGGAAATTGTGACGATAATAGGCCACCCTTCTTGTTACAATTCCGAAACAAAAAATACATTGAAATTCTAGGATCAAAATCGAGCAATAACAATTCACTTTATAACAACATATAACATATATAAATCCATACATTCCAATGTAATTATATATGAGAATACCTAGAGTGTCATCTCTTTTTAAACATGCATAATCACAATAAAAAGAAATAGATTCACGTATATATACGTTAATTAATTAAAGGGTACAACCAGGCTCTGATACCAATTATAGGGAAAAGTACACGCAGTGGAAGCGAAAAAGTAGTTTATTATAGTTTAAATTTTTTCCATATTTTGAACCTTAACCCTCTAATTAATTAACATATAATATTAAAGATATCATACATTTGTCTCGTGATCCGATTGACATTGCATCGATGGTAATCTGCAAGATCTTCCAATTCAATCACGAACGTGAATCACCTAGGAGTGTGGTCTCCTTTCTCTTTGAATTGTGTACTTGAGAATGAATTAACAAAACTTTTTCTTTTTCGTTAATCACTACAAGTTCCAAGAGACAACAAAGAATGTTCCTGTCACTTTTGAATTTATAATCGTTAGATCGAAACTCGCGTGAACCTTATTCGAAATTGTGCACAAAACCTTTTGATGTAAAAGTAACTAGTGCACTATCGAAATAAGAACAAACTTTTCTCTCTATTCCTCTTGGCCGAAAATCACACTAGTCTAAGAGATAGATTTTATTTTCCTCTAACAAAAGAAAATAACTCTCAAGTGCAAGACCTAGGGTTGGCTGAATTCTATCCCTTTCAATATATAGGGATCGAATTCCTTGCCCCAAAAATTCTAGGGTTGCCGAATTCTCTCTTGTGTAAACAAGATGGTGACCGAAATCCTCTACAAAAAAGGATTTGTGTTTCCACAAAAGACTTCAAACAATCTTCTTAGAATTCAAACCCTAATCTAACTCTTTAATGTATTTGTGACTATATAAAAGACTTTCTAATTTGACTAGATAAATAAATCTCTTATTTATCTACTTACCAAATAAATTCTTTATATTTAATATACTACTACCAATAGTATAACACTAAAAAACATATTTCCTAATCAAAAAAAGATTTATATTTTTAATTAAACAATTAATTAATATATTAATTAATTTCCATTTAATTAAATAATAAAATAAACAATATAATAGGCTAATATATTCAACCTTGCCGCCCATGTCCAATACATGAGCCATATATTGTTTTTCTTATTTTATTAAATCCATTTGGACTTTAACAAAAAGCCCACATGTAAACTAGACCCATTCTTACTAAAAAAAATAAGCCCAAATGTCTTTCATTAATATATTAATATAATTTAACAGCCCATTAAATAAATAATGTGCAAATTATATTCTTAATATATTAAATACAATTCTAGATGGACACATAATCAGTTCGGTAGAATATATCAAGTGATCCATGCAAGTCCGTGTGGATTAGGGATCTTGGCGGGCCTATCTAAATTTAAACTCCAATAGACATAACCCAATCACAATCAACAAATGATTCACTTAGGTTCAATCTATTAATTTTAGTTCATTCCACTAAAAAACTAAAATTGCACTCTTAAATAAAGATGGAATAAGTAAATGATTCCCATTCATACCCTAGACAATCTTATATGAGATAGTGAATTTTCGTGAAGAATATCAGTAATCGCCAAGAGCTCTCCAAGTTACCATATTTACTCATATGACCACACTATGAACTCGGATATATTTTATGACTTGTCCAAAAGTCATCTTTCAATAGTCACTATTGAAAACTCAACGTTAAGATTTAATATCCAAAACCTCAAAACATCCATATGATGATATTATACTCACATTTAATAAATGGAGCCATGTCCATATTTATAAATGAAGTCCTCTATCGATTAGCAAATGAATACCACCAAACTATCGAAGATAGACTATGCTATATAATCGTACTCATTGATAGCTCAAATGATAACACTTGTAACCGTAAGTCCATCATTTATCTCAAGATTAAAATAGACTCTTCGTTTGTCCTGATAATAAAAAGACTTTTATCTATTGACGGTTCTAGATAAAGTATTTCATTGTGATCCAGTTCAATGCACCCAGTGCACTCGATTCTTTTACTCGAAGACCCTTCGATGATTTTAGACTCATCATAACACATTTGATCCCATTCAAATGCTAGCAAAAGAATTCTACAACTTTAATAAGATAAAGGTGCCCAACATTTAACTTAAGTTGTGAGCATTATTCACGACTAACTAAAGAATTGTATCTACCTTATACATATCCAGATGTACGAATAATTCTTCTTTTCTCATAGTCTTTCGATCTTATGATTATTTACTTTGACAATTATAATTATAAATGCTATAAGATTTTGTTAAAACAGAAATCACTTTATTAATATGATAAGATTGTTAAATACAATATTATACTCTTACTATTGAGCATAATCCTAACAAGTTCTACTACCGTTAGGTTTCCTCGTGGGAACGATAACTCTTTCTTATGTCCGCTATACTCGACAGCGATCCATACTCTAGCGGAGGGTTGTAGACTCACGCACTCATCTTACATTTTATTTGTGTGTACTGTTACTAGTTTGTTAGTAGCTTTTCTTAGAGGTACACTCGAAGTGCGTCACTTGCCGGTGGTTGTGGTATCAACTCGTGGATGTTTTCTCTTAGGAGATTTTACCACGTTAAAATACTTGTGTCACATTTCGCTTTATGTTTCATTATCTTCCATATCTTATATTGATTGCATTACTTGTGTGTTGATTTCCGCTTGTGTTGATTAAAACAATTCATTTTGTTAGACACACCAAGTGTGCAATTCATTGTTGTATTGAGAAAAAGAATTTTGGAGGAAATTGGGCATATACCTATTCACCCATTCCCCCCTATAAGTATATATTACACGTATTGCTTAAGGGAGTTTCAATTGGTATGAGAGCGGTTGTCTAGAAGTAATTAGATAGATCCATTTTATAGTGTTTGTGTTTGGTTTTTCTGTGTTTTTTGTAAAAAATACATTTTTGTTGCTATAGGTGATTCGATGCTAGAAGGTGCTTCTAGTGCTAGACCTCCACTCTTGAAGAGTGGTAACTACTCTTTTTGAAAAATTAGGATAAAAGCCTACATTAGATCCATCAATGAAAAAGCATGGATGAGTGTTAAGGTAGGTTATGAGTTACCTACCAAAAGGCTTGAAGATGGCACTATGATTTCGAAGCCTAGAGCTGAATGGACGGCCATTGATTTTGATAATGCTAAGTGGCATCATCGGGCCGTGAATGCTATATTTGGAGGTGTAGATAGTACTCAATTTATCTACATCCAAAACCTTGAATCGGCAAAGGAAGCATGTGATACTTTGTAAACTACCAATGATGGTACGTTGGCGGTCGAAAGTCTAGAGTACAAATGCTTACTTTTCAATTTGAAAGTCTTGTTATAGATGAGAATGAGAAGTTAGTAGACTTCCAAACTAGACTCTTGAATATCCCCAACCAAAGTCAAACTTTGGGAGGGTTATATCCACAAGAGAGAATTAATTGGAAGATCTTGAGATCCTTGCCAAAGAGATTTAATGCAAAGGTGACCGCAATTGAAGAAAGCAAGAATGTCAATCTTATGAGGGTTGATGAGCTTTTTGGGCCTCTACAAACATATGAGCTTGAGTTCAAGCTGAAGATTGACGGTAAGAGAATAACACTTAAGGTAACCAATAAAAAGAGTGAAGATGATGTGGCTAGTATAGTGAGAACTTTCATGAAATTTCTAAAGAACATATGTTCTAAGGGAGAGGAAGTCAAGAAGAAGAACACTCTAAAAGAAGTGGTAGATTGCAAGGATAAATATAAGAAAAAGCTAATTCGATACCATAAATGCAAAAGGATTGGATTTATCTCTACCAAACGTGCTAATGAGAAGAGAGAGTCTAAGAAAGGTTTAGCAATGGCGGCTACTTGGAGTGATGTGAGTGTGAGTGATGTAGAAGAGGAAAAGGAGTCCTTGGATGAACGAGAATATTCCAGCAATTATATTGCTCACCCGTCTATATATGAAGGAAAATTTGAGGATAGTAGTGAAGACTCCTCAAGTAATTATGAAAGTGAATACTCTTCGAGTAGTGAAGATAGTGAAATCTCCTCCAATCATAAAGAGTTTGAAGTCTCCTCAAATCAAGATTATATAAGCTTCAATGACAAGATCCTTCACCAAAAGAATGAAGAGAACAAGAAGTTGAAGTTGATCAATGCCAATTTAGTAGTGATAATTAAAACTCTTGACAATGAAAAGAGAATGTCTTTGGAGAAGATGAGCAAGCAAAGTGAAGTCATCAAGGAGCATGAAAATACCATTGAAAAGTATTTTTCAAAGGTAGAAGAAAGTGCACAAGAGCTAGATGATCTAAGAGACGACTTTACTATGAAGTTGTTTGCCATGGAGGGAGAGATTAAGCAAAAAGAGAACTACTTGACTATCATGAAGATAAAAGAATGTAAGCTTAAAGATAAAGTCAAAGCTCTTAAAGAGTCTATTAATGGCATGAAAATTGGAGCCATTAAGCTTGATGAAATCATAAAATTTGGAAAGAATTATAGAGATATTAGTGGCTTGGGTTTTGTAGAAGAAGTGAAGAAGACTCCTACAACCAAGAACAAGTCAAGAAAGTCTAAGAAGAAGAAAGACTCGACTATTATTCCTTCCAACATCAAAGACAAAGATAAGAAGAGCAATGGAACTTCTCAACAGACTTCTCAACCAAAGCATGCACACCCAAAAGGTAACTTTTCTTAATTCATTCTAGTTTGTCATTATTGTGACGTGGTTGGTCACATTAGGCCTAGGTGTTATGAATATATTAGGCAATACAAACTAGGAAATGTGGAACATGATAAAAATGTGAAAAAGTTACATATTCATTCTCCTAAGCATGAGTTTGAGTCTAGAGCCAAACATAACATCTCTAAGTTTATCTCGGTTTATCATTTTTGCAATGTTGTTGGGCATATCAAACCTAAATGCTACAAATATATTAGACAATGTGAACTAGGGAATGAGATGCATGCTAGTGAGATGAAAAAACTTCATTTGGTTGTTTATAAACATGTTAAGGCATTAGAGACTATGAATGATGAACATGTTAAAGAAAAGAAATCAACAAGGAAAGTTTGGATTCAAAAGAATAATGTGCATGATTGTAAAATAGATAAATCTTCTTTGAAAGTTTTTAGACATGATAATAGTTTTGAGGCTTTGAGAAATGTGCATATTGATCATATTCATGTGAAGAAACCAACAAAGAAAATTTGGATTGAAAATAATGACATACATGTTAATAATAATCACGATAAGATGAATGTTGAGAAGAAGTTGGTGAATAAGGGTATTAACCATGATCATTTGAAGAGTCTTGATGAATTTTTTTTGCGTGGCAACAATGATGAGTTTAATATGAGTGATATTTTTATGAAGAAGATAGTTGATGATTTATCTTCTAAATTTCATGTTGTCATGCATAATGATCATGATGTTGTTTGTGTTGGTTCACCCAAGACCAATATGGTCAAAGGTGAGTGCTCTCATACTTGATTGAGTAGCACATATGAGAATATTTTTGTTCTTGTTTGATAAGAGTTCTAAGTTTGATACTTGACTAAGCTATTTATAATGTGCTATGTCTAGTATTCAAACTTGGTGTCTTTAATCAATTCATGGACTTAATATTCTCATAATCATTAAGTCACAATTTGTTGATTAACTTTAGAGAAGTTGAATTTTGAAATCTATATGGTGATTAACTTTGTTAAGACTTTTAGAGAAAGTCATTTTCATGTGTTTGTTTGAGTTGAAAGTGTTTGGTCTTTATTCTCTTGGGATGACACACCAACAACTTGTTGTCATGAGGACAATCAAGCCAAGAGAGCTCATAAAAAAAGCGGAGACCTTTCATTTGTGAAAAAACTTGCTAAGGTATTTCTCTATTCTAAAAGCTTGCTTTTTATTTCATCATTTTAATTCTTTGTGTGCATGACATCATTGCACATAGATATTAGGCATCATTTCTTTAGAGAACTTGTTGAACATTCTATTGTTACTCTAGAGCAATGCCTACTAAAAAAAAAAAAATCAACTTGTGGATTTGTTCACCAAGCCCTTAGATATAAGAGGTTTAAAACTCTTTGAAGATCTATTTGCATGATTTGTGTTTATTAATGACTTTGTGTGATTGTGAATGGCTTGATAAGCAAAACTTTTATTTGAATATCAATATCTTCGAGTGCTACTCACTTGAGAAGTAATGATCTTAAACAAATAACTTTTATTGTTTCCAGATCATGCACTTTTATTGTTTCTAGATCATGCACTTGAGCTTGAAAATCTTATTTTTGAAAAGTGCACTAATGCTTTTCTTATATGTTTTAGTTTTGAGTATTTGTACTTGAAAGTATGTAGATTATAGATGCATCTAGAAGCCTATTGCTTAGTACATGGATAGATGACCTATGATATGTATCCATTTTGCTTCAACACTACATAGAACTCAATGAGCACTTTCATGGAAAGGGCTACACACCTTGGTTATGCAGCCGCCCAATGTAGGAAAGGGCTACACCATTGTGATGAGTGAAAGCCACCATGAAGCATATATGTTTATGTTAGAAAAATCAAATAAGTGTTGAAAAGAGTCATTAAAAAAAAAAAAATTGATTCTAAGCCTAAAAGAAATGAAAAATAAAAGGCTTAATGGTGAATAGTTAAGAATTGTGAAATGCTCGGGTTGTCAAATAGAAATAAGTAAACGAGTCACATGCACACACATGCTCACATGTTCAAAACCCGGATGAATATCGGTTTGACCTAGATTGGAAATGCTTTAGATGGATAGGTGTGGATATGGTTTGCATGTTGAAATCACAATTACTCCTTGTATATATGTTAGAAGCATTCACACACATATTTTGCTTATGTACTTGATTTATTAGCAATCTGAGAATATTTTTGAGAGATTAACGAAAATCTATGATTCTCTCTTGGACTTTGACAAGTGATGAAATATTTTTCTCTTATTGCTTGAATGTGTGAATGTGTGAGTCCCTTGTGAACAAATCTATTTGGTGATCATAATGTGGAGCATATGTTAAGAGGGAGCTTAGTTTATTCAACTTCGCTTTCTATACGATTTGTTTGCTTAATATCTCGCTCTTTATCTCTTGTGTCATTTGTCTATTCCTTGACAAAAAGGGGGAGAAATGTATACCTCACCACGTGTGGAGAAATATTCCAAATGTGTGAGATATTCCTCTTTGTACTAAATTGAGACTTTGTCTTAAGGGGGAGAAAAGAATTCTTGCTTGATAATGTTAAGGATCTTAGGGAGCTTTAATGTGAACATCCATTTACTTGAGATAATGTATTTTGTTTGAGATAAGGGAAGTTGTTATTTGTTTTTTGTAAAATATCATCCATTCTTCTTTGGAGAAGATTTCTTGTTTGGTTTGCTATTTTTCTCATAGGTACTTTGAATATCAAAGAAGGGATTCTTGAAGACTCATGAAGACATGAAGACATTTTAGTTTAGGGATCTCTTTGTAATGTGAGGATGAGGTTTTGACATGGAATAGCCAAATGGGGAGATTGTAAGATCTTAGATTTGTATTGGCTTAATTCCATTTTAAAACTCTTTTTATTTGTAATGGTTAGTTGCTTAGGTGGTTCTTGGTGAAAAGAAGCTTCAAAGGAGAAAAACAACTTCTCATGCAAATATCGTCTTCAAGAGGAAAAGCGCTTACTTAAATGTTAAGGTATCAAGATACTTCTTCCTCTTGCAAGGCGTAAGCGCACACACACAATTCATACATGTGTGTCCCTGCATCGTTGTGCTACATTTGGTGTAACACATTCACACACTTATTGAAGTATGCACATGCATTAGCCTTATATTGACAAACATTGTAGTGCATGTTCTAAGACTATCTCTAGGAAATAGCATACTTATGTGACTTTGTGTTTACTTGTTTTTGTTTTATTGATTGTGGACTTGAACATGGTCTCATATGATTCTCTATTGAGTTACGGTCGTTTCGGTTACTCACTCATTAGGTTTTGAGTCCAAACTAGGATGCTACGCTACTTTATGTTCTTAAACGATGTGTTGTCTTCATTGTCGTATACCGAGTTGAATTCTCAACATTTTGTCAAAGCTTCATAGTCTTCCTTGTGTGTGAGGGTGTCACAGTTCGTAATCCAAAAACGGATTCAAATTTGGAGTTTGGAGGTCGGAGAATGGTCGAAGAATGCGAGAGAAGCACGAAGGAGGCGAATGGTCAAATGCCATTTTGGGCCACCTTCCCGTGAGGGCACGTAAGGAGTGCGTGAGCCTCACGGGAAGGCCATATGACATTCATACAACTTAGCTATATGTGCAAATCAAACCCTATAGGCAATAGCTATCACAAACAACTCACAAAACACGATAAAAGCTATCTTGAAAAGAGTCAAGTCATAAAGATGCAATCTTGAGACTAGTCAAGTAATAAAAAAAAACTATTTTGTAGAGAAAGAACATGTGAAGTGATGTTAATTATGTTCTAACTACAAGTCATGTGAGAAAAGATGAACACCCTATAAAAATCAAACTAAAACATGCTAGATAATGTATGAAACATGAAAGTATGATGGGTGTTTGTGTTTTGAGTAATAAAAATCAAGTCTTGATACCTGATCAAGCCAAAATTGGTATGATTTTGGCCCTCATTTCTGACTCTTTTTAATTGATTCTCGGGCATTTCCCCGTGTTTAATGGTGCAAAATCAAATGTTTTAGGTTTTATTAGGTTTTAAGAGCATTTGGGATGAAGATGAGGACTTGGGTGCAAAAAGGCTCACAAATGGGAAGAAACAGAGCATTTTCGCTACTTAAGCAAGAAGAGGTAGCCACATGGTCGCCATGGCGACAGAGGATTATTCAGAGCATCAGAAGGTCGCCACTTGGTCACCACTTTGTCGCCATGGCGACAGAAGATTGCAAAAATGAATCAGGTAGCGACCCACCTCTGCAAATTGCGACCTCACAACTTTGCTCAGGGTCGCCATAGCGACCTTTTCATGCAAATGGCGACCTCATCATGAATTGCTCATGGTCGCCACTTGCTATATGGCGAAAAAGATGATGTTCATGGCAACCTTTGCATCTAACCGTTTTGCGCACCAGGGTTGCCATAGCGACAAAATAGCGAACCTTGTGCCACATCAGCGAATCAAGCAGTTATTAGTACACGTTCAAGAGACAGTATATATATATATAGTGGCCTTTCATCTTCAGAAGACACATCCCACCTTAAAGAGCACGAAATTCATCTCATTGAGATCTAGATTTCTCATCATGGCTCATATTTCCTCATCCTCCATTTCTATACTTGTACTCAACTAATTCCATCAAAAACCTCAACACCAAACCTTAACTACTTCCCTAAATCATTTCTCTCCTACCATTTTCTACACCAAATTCCTTTGTCACTTTCCACTAAACATCCACACTTCAAGACACGTCCTCTACTTCCACTCTTTGCATTTAGGAGCATAAAAGGAAAAGAAAGATCAAGCTTAAAGAAGGAGGCTCAAGGGTGATTTCCTTACTATTTACTTCATTTCATTTTATAGCTAATATATGTAACTAAACCCCTAATCTAGGGGATAGATTTGAGGATCATTTGATTGTGGGTATTAGCCTTAGCTTTGTAATGAATCTCTTTATGTGTTCTATTCATTCAATCATTAGATTCTATTTATTATGTGATTGACTTGTATATCCACTTGTTAATTGCAATCTTGTTTAGAGTAATATGTTATATATTCATATTTGGATTGACACTCATTGTGTGATTAAGAACCCATTGAATAGGATAGATTAGTGGTGAGTATATCAACCCCACTAATCTAAGCCTTAAGTGGTTAACATAGAGAGATTGGTCTATTAAAGTGGCTATAAGGCATTACCCACACTTAATTGCTAATCAATCTATACCCTAGCAATCATATTAATTGTTTACATCATTATTTTTATCAAAGTTGTTGAGTATTCTATTTTTCATATCACTTTTGCATTTTCAATTTAGTAGTTAGCATTGGTGGTTTTTGAAACCACACATTTATCAAATATCATGATTTATTTTACTTGTCTAAGATTAGTCAATCTATATAATTAGCACTTCATATCCCTGTGGAACGAACTTGCTTACCATTTGCTATAAAATCACATTTTAAAGGATTTAAGTGGCTTAAAAGGGTTTTCAAAGATCAAACAAATTACATCATTTTTGTGAGTGCACAACGGCTCATCAATACCTTTGCTTTGAAGATACTCAATGGCTCTCAAAAGATGTAATTTTTGCTCTAAAAGATGACCAAAGGCTATCAAGGCATATATATATATATATATAAGATCCAAGCAAAATGAGATCGTTTTGGAAAAAAAACGTTTCAGCTTTTCGTTAATGGCGCTAGTGCTGCGCTGGTCAAGTAGCGCACGACCAGCGCACCATGACCAGCGCACAACCAGTGGCACACCTTTTCCAATGTTGCACTGGTCAAGTAGCGCATGACGACCAGCGCACCACCAGCGGCAATCCTCTGCCAATGTTGCACTAGTCCAGCGCATATGGACTAGCGCACTGCATGGGTCTTGTGCGGGTAATGGGACCAGCGCACTGCACACAAACTCAACAACACACAAGAAAATTGTGCAAGTGTGATTTTTGAAATACATACACTCAAAAAGCAATAATCACACATGCATGCTAGAGTAGTGTGTGTGTGCAACTAAATCTCTTCAATTTAAGAGTGAAGATCAAGTAGCTACCTTCCTTGAAGCTCTTGATGTCCACAATGAGGTCCTTAAGCATTTGAGTATAATTTCTTCAATCCTAAGCTACCCTTACAAGATTGAACCCCATTGTGATTTTGTCAACAAAATAAGCCAATCAAAAGTGAGGCATTTACAAGCTCCTCTTCCAAATTTCTTAGAATTTCGTCCATGTCATCTTCTGAGCTGTTCGAGGGTTCCACCAGTTTGATCACTTTAATATTGAGGCAATACATATTGGTTGAGTTGTGGAGTCTAGGAGGCTCTTCATTCTCTTCTTGCTCCAGTTGACTTGGGACCTCATCATACAATTGAATATTCTTAATTATAGCGATAGTCTCAAGGTGCCCTTGGATTATTTTCACCAATTCATCAAAACTTTGACAGTTTTGATTGATGAATTGGATGTGATTGTTGAAGTTCTCTCCAAATGTGGACTTTATTGGTTGGTATGATGAGATAGGCTGCTCAAAGGTATCAACCTTATTGTAACTCCATGAGGAGTCTTGGTGAGTCCTTCAATCTAGGTTGTATGAATTGTCATAAGGCGTGTAGCTTGGCCCTGAATTAGAGAAATTTCCACATGGTCCGCTCATAGGTCCTGTGTGTTGCCTGAAGAAATCCATCGATTCTGAAACAAGAGAAAACAAAACTACCTAACAGAGTAAAAAGATAAAAATAACACAATAAACTACTAAACTCTATCCTAAGCTAAAATAGCCAAATATAATGCTACCGATCCCCGACAATGGCACCATTTTGATACTCGTTTTTTATGTCGTTACCAAATTACGATTATCAAAAGATTTTTTATATTAAGAGTTCTTACGCAATGTGCTCTAAACTATCAAAAGACTAGTAAAATGGCAAGCGAGGGTATCGTTCCACAGGGAGATGTTTTTTATTAACCATTTCAAGTTTTAGTGTTTATTGTAAACATGTAAATAGAATGCGGAGGTGGTGAGAATGGTGTGTGTGTGAGGTATGTACAATGCGGTGTGTGTGTGAGCAAAGAATGGAAATGAAAATACATAAAAACAAAGAGAATACGGAAGGGTGAGAATGGTGTTTAAAGTGACAAATAAAAGGGTGGATAGGAGAGATGTAGGTTAATGGTAACACAAGGGTTAATAAGTTCATCAAACACAAGTGCAATCTATTGATTGTTAGGCATTAAGCACATCCACTCAAGTCAAGGGTTTGTTCTAGCCTAAATCCAACTTAGGGTATCCATTCATTTGAGCTAAGGGTTGAAGAGTGTGTTGAGACCCCCTCCAACACAACACCGCAACCAACATTTATGAACTATTCTACAAGCCCTTGTCAAATTGAGCCCCAATATTAGCTTGGTAAAGTAGATAACAACGTTTGGTACAATGACTTAGATAAAAATCCCAAAAGTGGATATAAAAAATTCGTCTCCAACCATAACTCACCTAGAACCCCTAAAGTGAGAAATGGCCAAAGAACCATTTATGCACAAGAACACATAACCAAAACCAATCTTTAGAGCTAATAGCCAAGTTCATACCCGGAAAACCCTTCCAAATGCATAACCCTAACCATTTCCCATTCACTCAAATCATTCCTAACATGGAATTTCTAGTCATCCATCAACATACACATAATAACGGGATATTTAATTAAACTACTCCTAAATTACATTAATCTACTCCTAATCTCATTCATGAATACATATCAATTTCCAACCATCTATACACATCAAATTCATAATAAGAGATTAATTCATAATTATAACAAGAATGGAACAAGACCCAAATGAATATAAGAACAATTATATATAAATAGCACATGTGTTAGTTTACAAATATTCTCAAATGATGGATTACACATTTAAGAAAACAAGAAATGCAAAGAGAGTGAGTAAATGAGATACAACCCTTGAAGAAACACCTCTAAGAGCTCCATCCTTGCTTGGCTCGAATTTGGTCAAAGACCTCTCCTATCTCCTTGCAATCTACTCCTAGATGTGGTGGAAGATGGGTAGAAAATGGATATGGTGAGCTTCCCATGGAGGAGAATCTCCATGGGAGCTTCAAAAGCTTCTCTCTCTCTCTCTCTCTCTCTCTCTCTCTCTCTCTTATTGAAATGGAAGAAAATGAAGAAATGAAGGGGAAGAAGTGTGAGGTGAAGAAATTCGTGGATGATCTAAAGAGAAGAGGCAAAATGGTGTTTATATAGTGTAGGGAGGATTAGGGCTGAAATAGGAGTGAAAGGACAAGATTGCCCTTCAATTTCGGCCAAAAAATGACTTTCTGAAGTTGTTCGGTGGCCATGGCCGCTGTTTGAAGTAGTCGTTTGGACTTTTCAGCATTTCAGCATTTCAGCATCGCGCACCATTACGAAAATGAACAAAACCTCCTCTAGAAAACTCAGAATTACAATCCGTAAAAACCGCTAGAACATAGACATCCGCGGCTTTCTAAATATATGTGGATCTCAACGGGATTCAATCGGAGGAAGGAGATATGACCTTATAAAGTTGAGTATTCTACATGAGCATATACAATTTCAGCCCTATTAGCTTCTGGAAAACATAGGGGATTTTGCCGTGGTCTCGGTGTTGCGTTCTAGCTTAGCAGTGGATCAAGCCGTGGAAACATATGGATTTGCTTGGCCACAGCTGAGCTTAGATCACGCCGCGGTCTACGGTGAGGCACGGCACTCTGCATACTTTCTAATTCTTCACATTTTAGCTCATTTTTGTCTCCCAATCTTTACTTCACGCTCAAATACCTGTTGTAGGGAATATGTACCTACACAAGGCTTAAACAACACATTATATACAAAAACATGCTCGAAAACGAGAACAAACGATAGGAAATGGAGCATCTCAAATAGGTATATGATAGTTTGATCAATCCCAAAAGAAAAGGAAATATAACACTTGCATGTGTGTGATGTCATTTGTGTTCATTTATTATTCTACAAACAAAAATAAACAAACATCCTAGCATGTCATTCTTTTACTAGAATACAGTCTCAACCATGTTCTGGTACCAATGAAGATTAAATTACGATAAATAAATAATAGATAAATTTGGATTACCGTTCACCATTGGAATCCAAATTGTACAGCGGAAACAGATCAAACACATATTGTATCACTGGTCAGAAGACAATTACGATAACATAAAATCCCCTCTAATCACGATGTAAGTACACACACAATGATTAAAGATGGGAGAAAATTCTTCTTAATTTTCTCCACATCTAATCTGTTTTGTGTCTCTGCATTTTACTGTGTTTGACACATTTTTGCACGCACAGTGTGTCAGTTTGCACTAGCATTCCCAAAATGCTTGTCATGCCTAGTAAATTCACGTTATTTGTGTTTTTAATTACACAAGCAGTTTTTTACAATAGCGGCTAACGCCTGGGCTTGGTATATGAACTGGGTTTGGTCCTATTTGGGTGTATAAATGAGTCACCAACCCAAAACCCAAATATGCCAACAATATCAAACAAACCTTAAGTATAGAAACAAAACTGAAAAAGAAAGAAACTTATAAGAGTTTAAACCCGACATTAATTATATATATATATATAATCGTTCCGGCCATAAAATCATAAAGTGTGATGAGATCTAGTGAGAATAGATACCTTTCGATTATTTAATTATATATATATATATATATGAGCGCGCATATAAATGAGAGTAGATATTTTGGCTTTGTTCTAGATAGTTGACGTCGGACCATTAACCGTTTAATGTATTTTTTTTCTGTTAAAGTCATTAGATGATTAATGAATCAACCATCAATAATTAGCTGTTAGCCGTAATGACGAAAAATCCCATTTAGGATATGATATAATATTTTAATTAAAGAGATCTTACCTACTTTAGAGACACGGCTACTTGATGAGTTTATGTGCATTAATTTTCCTTTATATATTCCTTTTCAACAATTGAAGTAGTGGTGGAGAAAAGCATTTGCTTTTTGTGTACACATTTTTCCTCCAACGCTTATCATGAATAGACCACATACTACTAATAGTGATAGATATTTATCAATATTATCTCTTAGCTAGATTCAGTTTATCAGAAATTGTCTGTAAGATTTATTGAAATATTAATATAGAGTTGTACTCCTTTTGTCCTTTTTGCTATTAGAGCCATTGTTATGTTATTATATAATAATTAATAAAAATAGTTGTGCTTTATAAAGGCTTGAAAGAGAACGACAGTAAATTATAAAAATAAACAACTTCAAAATTTTACTTAAACTAAATTAAAATATTTAAGAAAAAATTTCTAAGGTAGGCTTAAAACAATTAGTAGACTTAAGGGGGGGCATGGCCTCTCTGGCCCATTGAACAAATTTATAATTAAAAAATTAAAAAATATGTATTTTACATTTTAATTCTACAAATTTTAAGTTTTTATCATTTGTTCTCCGACTCTAGACTTTCGGTTCCATCCCCTGGACTCAAACGTTATCAAATATCCTTTCTACGTTTCATACTAACGATATAGAAGTTTCTAAGGGTTTAAGTAAATGTTTTCTCTGGTGATCTAAGATTTATATTTATAAAAAGTCAAATTGCACATAATTACACAAAAGTCAAAAAAAAAAAAAAAAAAAAAAATCAAAATAACACTAACTCCCCTCTGATGAGTCTGACCCGTTATGTAACGGTTAACGATGATGATAAAGGGGAAAGTACACTTTTTCCCAGAAAAAGTACATTAATTAATTAAAATAATTATATTATTGCAAAAAAATTGACAAATCAGAAAAGCAATAAAAACTAAAAAAATAAAATTAATAAACAGCTTTGGTAAACCAGTTTAGTGGGCTCTCCTCTCCCTATTTTGTGGTGTATTGGTGACGTGGGGAGGCTCGAGCCTCTCAGTTTATGTGTTGTGGTCCTTTTGGAAGCTTGTGCATGCCTTATTTTTGTTATGTTTAAGGTAGAGGCCATGACCTCTCGAGGGACAGAAAAATTATCTATGAATATGGATATTTGAAAGTATCTACTTATTTAAAATAGGGATAGATATTATTATTTCAAAGACGGAACGGAGATGAATATTATCTTAATATCTATTTTATTTTCGAGATAGGAATGGATATTGTCTATGTATATCCGTTCTTCATCCAGATCCATTATAGATTTTTATATTTTAAAAATATAAAAAACTATTATGTAATTATTAATTCTAATTATATAAATTATTATAAATTTTAATATTTGAACTTTATTTGATATACTTGTTTCTCTCTTTAAATAGGATAAAATGTCCCATTGCATATGTTAATTGCATTTTTTTCTAGTATACATTTTTTTTCCATCGAATACGAATATAGACGAAGCAAAGATGGATATCTCAACCTCAATTTGGAGATTATCCGAATCCGTCCCCCTCACTTAGAAATGAGAATGGATGCGGGGATGATATATATCTCAAACGAATATTGGGATGGATATTGGGATATCCATCTTCAATCCGATCCATTGTCATCCCTAAGCCTCTGGTAGTTGTGATGGTTCTATTCATTTTTTAGTTTTGGACCTAGTAGGCCTGATGGGCTAAATAAAAGCAAATTATATTCAAACACAAAGTAGGACATGCATAAAAATTGCTAATTGTTATAAAATATAAAGACTGGAAATAAAAAGAAATGAAATTTGAATTAAGAACACATAGAAGAAATTGGGGACCTTTTCTGGACGGAGGATTATCCTCCCTGTGTTGGGGAAGCTGTCCTATTGGATTTGCCTATTTAGGCTCCAAATGTGGGATTTTGCTTTCTTGTTGTTGTATGTTTGGTTATTATCAAAAATAATAAAAAATAAATAAAAAAAAATTGGGGAGGAGAATAATTAATTTTTATTCATTTCAGTTATCAATGCAACAAGCACATGTTGTTTAAAAAAAAAAAAAAAAAAAAAAAAAAAAAAGAAGCAATCCCATGTATTTTATTATAAAGTGGGTCGGCTAAAGCAGCCAACATCAAACAATTAAAATGGTGGAAATCCACCTTACTTTATAAAACTGCACTATATATATATATATTTGAGGATTAGGCTTAAAAAACATAAAATTTAAATTGAAATTTATATGAGTTCATTTATCCACTCTTAATCTAATGATGAATAAGAAGAGTAGATGGCAACACTTTGATGAGACCTATATTTGTAACCTTCTACTATTTTACTCCTCTCCTTATCTATTTTCTGTCCTAATCTATCTGTTTCTCTTTTTCTATTCTTTTATTGCCACCTCTCATATCTCTTTCCACCTCACCCCCACATCCTCTATCCACCTGTTTCTTTTACCGGCAACTTGCCTCTTCTATTATTTTATTAGAGTTGGGATCCTTTCATTGGTCCTTATTTTTCCTTAGCATTCTTCAATTGTAATTCAAATATCAAGTTGCATGAGAGACAAAAAAGTGAACCAATCTTAACAATATATTTTGTATTTTGCTTAAGTGTCATTGGATTATAAAAAGTCAAGGAAAAACAAACTAAGATCTTGATAATATTAAAGGAAAAAAAAAAAAAAAAAAGGAAACAGCCTATATAAGAGAAAATATTACATATGGTTAATTACAGGTAAAATATCTAAATGGTCCCTGATCATGCAATGTGAAATACATTTATACCCTCACTTATATATTGTTTAATAAAAAAAACCTTATGTAATTTTAGAATCCTCCAAGGATAGAGGCAGAGACGGAACTAGCCCTGGGCTAGGGTGGGCTCGGGTGGGCTGAAGCCCGCCCTAGTCTTTTAAAAAAAAAATTTGAAAAGATAAAAATAAAAATAAAAATTATGTTTGATATCATAGACAGCCCATGAGACAAATGAGGGTTCAGAATTCAGATATCAATTATTTTTTGTTGTTTTCCTATTTCTTTAATAATTATTATCATATTTCCCAAAAAACTTCCATTACTGAACACACCAATAATTCACAATTGTTCTCTTCCGTAATTCAATCTATGCCCTCGCAGTTCGCACTTGATATTTTTATCTGTCTCTGCTCTCCATTTTCATCATTTTCAGCCCCGTTTCAATCGATTTTGCCAACTCTGAGTCTTCGACCTCTTCCTCTTTTGCATTCTTATTCAATTTATATTGGCATGTGATTCTTCTCTCTCCCTCCTCTGTTTCTCTTTCTGGGTATTGCCTGATTTTCATGTTTTATCGATGTGTTTTGCTTTTGGGTTTTGTATTGGATTGAAGAATTTGGATTTTTGTTGTTAACTTGTTTTTGTTTGTTTTTTGTGTTTTTGTTTTTATGATAGATGATTGAATGAATGATACAATTATTTTGTTTAATTCCCCAAAGTTTTGATCTTTTTGGGCTTAAATGTTGATTTTGCTCTAATGATTAATGGGTGAGATCAGGATGTTCTCTACTTGGTTGCTGAGAAAATTTAAGGGTGAAAAGGGAAGTTGAAGGTTTTTATATCTTAATGTGAATGTCATTTTGGTTTAAAAGAAGGAATTTGCCAAATCTATTGCTAAAAATACAGTCAGATTCATGGAGGAATTAAATTTTAGTTCCATAATGTTGCATTCTTCTCATGTGTGTGTATATATATATATATAAGTTTCGTGTTTTTGTTTTGATCTAGAATTACATATATGTTTTTATTGATAGAATGGTCTGGTTTGATTTTATGCTATTCAGCTATTGACATTTCTTAATTAATCCTATTTTTGATATGCTCACTTCCTATAACAATTGATTTAGTCATCCGGCTTAATGTTGAACCTTATCCTTTTTGTTTCTTAGTTTTGTGATTGTATATTTGTATGGATGCTTAGAGAATCTTTGATTTAAAACTCCATTTTAGGATGGTGATTGCTTGCTTGGTTGACCACTTGACCTTGTATATTTGTATATGTAAATAGTTTCTTATTTCTTGACATATATATAGAAGTAACCTCCACTATGTCTTCTCAACTGCGTGTATCTTTATTTTTAATTAGGACAATTTTCTCGTATTGTTAATGACCGAAAAAAAAAAAATCTAGCCTACCCTAGTGTCTATTCCTAGTTACGTCCCTGGATAGAAGTGTAACTGCATTATGCTAATAATCGTTAACAAATTAAAATAATGAAATACCATATATACCTTCTATTCCTTACATATTTTATATAACTACACCAATCATTGAAAGTAATTTAAAGTTCTACTAAGGACATTATATGTATATAAAGTTACAACAAATTAAACAAGCTATAATTTACAAAGGATGTAAGCTCTTTTTATATAGAGCATAGAAATAATGTTACACCGTCTAAAACTTTGTACTTTTTACTCAAATTGCATCTAAAATAATGGCAAGTGTCTATTTATTTATTTTTTTATTTTTTAACTGCAAATATATTGATAGAGGCCCAAAAGGCAAACAAACATGATCTATATAACAAATGCTGATCACTTGTCACTCGAGATATCTTATATAATGTGTTTTGGGCAAACATTTTGGGACATATAAATAATGTAATAATCAGACTTACGAATTATAATTTATTAATAAAAGAAGAAACACAACTACACAAGAGAATACAAAAACAACAACTAGTTAATAGAAAAAATCAATATTATCGGAAGTGTAGTATGGAGTTTATTTGATTGTCTGAAATCTGAATTAACATTGGAGAAACCCATCTAATTGTCTGAATTGACATAGATTTCCTCTCTATTATCCAATAATATTTTCTCTCATAAAACCTTCTTCTCACCAGCCATAAAGTTGAGAATGGTCTGGTGCCGGTTGTATTAAAAAAAATTTATAATTAAAAAATTAAAAAAATATGTATTTTACATTTGAATTCTACAAATTTCAAGTTTTTATCATTTGTTTTCTAACTCTAGACTTTCTGTTCCATCCCCTGCACTCGAACATTATCAAATATCCTTTCCACGTTTCATACTAACGATATAGAAGTTTCTAGGATTTAAGTAAATGTTTTCTCAGGTGATCTAAGATTTATATTTATAAAAAGTTAAATTGCACTAACTCACCTTACTATTTACATAATTACACTAAAGTTAAAAAATATATATATATCAAAATAACACTAACTCCCCTATGATGAGTCTGACCCATTAAGTAACGGTTAACGATGATGATAAAGGGGAAAATACACTTTTGCCCTGAAAAAGTACATTAATTAATTAAAATAATTATATTATTGCAAAAAAATTGACAAATCAGAAAAACAAATAAAAACTAAAAAAAAAAATTAATAAACAGCTTTGGAAAACCAGTTAGTGGGCTCTCCTCTCCCTATTTTGTGGTGTTGGTAGGCTTGAGAGTCGAGCCACCTCTATTGGTGGCGTGGGGAGGTTCGAGCCTCTCAGTTTATGTGTTGTGGAGGCTTGAGCATGCCTTATTTTTGTTATGTTTAAGGTGGAGGCTATGAGTCTTCAAGAGATGACAAAATTATCCACACATATATATATATGGGAGAATCGCAAATACCCCCCCCCCCCCCCCGACTTTTAAGCTAATGGCAAATCACACCCTCTGGTTTGAACAATCAGCAAACAACCCCCTACAAATTTGAACAATCAGCAAATAACCCCCTACAAATCAGCAAATAACCCCCTACATGCAGCAAAAAATGCAAGGGTTCTTAACGGTAGGGGGTTGTTTGCTGATTGTTCAAACTAGAGGGTTTGATTTGCCATTTGGTTAAAAGTCGGGAGGTATTTGCGATTCTCCCTATATATATATATATGGATATTTAATAGAATCCGCTCCATTTAAAATGAGAATGTATATTATTATTTTAGAGATAGAACGGGGATAAATGTTATCCTAATATCCATTTTATTTTTTGGGATAATGATGGATATTGTCTATAGATATCCATTTCCCATTCGAATTCATTATAGATTTTAATATTTTAAAAATATAAAAAATATTATTTAATTATTAATTCTCATTATATAAGTTATTATAAATTTTAATATTTGAACTTTATTGAATGTATTTGTTTCTCTCTTTAAATATGATAAAATGTATCATTACACATGTTAATTGCATTTTTCTCTAGTAAATTATAAAAATTTACATTTTTTTTTATCGGATGCGGATATAGACGGAGCGTAGATATATATCTCAACCTCAATTCAGGAATTATCCGAATCTACCCCGCTTACTTAGAAACAGGAATGGATGTGGGGATGAGGATATATATCTCAAACAGATACGGGGATGGATATTGGGATATCCATCCCCAATCCGATCTATTACCATCCTTAAGCATCTGCTAGTTCTGACTTGTGATGGTACTATTCATTTTTCAGTTTTAGGCCTCATAGGCTAAATAAAAGTAGATTATATTCAATCACAAAGTAGGACATGTATAAAAATTGCTAATTGTTATCAAATATAAAGAATGAAAATAAAAAGAAATGAAAATTGAATTAAGAACACAGAGAAGAAAGTGGGGAGGAGAATATTTAATTTTTATTCATTTTAGTTATCAAAGTAACAAGCCCATTTTTATTTTATTTTTAAAGGAAAAGGCAAGCCTATTTTTTTATAGCGTGTTAGGTCTGACTATTGAAGTAGAACTTCTAAAGTAATTTTTTTTTTACTAATATAGTTTTTATTGAGTAGAGCTTTTAACAAAATGAGCTTTTGGTTGTTTAAATTACAAAAAAATAAAAAAAATAAATAAAAAATAAAAAATAAAAAAAAATAATGTTAACAATGTATTTATAATGAAAAAGTTATATGGTGGAATATCTAAAATTATAAAGGGTAAAGGGCATATGAGACAATTTATATATTAAAAAAAAAAAAATGTTTTGGGTTTTGCTAAACAACCCCAAAAAACCTCAAAACAACTTCTAGAATTAAAAAGGCGCTTTTAGCATTTACAAAAGCCATACCAAACAAACGCTAAAGCAGCCAACATCAAACAATTAAAATGGTGGAAATCCACCTTACTTTATAACACTGCACACTATATTTTGAGGATTAGGCTTTAAAAACTTAAAATTTATATTTATATTTATATGAGTTCGATATTCATTTATGCACTCTATAATCTAATGATGAATAAGAAGAGTAGATGGAAACCTTTAAATTTAAACTAAATAAATGAGTGGACACTAAAGTCACACATTTTAAATCAAAATTTTGAATTTGATCATACTTGACCCTATTATCACGAGGGCTGCATGGGACAAGATTTCATGTAAACTTGGATCAAACTTATCCAGACTACATTTGGTGAATTTTGACGAAGCCCATCACTAAACTTACAACTTTGATGAGACCTAAATATGTAACCATTTTTTTTTTTTTTTTTGATAAAGAACGAACAAACAACACAAACCAACTAACCACACCGGCTGGAATTCAGCCACAATAGCTCCTTACTAGAGGAGAGGGCACACGACGCTAGATTAAATGTCAAGGAGTTCCCCTCACGGGGGGAGGCTTGGCACCTACACAATCCAACAACCGAAAGAAGAGCCCTAATGTCATTGATAATAAAATGAGAGTCCCCGCGATTGGGGCCGGGGTTGCTAATGAGGGAAGCTGCAGCAGCTGAGGACACTTCAACAGACGAAACAGGGATGTTAAAATGAATGGCCAATTTTAGCCCTTCCCTCACCGCCAATAAATTCCCCATAACAGCAGAATACTTCCCTTCAAGAGTGGAAAGCGAAGTGGCGATCACTTTCCCTGAGGAATTCCTAATAGCCGAACCTAATCCAATTTTGTCTGGATTGGAATGGAATTTCACATCAGAATTCAGCTTCAACTGATCTGGGGGGGGGCATCCATTCAGCAGCAGGCCTACACACCGGGGGGAGGGGGAGGGAAGATGTCAAGGCCTTCTTCGAATTTATGAACTCATTTAACAAGGCCACTGCCCTACTAGCCACCACCGACGGGTCACTGATCCTTCCATTGTTTAGGACACAGTTCCTCTCATTCCAGACAGCCCACACCATCACACAAAACTGATTGAAAGCCTTAGACTCCACCTGATTCCAGACAGAAAGGAACACATCCTGGACTGACCCGAAACTTTTGGGAAGGTTCAGATTTTCAAACCGAGTTCCCTTCCAGAAATTCTTCACCACTTTACACTGGAAGAGGGCATGGACAATAGATTCTGACTTCAGCCCACATCTCCCACACAAAGGCTTGTCCACTATCTTTCTACGCCACAGATTTTCCATAGAAGGAACAGCATTAAGGCAGCAACGCCAGAGGAAAACTCTGATCTTAGGAGGGATATCCAATTTCCATAGGCTCAGCCACCACTTGTTGACAGAGGAAGGAGCTGCACTATCTGCCTTCAAGCTGACTTGTAGAGCCAAATTGTAGCCACTCTTCACATTGTACTCCCCATACTTGTCAAAATGCCATCGAAGGAAGTCTTCTCCTCCCTTCCAGCTGATAGGTATAGACCTAATGATGTCTCTGTCAATCAGAAGCATGACATTATTGAGGCTATCTTCCTTCCACCTTCTGCTCGAGCTGTCAATCAAATCGGAGACTTTCACAGCTGGTCCCGGGTCAAAAGTAACAACTTTGAAGGAGCTCGGACGGGGGATCCATTTATCCCTGAAAACATTAATCTTGGAGCTGTCCCCCACATTCCATCGAAGCCCTTTTTCTAAAAGCTCCCTACCCCAAAGTAAACTCCTCCAGAGATGTGAGCAGCCATTCTTTGCATTGGCCGAAAGAAAGCCCCCCATTCTGAAATACTTGGCCTGGAGCACACGGGCTGTAAGGGAATTGTGGTTAGTGAAAATTCTCCAGGCTTGTTTCGCAAGAAGAGCTTGGTTAAACAAGGAGAGGTCTTTAAACCCCAACCCTCCCTCACTTTTCGGCTGGCACAGGCTTTTCCAACTGATCCAGCTGATCCTGCGTTTCCCTTCCCTAGACCCCCACCAAAACCTTGATGTCAAACTGCTGAGATCGTCACACAGCCCAACAGGAATCTTGAAGAGGCTCATAGAATAGGTAGGGATGGCTTGGGAGACAGCCTTAATGAGAACTTCTTTGCCCCCATAGGAGAAATTCCTACCACTTCACCCTCTCAGTTTATTGCTGACCCGGTCCTTGATATCATTGAAAGTGACTTTTTTATTTCTCCCCACCATGGTAGGAAGCCCGAGATATTTGTCAAGCGAGTTCCTAACATCAATACCGAGCCCCCTTTGGATCTGATTCTTCAAATCACCTGCCACTTTCGGACTGAAGGAGATGATAGATTTCTGAAAATTAATGCGCTGTCCAGAACCCTTCTCATAAAGCTCCAAAATCTTCCGAATACAGTCGTTACTGGCTGTTGAGGCTTTGCAAAAAATCATACTATCATCGGCGAAAAATAGGTGGCTAATCAGAGGGCTTCCTCTACAGCTTCTCACCCCTAAAATACGCCCATTCCTCTCAGTTTTCGAAAGCATATTGGACAAAGCTTCAGAACAAAAAAGGAACAAATAGAGGGATAAGGGGCATCCTTGTCTCAACCCCCTAGTAGGGGAGATAGAACACACCGCCTTCCCATTCAACTGGAAGGAGAGGGTGGAGGACGAAATACACTCAAGAATCAGCCTGACCCACTTCTCCGGGTATCCCAACTTCCTGAGAATAGCAGACAGGAACGACCATTCCACCCGGTCGTAGGCTTTGCTCATATCCAACTTAAGAGGGATAAGGGGCATCCTTGTCTCAACCCCCTAGTAGGGGAGATAGAACACACCGCCTTCCCATTCAACTGGAAGGAGAGGGTGGAGGACGAAATACACTCAAGAATCAGCCTGACCCACTTCTCCGGGTATCCCAACTTCCTGAGAATAGCAGACAGGAACGACCATTCCACCCGGTCGTAGGCTTTGCTCATATCCAACTTAAGAGCCATTTGCCCTCTCCTTTCAGATTTCTGGCGGCCCATTGAGTGGAGGATCTCAAACGCGACTAACACATTGTCATATATCTGCCTGCCTGGTACAAAGGCCGACTGAAACTGAGATATAACTTGGTGGAGGGAACTCTTCATTCTAGCAGCTAATACTTTAGTCACCACCTTATAGATCACAGAGCAAAGAGAAATTGGGCGAAAATCGTGAATTCTGACAGGATTTTTACCTTTAGGGATCAGAATAACGTTTGTTTCATTAAACGATTTCATCGAAACTTCACCTCTAAGAATTCCCAAGCAGACCTTCGTGACATCAGGCCCTACTAATCCCCACGATTTTTGGAAGAAAATTGCCTGGTACCCATCAGGCCCTGGAGCTTTAGTGGGACCTAACTCAAAAACAGCTAATTTCACCTCTTCTGCAGTGAACTCCGAATTCAACCCCTCAATCGTCTCTTCCGTCAACCTATTATTGATTGCTTTCGAAGCTTCGAACACATCAGAAGGGGAAGGATTCGAAGAATTGAAAAGGGTTGAGAAGAAATCCCTTACCACCTTCGCAAGACCCTCCTCCGAGTCTTGAACAATGCCATCATCATCAGTGAGAGAGGTGATAAGATTCTTCTTTTTCCTTTCGGTAGCTTTCTCATGGAAGAACTTGGAGTTACGGTCCCCGGAATGGAGCCACTCCACTCTACATCGTTGCTTCCAGAATATTTCTTCCCTCTCCCGAATATACTCCAAAGACAGCTCTAACTGCTTGATTTTCTTCATCACGCCATGCTTGCCACTTTGCCTATATAATTTGTCAATTTCTCTATCTCTAACCTCAATCTGCCTTCCTAGATTACAAAACCTCTCTCTGCTCCAAGCTTCCAGCTTGTGCGCACACCACTTCAATTTAACCGAAAGATTTTTGGAGGGATCAGTCGAACCAGCTTCCCCCCAGGCGAGGTTCACAGTCTCACGGAAATCATCCTCTTTAAGCCAAAAAGGCTCGAAACGGAACATCTTACCATGATTGATCAAAAACGGCTGCACTGGATTGCTAGTTAGAAGTATTGGTCTGTGATCAGAGGTGAAAAAACCCAAGTTATCCACCTTGGCAGACCTATGGGCATCCCTCCAGTTATCATTCGCAAGGAATCTGTCAAGTCTCTCCTGGATGTTACAATTGCCTTCCCTTTTATTGTTCCAGGTAAATTTCGGGCCACAAAACCCAAGGTCGTTTAGATTACAGTCTTCCACAGCCATTCTAAACTGATTCAGACCTGTAAAGCCTTTGGAGGAGCCACCCATTTTCTCACTGCTACTCAGGATCTCGTTAAAGTCCCCACCACAAACCCAGGGGAGATTATCAACATCTGCCAACCGCCGAAGAAGATCCCAGGAACACGGTCTTCTGCTGACATTCGGTCACCGTAGAAACCAGAAAAGCGACAGCAATCCCCATTCTCTAAGCAAATCCGAACATCTATATGTCCTGAAGACGAAGAGAGAACTTTCACTGAACACGAATCCTTCCACAGAAAAAGTAGACCCGCGAATGCCCGAGGATTCCCCAAACCCTGGACATTCCAGCTGAGGCCTATCATTGCTCTCGGCGAGCCTGCATTTCAGGCTCCGCCGATATAAAGGCATCTGAGATGTTGACTGTCTCCTTTCCTTTCTTACTGGTTCTATCATTTTCATCAACTTGGTCAAACCCCACTTTCCTCTTACACCCTTTGCCTCCCAAGAGGGGAACATTTTTAACCTTCGCACACTGGTTGTTAGCTAAACTAATTGACTCCTGATTCAAGTGCTTAGGACTAGTAGTTCTTTTGGACATCACCTTATTTTTGCTTCCAGAATGGGGGGGGGGGGGGGGGGGGAATTTTTCTTCGGTGATCTTCTAGGGGACCCACTTAATTGGATAATCCTTTGTAAGGGATTGGGGAGGAATTTTTGGCCGTGTTTCAAATGCACTTCTCTAGCAGAGCATTTCCACCTCTTCGTAACTGATTTCTTCACTCCAGTAGCGGGTTAGAGGGAAATTCCTCTGTTGATGATGAGATGATTAAGTCTGGGCCTGATAGGACTTCTGACTTACTAGACTGGTCCTTATTGACCGGGCTTTGGGCTTTATTATCACTGTCCATGACTTCCACACTGGGGCTAAGTTTTTGCTCACTCCTCAGAAGGCCCAAGCTGTTGGGCTCCCTTTCATTTTGCCGCCCCGGCCCATCAATCACCATTTCCACATGGGTAGAGGAACCGGTCCCCACACCATCGTTTAGGGTTTCCTTCATCTTCGCCTTCAGAGGTAGTTTTACCGCCGTCAATGTGCCCTGCTTAGTACCAGTAGTTGTATTCGAAATCACTAGTCCCTGTTTCAGACTCACCGACCCATCTCCCTCCGATTCCCGCGAGGCTTCCTGGGATCTAGTTTTGTCTGATGAAGTCCCATTAGAATTAGCCCCTGCTCTGTATTTCGAACGATCTGGGATTGGGGCTTTGAGCCAGGTTCCAAACTTGTTCTGTGTACCTTCCAACGCCAATTTCCTTGCCTCCTCATCTTGGCACTCCTTTATTGCGTGCCCAATTTTTCCACACGCGAAACAAAATTCTGGTAATCTCTCGTATTTAAGGTTTGCCACTGTGACTTCCTCCGATTTGCTTAGCTTCAACTTAAGCCATCTTTTCAGAGCCTTTGTTATGTCAATGCGGACCTTTACCCTCATAAATTTCCCCCAACATTCTCTAGACTCCGTTGGAATTTCAACCACCTCTCCAATTTGCTCGGCTAGCCACTTTGCCGTTCTTCGATTCATACACATTATGGGGAGATCATATATCTGAATCCAGAAATCAGCTTTGTTGAACTCCAGCTGACCAATATTCCCAGATCCAAAAGGTTTTTCCAACACTATTAGGCTGTTCCCAAAGTGCCATGGCCCTCTAAACCAAACTCTATTTCGGTATTCCTTGTTGGTGAAGTAGAACCTGAAAATACATTCCCATATGGGTTCCAGATTTGCTCAATCAGGCCTTTGAACGCCTCTCTGTTCACCTTTTTTCCGGAGAGAACCTTGCCTACCAGGCATCGATCAACATCACTTACTCCATCTAACTTTACCTCCTCTTCCATTTCAAGAACAGCTTCATCTTCATCCACCAATGATAGATTTTCACACAACTTCGAGATATCCGGCTCAGACATTTTTACCATTCAACAGCTGGATCGCACAACTCCGGTCACTAATCGAAAGATAGAGAGAAACTGATAAAAACCCCCTTCTTCTGAAAACGAAGACAAGCTACCTAAAGGACAAGCTGCTTTCACACTTTCCTCTTTTTAGAGAGAGAAAAGAGGAGAGAAAGGTGTATATCCGAGTTTTCGTTTTACTTCAAATTAAGTTGATAAATATGTAACCTTCTAAAATTATATATCTACCTCATATTAGTGTTTTAAAAATAAATAATGTTACGCTGTCAAAATCTTTGCCCAAGTATTTTTCTCAAATGATGTGACAACCTTATTTATAGCAACCATCCATATTAATTATGAAATGATGTATTAATAATGTAATAGTTACAAATTAGTTTGTCATATTAATTGATTAATTTTTATTTTTTATTTATTTATTTATTTTTTTTTTTTTTTTGAAGTGTAACAATACTCTTTTTATATGAGCAATGCTACTTTTTATTCAAATTGAGTATTGGCAAGTGATATTTCATTGCTACCACTTTATCCAATGATCTATATAACAAATGCGGATTAGTGACATCTTGCGTAATTTTTTATTTTTTTTTTACGGTATCTATTTATCCATCTATTTAGATTATGTATTGTTTTTTTTTTTTTTTTTGAAACTTTTACCATTGGTAGGATTCGAGCCACTGACTTAAAAGTCATTTACCCCAGTCCCAAGCTTATCCATCTATAAGTTGAGCTACGCACCTAGGGGCTTATATAATGTGTTTGCAAACATTTTGGGACATATATATAATATAAATAATGTATTTAATTTATTTTATTTTATCAAAACCAATGGTATTTGTATTACTCTCAAGAATTTTTTCTCAACCAGATTTGGTTTATAACTCGGAAAATTATACTTAACAGTAACAAAACAAACGCTTGATATATATATATATACATTTATTTATCAAATACTAACACAGTGATAGTTTTTATAATTGGTATTGCTCTCAAGTATTTTTTATCAGAAAGATTTGGCAAACGGATAAAAAAATGATTTGGTTTTCACCAAGAAAAATGACTTTTGAGTTTCCATGATTATAATTATATATATATAACAAGTTTTTTATTCCAAAAACGAATTGGTCTTTTTTATCTATTTGTTTTCATTACTTGGGCCCTTTGTTCTTTAACTATAATTGGGTCATTTGATCTTTCATTAAAAACGAAATGGGCCCTTGGTCTTTCACTTCCATAATCAGCTTTCATTTAATATATATTTTTATCCAACATAATCAGCTTTTAATTTAAATTATGATTTGAGCCGGGGCTGGCTTTGACAATTTATAAGAGATATAAATTGACACTCAACTATATATATATAGTCTTTCTACTATTAGTTCGTCTTGATATAAAATATATCAGGACGAAGAATGTAGACCATAGATTACGGAGAAGTTTTGATCATTGCATATACTTTGAGTCATAGTATATAAATCTAATAGTCTACATTCTTCGTCCTGATATATTTTATATCAGGACGAACTGAAAATAGAAAAATTGTATATATATATATATGGATAATTGCACAAACATCCCATGAGTTTAATCAATATTGCACTCATCGACAACCTTGACCATAATTACACAAACTTCCCTCGATTATCGTTGACTAACTGTTGACTGACAGTTTGACAAACTATTTACTTAATTATTAAGGGGTAAAAATGTCTTTTGACACAATAATCAATAATTAAAATCATAAGAAATTATGAAACAACCCCAAACATTTATATAATTACAAACCTATTGAAATAAAAATTAAAAAAAGACACAAAAGTTTCAAAAATTATTAATGCAAATTTCCAAAAAAAAAAAAACAAAAAAATGAACATCAAAAGTTCAATCAAATCAAGAAGACAAGAACTTTCAAATAAGATGATTCAACCTTTAAAGGTCCTAACAACAAGAGTTGGCTAGTATACCTACCATGAAAATGGTAGGTATCATGGCAATTAAATTAAGCTACCAACCGGCAGTGTAGGCATTTGGGACAACTAGTTAAAATCGGTTTCTTTTTAATAAATTAGATAAGTCCGGTAATATTCGATTAAGACTTTTAAGATTATTTTTTTTTAAAGTCCATATTGCGCGCCTTGTGGTATTGGATCTAGACTTTTAAGTTTTTATTTTTTTATTTTTTTATTTTTATTTTTTTTATTTTTTATTTTTAAGAAAAAGTCCATATTGTCTTGTGGTATTAGATTTAAGATTTTTTTTTTTTTTTTTTTTTTTTTTTTAAAAAAAGTCCATATTGCGCGCCTTGTGGTATTGGATCTAGACTTTTAAGTTTTTTTTTTTAAAAAAAAAAGTTCATATTGTCTTGTGGTATTGGATTTAGACTTTCAAGAGGCAGCAAATTGTCCGGTTGTATTTGATTGAGATCAAGATTTTTAGGATTTCAAGACAAAATGAATTTTTCAGACTTTAAAGTGATATATATGAATAGCTTAAACCCAAAATTATCTTGCCATCTCCCTCAATACTTTCCAGACTTTTCTCTCTCGCTCAAAATCATCTTTAGCTTCCTCAACTTCCACACCCCCATCAGATCTTCATCAAAAAATTTCAGCTTCCTCAACTTCTACACCCCATCAAATCTTCATCACAAATTTGCTTCACCCTTTTCTTATTTCTGGGTTGTTGTCAAAATTTTGGTTGAGATGTTGACAAATTTGCTTCGCACTTCAGTACTAATTCTCTTACTATTCTTGTTCACAACAAAGACAAGTATTCAAAAGTTGATCTTTCCATAACATTCATGTTGCTAATTGTATCTTTTCTTCTAGAGATATATGCAGCATTAGTTCTACTCTCTTTGGACTGGTTTCTTGTTTGGCTGACTAAAAAGCATTACAAAACTTCCAACTTGATGAAAGCCCTTTCTTCTTCTTCTTTAATTTCCTTGTCTTAAGACTCCTAGGTGGTCAAATAAAATGTCCCAATAAAGTCTTTTAAACTTCACCAACAAAGCAAAACCTCACCTCTACTCTTGCAATAAGCTTTTAAACTTGATTGGGTCGATACACATGTACTTCAAAAGCCAATATTGGGACAGTAACATCTCAGGAGATTTAAGAAGACTAATCTTCCAGGTTTTCAAGCAAAAAAGCTGTGGAAGCAAGGACCGTGGAGGTACCCTCTGAATTATTATTGTCAGAGAGTTTGAGTTCAAAGACATCACTTCAGGTGTAGTTTGAGTTCAAAGACATCACTTCAGGTGTAACCATCAGGGAAGAGTTTGAGTTCAACATTATGGTCTGGCACATTGCTACTGAAGTTTGTTACTAGAATTGTAAATCGATAAAGCAAATTTCTTGATACTTGATGTATCTTCTAGTCGAGCATCCTTACATGTTATCAGTTGGAATGAGACAGAATAACTTTCAAGAAATAAGTGGTGGGATTGAGTCTATAATTTCATCCGAATGTTCTGATGATGTGACAAGAAAAACCAAGTATGTGATACATTACTTGAATATTTTACCAGTGATGTTGTACTTGAAGCCCACAAAATATATTATGAACCAAAATGGTTTATATAAAGACCGTGTTCAACCTTGTTAAAAGAACAAAACTTACCCATCAAAGGTATGCATACCCTTTTTTTTTTTTTTTTTTTTTTTTTTTTTTTTAATGTTCGTTAACATGATCTATATACTGTATATGTAATATTTTTAATTATAACAATCTACTTACTTTGTTTAATTATATATATATATATATAGGATCACTACTGCAGCCATCTGATGCGAATGCAAAATGGCAGAAAATTGGTAGCAAGTGTTTTGAAATGCCGGTACAAGCAGCAAACAACTACAGAGGAGATGAACATGCTCAACAGTTGAGACATGGAGGAGAGTTTTTAACTCATGTATGGCTTCTCATGGCTTATTTTGGCTCAACTGATCACTCTGTGAAATCAAGAGAATCTCCTCCAATTTCTAGGCTCATTACCAAATAGCCAACTAGCACAAATTATAAATATGGGATTGTTTGCTTCTTCTTCTTTTTTTTTTTTTTCATTTTTTTTTATTATTATTTTTTTATATGTTGATCAGTAATCTATTCTCATTTGATTAACGATTGATTTTGTTTTCTTTTAGAGATTAGATTTGAAAGATTAGAGAGAGTTTGCTATGACTCGTCTAATGTTAGCTTGATTTCAACGTCTAATATGCAGGGCCAGACCACAAATCCACATGGGGGCTAGCCCATAGCCCAATGAAAAAAAAAATTGTAGTTAAAAAATTTATAATTTTTTTAATATATATTTTATATTTTAGTACTATAAATTTCAAGTATTTTTCATTTGGCCCCTAACTCCAAACTGCTGGTTCCGCTCCGGCTAATATGTACGAATATTGCCACTTTTAATAAGTTGAAGAAGATTCATTCAACAAAATTAGTTCATTCCTGGTTCTGGTATTTCTTTCAAAGGGTTTTGCAAGAACTCAAAGATTTTAATTCCTTTAACTAGTTAATGCATGCAAGAAAATTTTTATAGACGAAAGGTTTAGAAAAAAGAGTATATGCATAGTTTGTTGAATAGTAATAGGTCAATTAAAAGTCCATATTTATAAAAGTCTAAAAAGTCTTAAAATAAAGTCTAAATAATTCTAATAGTCTATAAATAAAGTCCAAAGACTCTTTCAAAATCCTAAAAGCCTAGTCCATATAATCATAATAATCCTAAAAATATAATCCTAAATTCCTAATTATCCTAATAATCCTAATAGTCTTGTAAATCCATACAATCCTTACACCCCAAAATTGTCTATTAAAATCCCAATCCAATACACCCCCCTAGTTTTATTTTATATATTATTAATATATTAAATTACATTTTATTATAATAAAACTATATTAAATATAGAAAAATGGAAAACTATTATATTAAAGTTAATAAATAATGAAATTATATTAAAATGTAGAATTGTAAATATATGTGGAATAATATTATTACATTAGTAATTTGTAAATTTGAAAATATAACTAAAATGATATTAATATGCAATAAAATCACATTTATCATAATGAAATTGCAAACATTTTATAGTATTGTGAAAATTGTGAAAATAAGTAATTATTTGTAATATATTAATAAATTGCAAACGTTTTGGAAATGTATATATTAATTTAAGTATAAAAAATATGAAACACTTTATAGTATATATATATATATATGGACTGCCCTTGGGTGCAACGTTACATGATGAAATATAGCAAATTATCACTATGATCATGTTTTATTTGGTACAACCACATCAACTAACATGTGATTACACAATAATTTAATTGTGTAATCACGTGAAATTCATATACGATAACATTATATATATTTGTGATCACATACAATCATATGTGATCACATACTTTTGTATCGTGTAATGTTGCACCGAAGAATGACCTTATATTATTATTATTATTATTATAATATTGAGAAGTAAGAGTAATAATGAAAAGTATAAAAAAAGAAAAGAGAAATTGTTTCTGGGAACAACTTCAACATTGGTGGCCAATTTAACGTTTTAATCAACATTGGAATTGTTTCTGGGAACCACTCAACGTCAATAAAGGGAAGGACTTTTATATTTTAGGAATCACTTTAACGTGGTAGTCAATGTCAAAGTTATTCCCGAAAACAACTACTCTTTGAGAACTATTTCAACGTTGATGGAAACCACTTTAACGGTCTAACCATCCTTGTTGTTGTTTCTAGGAATCACTCAACTTTTACAAACGGAACAACTTTTACATTAGGGAAACCACTTTAACGTTCAAGTCAGCGTCACAATTGTTCCCGAAAACAATTACTCATTTGAAACAACTTCAACATTGATGGAAACTATTTTAACGTTCTAATCAACGTTGTAGTTGTTTTGCGGAACGACTTTTATATTTCAGGAACCACTTTAATGTTCAAATCAACATCAAAATTGTTCATGGAAACAATTACTTGCTTTATATCTATATAACTTGACATGAACTTAGCTATCTCACATTCATTGTTATGATAGTCGAAATCTATTGATTAACTTTTTGAGAAGTTGTTTTTATGATATCTATATGGTGACAATTTTTATTAAGACTTTTAGAGAAAGTCATTTTTGTTTGTTTGAGTTGAAATGCTTAGCATTTAGTTTCTTGAGATCGACACATCTATAACGTGTAGTCATGAAGATATACAAGCCAAGATGACTCATAAAAAGGGTGAAGGCCTTGCATTTGATGAAAATAGTTTGCGAAGGTATCTCTAATATCACATTGCTTGCTTATCTATATTTCATCTCTCAACTCATTGTTTTTATCACTTCATGAAGCATGTCATACTTGATAACTAATATAGTGTTTATATGGTCCTCGTTGACATTTGCTATTCTAAGATCTTTTGGTGATAATTGTTCACATTTATCTTAATCATGAAGTGTGTTATTGTTTATATGATTGTTGAGTGACAAGTTTTGAAAAATATGCTTCATATTCTTTGAAAGCTACTCTCTTGAGAAGTAGAGATCTTAAGTAAGTCTCTTTACTTGCTTTTTGATCATGTGCTTTTAAGCCTTAAAATTTGATTTCAAAAATGCACTTTGCTTCTCTTATATGTTTTGTTATGTCGTTGAGTTTGATAGATGTGAGTTTTGGATACTTTTGATGTTCTAAAATTAGTACATTTAAAAATGACTTTTGGTTTGTATCCATTTGCTTCGGCAATATAGTA
Source organism: Acer campestre (assembly GCA_954870605.1). NCBI lineage: Eukaryota > Viridiplantae > Streptophyta > Magnoliopsida > Sapindales > Sapindaceae > Acer > Acer campestre. The sequence continues at coordinate 23,967,212 of OX940809.1, read as the reverse complement.
CTCAACGAGCACCCTCTTGGAAAGGGCTACACATATTGGTTGTGAAGCCGTCCAATGTTGGAAAGGGCTACGTCTTTGTGATGAGTGAAAGCCGCCAAGAGGTGTATATGTTTACGTTAGAAAAATCAAAGTAGTGTTGTAAAGAATCAATAAAAAAAAATACTTTGATTCTAGCCTAAAACAAAACAAAAAGGATATATGGAGTATAGTTGAATAATCAAATGAGCTCGGGTTGACAAATAGAAACATGTAAACAAGCCACATGCACACACAATGCTCACATATTGAAAACTATTATCTTTAAAAGCAAAATTCATATGAAAACTGATTTGACCTTTTTATGGAAAGTTTAAGGATGGATAATTGTTGTGCTCACATGTGTCTAAACAACCTATAGAAGGGGTGAATGGGTTGTTAATCGATTATTACAAATTCGATTAGTCAAAATTAATCACAATTAACTCATTTCAATAAACAATAAAAATCAAGTAAAAATGCGGAATATAAAGAACATTTGATTTTTACGTAGAAACCCTCAACAAGGAAAAACCACGGGCTAGTAAGTGCGCCACACTCGAACCTCGAATCCACTAATTGTGACAATGTTTACATCCTAGGTTGATCTCAACCATGCTCGGACAATAACCCGCTACCACTACTCGCAGGCCTATAAAAGTGAACCTAGTCCAATTGGCGATCCTCGAAGTCACTACTTGTAATGATGTTTACAGCCTAATCTCGGTCTGTAACCCACCACTACTACCCGTAGCCCTGTAATAGCAACCCTAGATCTATTGCTTGTGCACAAAGCAACAAGACTTACTTCTTAATGAAGAGATCATACAACCTATGTGAATATGCAAAGATATCCAAAATGCAATTAGAGCTAGGGAACACTAAATGCTTATCTATGATTTAAATGATGTCAATTAAATTAATCCTAGATATCAAATGCTATATGACAAGGCATAAAGCTTAGTTATGTAAAGGATAACCAATCCTAGATACAAGCTATCATAAACAATCCAACATGAACACACATGAGGACTCAATTAGATGCAAAATGATATTAGCAACCTAATTGTCAACAAACAAAGCCAAGTCAACACAAGTTATCAATAATCATGGCAAGGACTAAAAACATGCAATTAACAAATGCAATCAGGGAGTCCTAATCAACAATGTCTAAATGCAAATCATATAGACTTAGCTAGAGGGTAAAATGGTTCTAAATGCTAGCTATCATAATCAACACATCTCAACCAATAAAGTAAGACTCAAACATGTTCTAAACAACATTAATTAAGGAGTCAAGCATTTAATCACAAAATAAATGCTAAATCTAGGCAAACATGTTAGAAAAATGAAACAAGAAGTTCTAGAACATGTAGAGATTACCTAGTCAAGGAAAAACAATAAGACCCATGCTTAGATGATGCTAGGATGATGCTAGATGCTCATAGGAATGTGTTTGGTTGAGTAAATGTGAGTTCTTAGGAGCTTCTCTCTCTAGGGTTTGAGTTTCTCTCTCTAATATCTGATCTTGAGCTTTGTTAACGTTTTAGAAGACAATGCAATATATATATAGAGATGCAATCAAAAAGATATCATTTTTGGACAAACATTTGTTGTCACCATTTGTCAAATGGCGACATCGTGGCGACATATAAAATGCTTCTCTGTCGCCATGGCGACACCGGGACGATACCGCACATTTCTTCTTTATCGCCATTTGTCTCAGGGTGACACTTCATGGTGACATCACACCTGATTGAATTTTAGGAAAAAATCTTTCTGTCGCCGTGGTGACACCAACAAAGGGCGACAATGCCTTGTTTTCCACTTTGTGCACAATGCAAGTGTGCAAAGTGGTGAATCCAATGGAGAAGCCAAGGGTATTCTCCGAAGGCGATCTTCGAGCAAAACAAGCACACCAAGGTGCAAGCGCAGACGTTTCCAAACATACTTCGGGAAACGAATTATACCACACTTTAAGACTAATCAAACATGAAGTGCAAGTGTGACATTTGAATGCATTCTAATGCCTAACATGTCATGGCATTTCAATGAACAAGATGAAATCAATCAACAAGCATGAAGATACTTCATGGCTTTGCATCCTAATGCCTACACATGTCATGACATTTCAATAAACTAGATGCAATCAATAAAACTTGCATAAAGAGATATTCAAGAACATGAATGCACACATATTAAAACACACAACATACAAATATTAAAATTATGCATGAGTTGTGAGTGTGTGCAACTAGATCTCTTCAAGAAGCAAGTCAAGTGATTACCTTTTGCTCTTGCTCTTGAAGTCACGTTGGGAAGTCCGGAAGCTTGCCAATCATAATAACCTAAGCTACTCATTACACACCAATCCCAATGTGGTTTGTCATGAAATAAGTCAATAGAAAATGAGGCACTTACAATATTCTTGAAGCAAAATCTTCACACACTCATATTTGTTTATTTGGTATTTTGATACTCTAGCAATTTTTAAAGACATATGAGAGTGATTGAAAATCTAGATGTAACTCTCTTTACTATATGGAGCTTATTTGAAAAACTATGAATATTGCTTAAGATATGAATGTGTGGCGATTCTTATGAACAATTGTCTATCTAGATTTTAGAGGCATTTATTAAGGTAGAGAACTCGATTACGAATAATCTTCAACTTGAATCAACCAATTCCGACTTTGTATGAAAAAGTTATGGTGTTTGGAAGGTGAGAAAAAGTTGAGAGAAAATTATAGTGTGAAATTCTAATTTTTTCTTCTTAGAAAGAATAGGAGGGAAATGGAAATATTTAAAAGGAAGAGAGAGAGGGAAGACGTGAGCCAATCAGAGGCTACCATGTCAGCACTCTGTGTGGGGCGCATGTGCCACACGTGGGTAGAGAGGTATTCTAGCCGTGTGTCACACGTGGCCTACACGTAGATAGCCAAGCTTGGCCTTTGGTCGAGCTTGCTTCTCCCGCGCTCCGCTCGCGTTCTTCAATCGTTTCCGAGACTCCAAACTCTAATTTCTAATCTGTTTTCAGATTATGAATTATGACTCCCTCACACACAATGATGACTACGAAACTTTGACAAAATGTTGAGAATTCATCTTGGAATAGGACAACGAAAATAACTCAATAAATGAGAATGAAAAGTAGCGCAACTACATCGTTTGGACTCTAAACCAAATGAATGAGTAACCGAAATGACCGGGACTCAATAAGGAATCATAAAAGATCATGTTAAAGTCCAAAAACAATAAAACAGAAAAAAATAAACACAATGTCACACACGTATGCCGTTTCCTAGACATAGTCCTAAAACAGTAATTAACAATGTTTATCAATATTAATCTAATGCATATGCATACAATACTAAGTGAGTGAATGTGTTATAAAAATATTGTTCAACCATGCAGGGACACATATGAATGCCATGTGTGTGTGTGCTTATGCGTTAAAGAAGAATGAGGTCAATTTTACCTTTGATATGTAATGTAGCACATTCCTCTTCGAAGACATCTTCTTGCATGATATTGAGGCCACGTCTTTCTTTGAAGCTTCAAATCATCAACCTAAGACCACTACTCAAATACAAGAAAAATATCGTTTTGATATGGAATATATGCCAAGACAAACCAAAAACCTAACAGCAGCACCAACAAACAATAAGAGCTTGGTGCCTATAGTAATTGGTGTTTCACAAGACTTGGAGTCAAACATGTTAGTTTTCTTCAATAAATCTGAGACATATTTGGCCTATGTTAGATATAAGCTTAATGAGTCTCTATACGCTTCAAAACCAAGAAAGTAATTCACTTGGCCCAAAGTCTTTAGAGCAAAAGACATGTGAAGAGTAGTAATCATCTTACTAATGAGAGACCTGCTACTACTAGTAATGAGTATGTCATCTACATACACTAGCAAGAACAATGAGTCAAGACAATCAAATTTGATAAAAAAAAAAAATGTATCAGAGGAAGAATTTGAGAAACCCTATGATACAAAAGCAGTACAAAGCTTGTGAAACCAACTTATAAGAGCCTGCTTGAGTCTATATAGATATTTGTTGAGCTTACAAACATGATTGAGTTTAGAGCTGTCCATAAAGCCCTCTGGTTGAGTTATAAAAACCACCTCATTAAAGACTCCATTTAAGAAGGCATTGTTGATGTCTACTTGCTCTATAGACCACCCGAAAGAAACTGCAATGGTGAAGATAACCCTGATTGTTGATGCCTTAACAACCAGATTAAAGGTGTCCAAGTAATCTAAACCAGGTGTTTGAGACAACCAATCTAGTATTGTGCTTCAGAATGCTTCCATCTTGCTTGTACTTTGTCCTAAACACCAATTTACAGCCAACTATATTCATATCAGAGGTAAAATGGACCAAATACCAGATGTTGTTTACTTGTAGAGCATGAAATTCTTCATGCATAACTTTCACCCATTTTGGTTCTTGTAAAGCAACCTTCACTATCTTTGGTTCAATATCAGCCTAATAGAAACTAGAGAAGGTTTTTGGTTTTGAGACACCGTTTTTAGATTGAGTGATCATAGGGTGCTTTAAGACTATGGGTTGTATAGCATGTGGTGAAGACTGTGATGGTGCAAGACCTAGACATGGAATTGAACCAGCTAGGCTAACTAAAGTGTGACCTGAGGTTTCAACATACCTACTTTGACTAGTGTTGATAGACTGAACAGAAAAGGTTGGTGACTAATGAGAGTTGTGTATAGGCATAGATCATAGTGTTACCATCTGAGGAATTAAGTGTGGGAATGGTATTAATAACATTTTGGACAGTAGATAAAGGAAGACTATGTCTATGTGGTGTGGTAGACAATGCATCATTGCTAGGAAAAATTATCTCATATGGAAACTCAAGTTCATTAAACTCAACATGTATAAATATGTAGATTTTTCCAGATGAGTGAAGACATTTATAACCTTTGTGGAAAGGACTATACCTTATGAATACACATTTGGAGGAATGGAAATTAAATTTATGTTTAGAGTAATCTCATAGGTAGGGAAAACAACTACAACCAAATGTTTTAAAAAAGTTGTAGTTTGGTTTCTTGTGAAAGAGTTTCTTATAAGGAGATATGAATTGAAATGTAGCAATCGGTATGTTATTTATTAGAAAAACAACAGTGGCAAATGCATCAAACCAAAATTTGAAAGGTAATTTTACATTAGCAAGGAGAGTTAAACCTGTCTTAATCACATGTCTATGCTTCCTTTCATCCACTCCATTTTGTTGGTGTGTATGTAGACATGAGTATCAAGCTTGAATCCAGACTAACTAGATATTTTAAAATAGCAATGAACTCTCCACCCATGTCTGTATGCAGACTTTTGATCCTCTTCCCAAGTTGAAGCTCTATATTGGTTTTGAACTTGATAAAAAGTTCAAGGCATCGGATTTGAGTTTTAATGGAAAGATCCAGCAGAATCGAGTGTGAGCATTTATGAAGGAAAGGTAGTAGTGATAACCTTCAATGGATAAAGTTGGAGATGGGCCCAAAACATTTGAATATACAAGTTCTAAAGGTTCTTTGGTTGTGATTTCGACTCTTGAGAATGGCAATCGATGTAGTGTTCTAGGCTTACAAGAATCACAAAATTGAGGAGCAAGAAATATATTATTGAAATGTATATTGTGCAACATTTTATGTAAAAAATCAAAGTAGCTGGATGCCCCAACTTAGCATATCAAATATTGGCATTCATAGCAGTTTTTGCACCTAGATAGGCTGCTTGTGACTTGGAATTACAAGTTTTTCCAAGGCTGGTCTTATTAAGACTATTTCATCAAAAGTAGATTCAACAACATTCTTAGAAATTGCCACTTGACAAGGCGTGAAGGCTAAAAGAACCACTTCAAGAGCCTCCACCAACTCTAAGCAATATAATCCGTCTTTAAGTGTTCTATGGAGCAAAACCTTCTTCGTTTTGAGGTCCTTGATAACACATTCATTAGCATAGAACTCAACCACATCCTTGTTATCATAAGTGAACATAGAAATGCTAAGTAAATTCTTAGTAATTTGAGGTACATGTAAGATGTTCTTAAGATGAAGGTGTTGATATGGTTGTGTGTGTGACTTAATTAAGGTGTCACTAACATGAGAGATAGAGAGTTGATGCCCATTACCTACAATGAGCTTGTCTTTACCTTCACATGCAGACCTTAATGAGAGGTTGTTCAAGTCTGATGTGATGTGGTTAGTTGATCCACTATCCATGTACCAAGTAGGATCCATAACTGATTCGGGAATGGCAATGTAAGTAGAGTTCTCATGTATATCAGCCTATGATTTTGTGCTCATAGAGTTCATATTGCCTTCAGAAGAAGATCCAATCACCATCTGTCCATTAAAGCCTTGTTGATTAAATCCTTGACATTGATTGTAGTGAGCCTGAGCTTGATTCTGCTGCTGATTTGGTGGACCTTGGAAGCCTTAATCGAAGCGATGGAAGCATGTCCCGGTTTATTGCAAACTTGGCAATGGATATGACTTCCAAATCTTCCACCACCTCTATTTTTGCTTCCTTTGCCTCGATAGCCACCTTTATTATTCTGAAAGTTTCCACTTTGTCCTCTGTTGTTGTGGTTATTGTTGAAATCAAAGTTTGCAATGATTTGAGTAACATCGGTGTTGTTAGAATTAAGATGCTCTATCCTTTGTTCATGCATCATCAAAATAAAGTATGCATCTTCAAAGGAAATAAACCTCTGTTGAGTTGAAATAACAGCCATAATTGCATCAAAATCATGCCCAACACCGTTTATGAGATGCAACACTAGATCTCTCACATCTTCACCAGCTAATAATAAGGCATCGCCAAGATTCTTTATCTTAAGAGCAAATTCATCAATAGAATCCAGTCCTTTTTTCATTAACTGCAGCTGGTTTTTGAGTTGACAAATTTTGGCCATTGATTGTTGTGAGTACAATTTTTCAAGCCTACTCCAGATCTCAAACGAGGTTTGACAACCAATAACTTGCCCTATGACATTTTTATTGATTGTTGAGTAGATCCAGCTTATGAGCAGTTTATCTATCCTTCTCTGATTAGAAAATTCCTTACTGATTCGTTGTTCAACAATCTTTTGGCCAGATTCATTCAAAACCTCTATGCAAACATATTTATTTAAAGGTTGATTCAAGCCACAAACATAATCTTCTAAGTCTAGAGCTTTGAATAGCAGATAGTACATGTGCCTTCTAGTATATATAATTCGATTTGCCAAGTTTTATGGCAAGGTTGAAGTTGAGACACTTGGAGATCGAAGAAAACTCCATTGTTGAAGCAACTTCGATTGAGTTCAAGCTCTGATTTACGTTTGAGGATTACAGAGAATCAATCGAATGTTGAGAAGCCATGACGTTTGACATAAAGCTCTGATACCATGAAAAGCACTGTAATGTGTTTGATAAAACGATTGAAAGAAAAGTAAAGATGATCTTAAAGAGCTTTGTTAATAGAGGAAAAACAAGAGAAAATATTAGATTGTTACAATAGGTCTGGTTTATATACAGTACCAGAGTTACATACCAAAGGCATGATTTCAGTTTGTTACAAAATTCCTAACTAACTATTCACAGCTGAGAGTCCTAGTCAACATTATGTTATTTTAGTCCTAGTTAGCATTATGTTATTTTCACTAACAATTGACTAATCTTGTTATTTAACTAACCAGAGTTAGTTTACTAACTAAAGCCATACCATTCATCATTGTTGATCACATCATGATCATCAGATGTTGTATGTTGATCAGTACTCTGTTTCAGCCTTTCAGGTGCTTTGTTTTCAGTTTCACATCATTAGCTCTTCTTGTATTTGATGTTGTGCTTAATAGGCTTGTAGGGGCTTTCCTTATGGCTAAAGCTGATGACTTATATGTATTCTCTACAAGGTTGTGAGATATTGAGATACGAGTAGAGAGATTGAGATATATGTATTTTTTATTTTTTTTTAGTCTAGCAAATGGTTATATGGGTTGCTTGTTTTAATAGTATTTTAATATATTAATTTTTTTTCAGCTGTTGGATGAACCTTTTTCTTCATCCAATGGTTATAATTAATATCAGTTTTTATGCGTATGGTAGCTGGTCCCCCTAACAACGACCACGACGTCACTTTCTCTTCTTATTTATTTAATGGGTGCGGATATTGACACTCATAAATATAATAAGCACACCCATATTTATAAGTACACCAATGTCTAAAATTTAAAATTAAAACATTACTATAAACACTCATGTTAATACCAATAGTACCCTTATTTAAATGAATGTTTTCATTTTAATATGAATGTTTTCATTTTAATATAATTTATTTATAAACCCTCTTAAATTATTAACACACCCAATTTTCATAAATGATAAATTCTTAAGTTCATTTAACTATACATTTTGGTTTCGATAATATTATTGTTTACAAGAAATCCAAATACGAAAACGGAATCGTAGATTGATAACTAGTTGGAAGACTATTACCAATACGAAACATCTCATGAACACAAAGCAAATCACATTCGATAATTGTTTCACATAGAAGAAACAATTTCCTCTTTATTGAACCATTGTTCTCGGACCTATATATATATACACAATATGTACTGCACTTCAAAAATATAAGCATGATATACTTTGGAATTGCACAAAATCACAAGCCCATCAGGGGGATGGGCGCAGTTTTTTTTGTTTTTTTTGTTTTTTTCATGGTTACTGTTATTAATTTTTTGAGGAAAAAAGAAGAGAAAAAAAAAACATGAAAGGATACAATGGAGGTGAGAAAAATATAGCATACAGAAATTAAGGGTGTGTTAAGTTTGAATTAAGTTTGAAAATTAGGGTTTTTTATTTTTTATTTTTATTTTTAATAAAGTGATATAGTTGAAGTCTTAAAGATACGTGTGTGATTAATGGGTGTACATAGTATTTGGTTTATTTTTAATTAAACTAATTTGTCCTTATTAGTAAATTCATATCGGGATATTTTTATAATTAAATTTTTTATTAAAATATGGGTGTACTTATCATATTTATGGGTGTCAATATCGGCACCCTTATTTAATATTATACTAACACTATTTGATAATAAAAGCAAGATCTAATATGTATTTTCAAAATAATAAAAACTCAAGATCTAATATGCAAATAGCATCTGGCAGCCACACATCACAGTAAAACAAAAGATAAAAATGTTTTAAGTGGGAATCAAACTAGCAAATTGGTTTGCTCACCAGATTATTTTAATGCAATTTTCTTAAATTTATGTTCTGGATGGGCTTTTTTTTAAAGAGAGAGAGAGAATAGCAACATAACATAATGGGGAGGAAGAAAGGAACGGTGGAGTTCGATAAAAAGGCGAAGTTGGAGATTTGCGAGCACATCGCATGGGAGAAGTGGATCGATATCAAGATGGCCAAGATCTCCACTATCACGTCAACCACCATCAATCAGGGTCCTAAAAATCCATTTTATTTTTTATTTTTTTTTAAGATCTGCAGATCTCCTCCCATGAAAGAGATGGAGTTCACATATTTCTTTTTTAAAATTTTATTTAAATTCTCAATTAATTAATTAAATTATCATTTTAAAAATAATATTTTTAATAAAACTAGTTAAGGGTAATTTGGACATTTCATATTTTTAAGTTAGTCAAACGTTAAACTTGCGGTCAAACCTTTTTAGGGGAGGTTGGTGCAAATGAAAAAGTTATAACTGCATACAATATTGACTAAACTCATAGGATGTTTGTGCAGTTTTCCCTAAAAAAAACCTCAATTTAATAAACCCAAGCAACGAGACACAAAGCTTAGGAATAATAATTTATTAATAAAAGAAACCAAAACAACCACTTGTTAATTCGGATAATTGAAAAGAGTTACACAAAATGAACGATGTTAAAAAATAAAAAAATAAAAAAAATAAAAATCTTCAAAATTAATATGAATAATGCTAAACGTCCCAATTTTTTTTTCCAAGTTCTGTTTCAAATGATGTGGCACGTGAGGTGTCAACATCATATCAGTTACCATATAATCTCATGATTTATAAGATGCTGACACCTCACGTGCCACATTATTTGGGACAGAATTTAGGAAAAAAAAAAATTTGGGACGTCTAGCATTACTCAATCAATATTATCAGAATCCGAGAGTACTTAGAATGTCATCCCCTATTCATTTGATACTTGACGTTAATAGTAGCTTGTACCTTGAAAATTGAATTTGCTTTGCTTTCGATTTTCATATAAAATATAATTGATTTCCTGTTGTAGTATGGAGTTTATCTGAATTAACATCGGAGAAACCCATCTAATTATCTGAATTGACATAGATTTCCTCTCTATCATCCTATCCTATTTTCTCTCCTAAAAGTCTAAAACCTTATTCTCATCAACTGCTCCTTATTCAATAAAACCAAAAATTCAGCCAAAAAAACTTATCACTCAACTTTGAACATGCCATAAAGTTAAGAATGGTCTGGTGCCGGCTGTGGTTGAGTTTGATGCTCTAGGTGTGGTGAACCTGATTGGTTCATGTGTTTTATTAGATGCGGATGTTGGTCTTATTGTTAATGATATTCAACACCAATTGTGTGTTAGTGCTATGGTGTCCGTCTCTTATGTTTTGCGACAAGTTAACGGAGTAGCTCATTCTCTAGTAAAGATGACTCTTTCCATTGATGATGACTGTTTTTGGTTAGAGGAAGTCCTTTCTTCTGTGGAGAAGCTGGTTCTAGATAATGTTCCAGACTAGGTCTAATGTGTATGGGAGTGAAGATGTTCATTTAGTCTGACAATATCTCAGGTTTGAGTCGTCACACCTTAGTGTATAAAAAAAAAAAAAAAAAATGAAAAGGAAACATAAAGTCTTGGACTCTTCAAATTGGATTGGGCCCGTGCATGCATGAGTACATCCAGAAGTCCAATGTTAGGTACCTATAGACTATATAACTTCACTTCACTTTATAGTTAGGCCGCATTTCATTATTTGAGGCATACTGAACCACTGGACCATCACATTGGATCTCCAATCCTATAATCACCGTTAGTCCTAGTTTTCATTTTTTTTATTTTTTATAAGTTAAAATAATTTTATATTAATTGTTTTATATTATTTTAAAATCTAAAATTGATTTAATTAAACATAATTTTAAATGTATACATAATATACTAAAACAATTTTAAATGTTTTATTCTATTAAAAAAATAATAAAACTTTATTATATGGAAAAGAATAGTAATTCAGTGCATAATTAGTTTAGTCCAATATAATATTATATACCAAATACATGATAGTATTAATTTAGGGGTCCTTTGCTTTTTTTTTTTTACTTAAAACGTAATGGGTCTGAATCATAATTATTAAGTTGTTTTATTTGTTTTTTTAAGTGGTCAAATAACTTAAAAATACCAAAAAACAACTTAAAATAAAAAGTAAAAAATATTGACTTTTCACTTAATTGCAAATCATTGAATTACATTAAATGCAATTCAAAATCTTTTCTTCCGATACCATCCCCTATATATAACATATTTCCAATTTTATCATAATTATATATGGTATAGAAATCTTTATTTTAATATATTACTTATTTTAAATAGCTTAAAATAAATAAATAAATAAATAACCTTAATCATTTCTCATATTGGTGTTTAATATCAAATACTTTATTATGATATTAGGGTGATGTATTTATATATTATTATTTTTAGAGTGTTTTGTGTGAGTTATCCTGCTACCCTTTTTATTTTTTGAAAAAAAAAAAAAACATTTTCTTTTCTTGTAATCGAAAAAGAAGATCATGATCTTATATGTTCATAGATAATTATTATTTTTGGATTGTTTATTCCATATTATATGTATAATTGTTTAACATTAGTAAATGTAAAATTACTTATTTTCAGACAATTTTAATTTTAAAAAACAAACGTGTTGACAATACATTCAGATGTGAGAGAAAAAAATATATATATGTCATTCAAGTTCAGATTTCAGTCCCTATTCAATCTTTCAAAAAATTTAGGACTATTCAGTCTTCAGACAAAAAAAAAAACAAATGACCCCTTAGTCTAATTCAATCCAATTTAATTTCCAATTATATCAAATCCCATTAAATAGTCGTATTCAATCTCACAGTACAAACACAACCACTAGTTTGAAAAACATTACTGCAATTGATTTTTCATTTTTCTGTACATTTATCTCTCATATCTAAAATTAGTGTGTTACAGTTTATCTCTCAAATCTATAATCTCATGATTTATAGGATCTTGACAACTCACATACCACATGATTTTAGATAAATATTTTCGACAGCTTAGCATTACTATATATATATTCTCTAATATGAATGAGATTGTTTTTCCAATTTGATCAAACCTCTTCAGAATTTTTCAAATTTTCCTATCAATTGATGGAACCCATAATAAATTCCCTGAAATTGTAACATTTAACATGGCCTGAATCAACGGTTATAATTTCAAAGATCTGAATTAATGATTAAAAAGATACAAATTATAATAATAGTACAAAAATGTAAAAGGAAGGATGACTATGGTTTTTTCTTTTTGATGAACTTACAATCCACTAAAAATAGGGGAATGGGATCTCTACATGATTCCCAAATAAAGGCTTAAAGATTTTTCTAACTTGTTAAGTAAAGTTCATTTATATCACATGGGGAGCCACCACGTGCCACACAATCCAAGAGCTTAATTACCCTAATATCTTATATTTAATCACATCTAAACTTGTTCATTTTTGTGTTCCCAATACATTATTAATCTTTCTCAACTTCTTCATCAAATTTTCCTACAAATTGTTACTATTTATTAACTAGCTAGGAAAGGAGCTTGGCTACTTCATACACAATAAAATCAAGTAGAGCAATTCGTTTTCTCTAGGCTAAGCTTACACAATATAGACATTGCCGTTAGGGATGACAATGGACATGATTCGGCTTGGGGTATATACATTCCAATATCCATCCCTATATACGTTTGAGATATAAATTCTTATTCAAAGTAATTTATATTTATGTTCGAAGGGTAAAATTTAAACTCTAATTCCCCGTTCATATGCAAAATCATGTTTAACTTATAAGATGCTAATTATATAAGGATTAAGAATACACATAGTGCAAACAATAAATACATATGCAAAGACAAATACAATCATATGGAAAGGTCAAAATTTTGAAATTTATTTAAACTTCTATATGGATTCAAACCAAGATGGGGTCTGTTTACTAATCGAGAATGAAATGAAAGGAAATCAACTTTCAAAGTGAAAGGGAATCGAGAAAGGGAATTTGATTCCTTAAGTGTTCGTGGGAATCAAATTTCCTTTCCCACTGGAACTTAATTTCCAATTTGGTATGGAACCTATATAATCTGATTCCCAACTAATTTCACTATGGTATGGAGGATTTTACTACCGGACCAACTTCATCTCGTCATATATATATTAAAATTATAAATTTAAATCAAAATTTTAAATTGATGTATTGAGTTTGATATGTTGTTAAATCACAACTCAAGTTGTGAGTTGGGACTATAGGTTGGATTATGGATTTGATCCATTTTACACACCTTTATTCTCATAAAATATTTTGTGATGATACCATATAATTAATTGTATAAAAGAGGTCAATAGTTGATGATGGAAGTGGTACGGTGAAGAAGATAAACATGACATAAAATAGAATTAGAGACAAAATACAGGTGGCAAGTAAATCAGAGCCGTCCAAGTAGATGGGAAATAGACGGTGAAGATGATGTAGGTAAATGGATGACGTTGACAGACGCAACAAGAATCGGCAAGTGTCCCGCGTGCGGATCAACAGCCTTGTCACAGCCAGGACTCGACGGATTTATCCTTTTTTTAATGGGAGGTTGGCAAAGGCAATCGTCATCGGCTGGCATTTTCACTCTTGCATTTTATTATTTATTTTATACATCAAGAATTATAAAATTAATAAATATTTGATTGATTTTGATTATATACAATACTTGAAAAAAAAAAAAAAGGATATTTCGTATTTTAATCACTTCTCTCCTCAAGAATATTAAATATATATAAGTTGTATGTTATAATAATGAGTGAGTATTAAATAATGGGTTAAATTTAAAATCTCCCTAATCTTTCGACTATTATTAGATGTTAGATGTATAAAGAAAATTCAATTTATTCAGAAACCTCCCCTAAGCTTGACTTGTGTTGACCATATGAAAAGACTATTATACCCTTTTTAGATTATAAAAAAAAAAATAAAAAAAAAAATAAAAAAAAAACTTTATATCCCTAAGAATAACTTAATATATTTTGAATAAGCTCTAAATAAAATAAAAAATGTTTAAAATAAACAATATCGTGGGATTTGTATTTTTTTTTTTAATTAAGTATTACAAGAACTATTACAATAGGGCTGTCGGGACTTGCTGAGATCAATCAATACATGTGCGACATGGATATCTATTCTTATAATGGGAGATAACTAATCTCACAATTCAGGAAAAAAAAAAAAAACTCCCCACACATACTTGTAAAATGTGCATGGTGTATGGTGAGATTAGAACCTCTCACCATTTATTTTACTTCTTTTGCTTTATTTATTTATTTATTTATTACTACATTGTTTACTTTTAATTTTTTTTTTTTACAAAAATTATTATCGATATATGAAAAGTACCATTTTACCCTTACTACCCTATCAGAATCATCAATACCGTTAGAGCTCAAAAAGGTTTCTGAATAAACCTATCTTTCTCCACCTATTTAATAATAGGTGAGAGGTCGGGGGAAGTTTTTGATTTTAAACCTTAAATAATTGGCCGGGTTAGGGGTGGTTCACATGGCAACTGGGGTATTTGATGAAACTTGATTAACTGTAGGACAAAAGGGGTGTGTGTGTGTGTGTGTTTGTAAATTGTAATGGTCAGAGAATCCCAGTTTTAATTTGTTGTGTTGTGGGTCGTGAGGAGTGGTGATCATGCAGGAACGTGGGGCAAGTGTTGTCTCCAATCAACCCCAATCAAAAACCAAATTAAAACTAGCTGTGGACCACATAAATCCCAGTTCTGATCTATTGTTTTAACAATTAATTAAATAAATTAATATAAAAATGATCCATATTATAAGGAGATCACTTAACTAATTAAGACCAACTTGGTGAAACTTGTTTTAATTAATCACATATTCTTTACTACTAATAATTCAATCAAATGAACATCATGTGGGGAATTTATTAGGCCGGACTTCAAACTTATTAAGAAATTAAATACTTGTTTTATGTGTAAGAGAGACAAAAGATCAGATGTAGGTCATGAATTTGTGACATACATATATAGCCACAGAAAGAGGAGTCAATTACGTACAAATGGAATAGATATATCACCCAATTTTGTATTTTTGTTTGTTTTAAAATGGATGGATCAGTCATGTTCTCATTGATGATTTTCTTTTCTTTTCTTTTACAAGGATTTTAGTGTTCCCAACCCAAACATAACCAATTAAATTTATCATGACTATTCGAATTCATTGTCAAGCTGAATGGACTCTCTTACCACCTATACACATTGGACTGTGGTACTAAATTAAATAAATGAGTTAACCCATTACTTCATAGATTTGTTAATTTACCTATTTAATATGTAAAATGTAAATAATAGTAATAATAATAATAATAATAATAATTTTACCTTAATTACACGATTTGAATTCACTAAACTCGTTCAACAAATGAAAATAATCAATTATAATATAATCTCCATATATTCAAAATAAATTTAAAACAAAAGTACTCTTGTGAAAAGTTAACAAAATTTTCTCCAATAAAATATACTACATTAAAAATAATCGTGTCAAACGTGGGTTAGAAGAATCTCAATCTAAAGTATGATCCGTTATCTATCGGTCAGTTTAACATATTGACTCAATAATGATCCAAACCCAATATGATCCCACCCAAACCCACTGATTTTGTGTTGTGTTCCTGTCGTGTCAACAATTACAAACCTTATAATTTCAATAGATCGAGTTTTATCATATATAGAAAACAAGTTAAATACAATTTAAGCATATCTTGTGTGACTTTTGGGCATGCTATGTTTTGATATTATTTTATTTTTTATTTTTAATATATATATATAATATAATCGACGGTAGCGGCGACTCAAATTCGGGATTTCACCAAACCATATTATGGCTTAGAGAAAAACTTGTGTGGGACAATCTCACCACTTGAGTGATGATCGGACCCTTTAATGAAAATGAGACAAATATGATTGTTTAACATAAATGATGTCATATATACCTCATTTTCAATGGACGGTCTCGTAGACGGTCTCACCACATGGGTGACGAGATCGTCCCACGTACATAAGTTTTAAACGATTAGTTATTTTGTTTATAAAAAAATGTTGATTAAGCTTTAATTATAAGAGGTTTGTTCCAGAAACACACTAATAGAAGGGTGTTAACGTGAGTGAGAAGATATAGTTGGCACTTGGCAGCATTGGTCTTTTGAACAAGTCCAAAGACATACAACAGTCGTTTGCCACTTTTGTCCTGTATTATAGAGATATATATATATATATATCTAGAGAGAGAGAGAATGGTTGTTGGCAGCAATAGTAGATTCTGAAAATGTCTCATCAAACATGAGAGGTTGGTGATTCTCTCAATGATCATTGGATCCTTGAAAACTTCAATCCTTTCAATATACTAAACCAATATTTATGATTTATCCCAAACTCACATCAACAATCCCAATAACGACCTTATTATTTCATTTCACATCTAATTAGTAATTATATATACAGACAAGAGAAAGAAAGAAAGAGAAAGATGAAGAAACGTTTCAGACTTACCAGAAAAAAAAAAACCCATATGAAGAAAGCCAAAAAATGTCCAATCAAGCATATGACTTTATATGTAATGTTGCACGTTTGATCAAGCACAATTGTGAACAGATCACACACTACACAAAAGAAAAGGTTAACTCACTCGACTAACTTTTAGAGAAAAACAAAGGCCATTTGAATTTTACCTTTCACCTTTACAAAACAAACAAACCCTAATTACACCTTTAAATACAACTTCTAATTAATTTCAATCTAATCTTTGTCCTTAATCATTCCGACATCATATATAGCAAGTTTTATATCCAACCATCTTTTCCGTAATCACCTTTTTAATTTATATCTACCTTAATTAACTATATATAACTTTTTATTATTATTAAACTTCTTAATTAATGATTTTATTTTTTCCATCACATCACCTGCTTATCCACATAATTTGCTCATCATATGACATCAAAACTTTTCATACCTAAAAGTCTTAAGTTTATCACAAACACTAAAATAAGCTTAGTGGGTGTGTTTAATTACTAATGAAAATAAAAAGAATTAAATTCTATTGAAAAAGGGAAAAACTTAATTTCACCTTATAAGGTGAGATGGTGAAATTATCTTATCTTTTCATCAATAATTTAATTCTTAATTTGTGTTTAGATTCACATAACTCCCTAAAAAATTATTGTAAAAATTGAAATTCATTAAAAGTCAATATAAGTTATCTTTATCTCCATGTACGTAGCTCAAGTTGATGGACGAGTTTGAGATTTGAGCAAATGACTTCCAAAACAGTGATTTGAATCCTAACAATGGCTAAAAGCTTAAAAAAAAAATACATAATCTAGATAGATGGATAGATATATATTATCAAAAAAAATAAAATAATAATAAGTTCTCTCTCCCATGAACACCCTCAATTCAATTGATTAGGTGTATTTTAATTAATTAAGTGATAAATTGGATTTAGTTAATGGATTAATCACATATATGGATCGAATAGAAACACTAATATAGAACAAGAATTATAGATGCAAGAACAAATGCCAATATGTGAAGTTGTAGTAACATTAAACAATTAGGTCCAATATTATATTAAATAAATAACCGTTAAACAAAAAATGTAAGAAAAGCGATCACATTCATGATTGAAAGAGGGTGCAGCCTGCAGACAGAGTGTAGTGGGAAATAAAGTGGAATCCAGAATGAATGAAAGACATATAAGGACAAACTCGTATACCACGACAATAACCTAATGCTATATCATTATAAAGTCAACCCATGTTGACTCTCAAAAGAATCTAAGAAATCAAACTTAATTCTCTCTTTCTCTCTTAATTCTTAAATCAAATATATATTATCACATTTGTGGAAAAATTATTAAAAGGGTGTCGTTATTTACACCCATAAATACGATAAGGACACCTATATTTTAATAAAAAATGTAATTATAAAAATATCCCAATAAAATTTATCAATAAGGACACATTAGTTTAATTAAAATAAATCAAATACTATATACATCAATTAATTACACTCATATCTATTTATTAAAAAAAAAAAAAAAAACTAAACTAAACCCTAATTAAACCCTAATTCTATTTCAAGTATCAAAATCTCCTATTATCATATAACAAAGTAATGAAAAAAGAATTTTCAGAGGACTATGATCATACAAAGATACGTTTTTTTTTTTTTTTTTTTTTTTTGTTATGAACTTTATTGATAAATAAAAAGTGAGAAGTAATTTTTTTTTTTAAAAAAAGATAACAGTACATATCATTGTGTATCCAGGAGATTAAGGGTGGTATGAGGATGTGAAATCTTTTGTAATAGATATTAACAACTTGACATTTTAATATCAACATAGACGATGCTTGAGATTTGTAAATGTTGAGAGGATATCTGATACAGTTGTTGATGGCAAAGAACTTACTACGACTATACTGTGTTTTTGAGCATGAAAAACTTAAGAATTTATCATTTGTAAAATTGGATGTGTTAATAACTTATAGGGTTTATAAATAAATTGTATTAAAATGAATACATTCACTTAAATAAGGGTGAATTTATCATTTGTGAAATTGGATGTGTTAATAACTTAAAAGGGTTTATAAATAAATTGTATTTAAATGAATAGATTCATTTAAATAAGGGTACTTTTGTCATTAAGATGAATGCTCATAGTAATAATTTAATTTTAAATTTGAGAGATTCTCCTTACAATCCACAAATTATCTATTTACACTCCAATTTTTTTTTTTTTTTATTAATGACAATTTTAACCTGAATTAAAATTACTAAACAAGACAAAAAATTATAAAGACATTCCAAACTAATTAAATTATTAAAAAAAAAAATTCTCTCATAAATCATTAGATTAAATATTGAGTATTGATTAAATATTACGTATTAAACTCTCTTTTCTAAATCTGTTATTACCATATTAAACACTCTCTCATAATTACTCTCTCTCCATTTTCCCCATATTTTCTCGATTGATTAATAGTTAAAGAAAAAAAAACTTACGAATATTTTTGTTTTTTACTAACAGTAATATATATATATATTAAAAAAGTCAATTTTCAAATATATATACATATATATATATATGAAAACCTGATTTGTTGCAACTAGATTTGATTAAATTCCGAATTTCTAAGAATAATGAAAGAATTAAAGTTCTCTAGATAATCACATACCTACAAAAGTAACCAAAAACATTTTGATATTTGGATTAAAAAAATTAAAAAAAAAAAAAAGAAGTACTGTACTTGTTTTTTTGAGTTTTTATTTTTTATTTTTTATTTTTAAATATATACATATATATGGTTCCTAAAAATCAAGTTTATTCGTAAGTTTTTTTTTTTTTTTTTTCCTTAACTGTTAGTCTTGATTTAGAAATAATGGAGATAGAAAATTAGAGATATGTATTAGAGAAGAGAGAGTTTAATATAGTAAGTAAAAATTTAGGAGAGATAATTTCTTTTCTTAGAATAGGAGTGTCAAAAGATAAAAAGGATAATCTTGAAATGAAAGGAAATGTCTTTAGAATTTTTTTAAAATTTAAATTTTTATAACGAAGTGTCATTAGAAAAGAACTGTAAAAAGAAAAAAATTGGATTGTCAAAAGAGAAAAAATTAGATTGTCAAAAGAAACTCTCTTAAATTTTAGACATGAGTATACTTATAAATATGGGTGTGCTTATCATATTTATAGGTATCAATATCCATACCCTTACTAAAATTCTAATTACTATTTGAACTACTTACTACTTACTAGTATTCATTTCTTGAAGGACTTTTCATCTGGTTTAATTTTCTCTTGATATGAGTTTTAGTGCAACATACATGATCATCAACCCCTCAATTTTTAAATTCACATTTATTTTTAATCTTTTTTTTTTCTTGAACTTTAACTTTTAGGGATAATTAGCTCGGTGGCCATCGAATTAATGACACACTATCAAAATAGCCACTAGATTGGAAAATTATTCTAAAATGAAAATTTTTGGCGAACTTTGTGACACTAATGACCATTTCATCCAATGAATGACATTTTGGTAATTAAGGGGATGCCGTTAATTTATTTTAGATGATTTTTGGAAATCAATTTTTTTAATGAGTGACATTTTTGTAAATAAGTGGATAACATTAATTTATTTTAGATGTTTTTGGAAATCAATTTTTTCTTTTTTTTGAAAAGAATAATTATATATATATATTTACACACAATAAATATAATTATTCTTTTCAAAAAAACAAAAGAAATGGTTTATATTAATACACGTGTCTCTTCTTTGTTTTTTAGATTTTTTAGATTTTGTAACATTAATCTTCTTAAAATATGTGTGTGTGTGTGTGTGTGTGTGTGTGTGTTTAAGATATATATATATATATATATATTTGAGATATGTTATACATATATACACACTAAATATAATTATTCGTTTCCAAAAAAAAAAAAAATTGATTTCCCCTTATTTACCAAAATGCTACTCATTGAATAGAATTGGATGTAATTAGATGGAATTAGATGGAATTGAATGAAATTGGATGGAATGGTCATTAGTGTCATAAAGTTCACCAAAAATAGACATAAAAGAAAGACAAAAAAAAAAAGAAAGAAAGTAAAATAATACCTACCTTGTATGATCTAAGTGTCCGTTTGGGGGAGCTTGTCTACCGGCTAAAAGAGCTTTTTTAATTGAAAAAACTCTTTTCAAATTTTTTTGTGTCGTTTGGTTGACACTTCAGTAGAGTTTTCGATAATTAAAAAAACTGTTTTACGTCTACTTGGAGAAGCTCAAATTTTAGGCTTTTCCAAGTAGACTTTTTGAGCTTTTTAAAAAAACATTAAAATCTCCAATATAACCCTATAATTTAATATTTGCTAGAGTATTTTGGTAATTCTCTCATTAAAAAAGCTCTTTTTTAATTGACAACCAAACGACCAACGGCTTTCATTTAAAAGCTCTACCTCTAAAAGATATACTTCTAAAAGATCTACTATAAAAAGATCTACTTGAGAAGCTCTCTCAAACGTACTCTAAGTCATCTGAAAACTCTTTTTTCATTACTTTGTTATATAATAATTATGTGATGCGATGATGAGAAATTTTGATACTTAAAATAAAATTAAAGTTTAATTAGGGTTTATCATAATTTTTTGTTTTTAAAATGAAGAAATATATATAGTTGAAGATATGACTGTAATTAATGAGTATACATAATATTTGGTTTATTTTTAATTCATGTAATTTGTCCTTACTGGTAAATTTCTATTGAGATTTTTTTGTAATTAAAATTTTAATATATTATGGGTGTACTGATTAGTTTTATAGGTGAGGCACCCAATATTAAGAATATGAGAGGTATGAGTAGATTAACTTGAGCAATAATGACTCACCTCCCCTGTTGTTAGTGTTAGACTGTTAACTTTAGCCATTGATAGGTTAAAAGGGTAAAAGACTTAAATACCTCTACTACCAATAATTTAATGAAATCAAATTTTCTTAAAAAATAAATTAAAAAAGGAAAACAAAAGGATATGGATTTCCACTATGGAGAACTAATAAAAAAAAAATAGAAATTAAAAAACAAAAAACAAAGATTGCAAGAAAAAAAAGATATTGATCTTCACTGCCTATCTTCGTTGTAATTTATCCCTTTTAAAAATTTCTCTTATATCTCTCTCAAAAAAAAATAAAAAAAAATCTCTTATATATATATATATAATAATTTTGATGTGATTGTTTTTGTGGATGATAATTTTTTTTTTTTTTTTTCCTTCTGAAAGAAAGATTTCCATTAACAACGAGAGAAAAGATTACAACAGTCTTGGGAACTCCCCCAAAACAATCGAAACCACACACGGTGGAACCTCCTCCATGTGAATGATAAAGTTGAATGAAATACAATTGTGAATAATCCTTAATTTAAGAACAAATAACACTAAACCTCCCTGAGGTTTACCTTTTTACATGCAGAAAAAGCTTTATTAAAAATTGACACTCACCTCTCCTACCATTAGTTATTTTTAACACTTCCAGAGATAATATTGTTATTTTAACCTTAATTTAATGATAATAATAAAAATAAATAGAATAGAGTCATTTGTTTTGTTTTTATTTAAGGAGGGAATTAACCCAAATTTTACTAAAAACTTAATTAGAATTTAAACCAAAATGATATATTTTGCTTCTTCTTCCTTTTGCCCTTCTAACATCTCAATATATGTGTTAGTTTGTTTTTGAGATAGAAACTTTAAAACAAATAATTTAATATTTGCGCTCTCGTTATCATTAATTGTTATGTATTTTTATCTATATGACACAAACCCTACGAAAAATCAAATTAATTTTTTTTACTGATATAATAAGTACAGTAACATAAAAATTCTTTAGATAATAAAACATTCATATTTAATAATAATATTTTGTAAAAAAAAAAATATGTTTCTTTTAAATTTATAAAAAAAATACACGATTAAAATTACTCTAAAAAAAAAAAATTTAGTTGCAATATAGGAAATTGAAAATTTGTTGAATATATGAATAATATAGAAGTGGAAATATATTAATTTTAGGAGAATATTTTGGGAAGGAAATATTTTAAATATAATTTTATGAGTTTTTTTTTTTTTTTTTTTTGAAAGGAATATATAATTTTATGATTTGGTTTTAATTGATGGATCAAAAATATTTAACTTTCGATTTTAAGATATTTTTTTAGTTGTTTGGTCACTTTTAAAATATAAATAAAAACAACTTAATGAATCTAATTGAATCCGTGTTTCAAAAAAATAAAATAAAATATCTAATTCAAAGTTTCAAATTCCATTAAATGATAAATGAAAATATATATATATATATATACATACAAAAGGAATCTGTTAACCTATTTTTGAGTTGAATTGTATTACTTTTCCTATGCTGATCTTTTAAATTTTCATAATACTGTATATGAGAAAAAAAATGTTTGAATAAATCTTCTTCTTTGGGATCTGTGTCATACAAAAAAGGAAACCTCAATAATTTTGAAGATTAATTGATGATTGATCGAACAGTCACCCAATATAATAATTTCCTTTCCTTATGGGAACTCATATATTTTGAAACCCTAATTAATATATGTTTAATATTCTATTTACATGCCTTAAATTCTAACGTACTATATAAAAATGGGATTTGATCTATAACTTGTAAACTTTGTCTTACAGAGTATGATTAAAAAAATGGCCTCACTTTCCTCATCGACTCTCTACTTTTCAAACATTATTCAAGCCCTCAAGGGCCAAAGGTACGTATTTCATGTCTACATCATTATGTACTTTATGTTTTATGTGGTGTTGTTTTTGTGACACTATCTGTTCTTGCCTTACCTTTGTAATTGTTCATGTCTCTTCCATGAAACTAATTCATTCTTCTTCTTTCTTTCATTTAATGCATTAAAATTTTGAATTCGTCTATATATATTTTGGTATTCATTTAGGTCAAATACCAAAGGAGATAAATAGAATTTACACCTAATAGAAATACAACTCAAAACAACCTCCTAGTCTAGGTTGGTAGTAAATAAGTTCATTCAGTTGGATTCGAGTTCGCCGCATGATATATATATATATATAATACAACTCAAATCTGTTTAATGCTAAAATTTGTAACAATTATTGCCTATAATTTGTTAACTATAGCACATAACAAACATGTCATAAAGGTGAGGCATAGATCCAAACCAAATCCATTTAATAGTAAGAAAAGTTTTAGTGCCTCTTATACATGCCACTCTTATTATATCATGTGATATGAACTTCGATTTGATTGTATGCTCACCATATGATATGATACCAGCAGTCCGGACACACTAAAATATCTCTTTTCTTGATTATTTGAGGGCAAAAGCCATGTCTTATTGGAAATCAAATTTATAAAAGGAATATTAAATATCTTTCTCTTTCATATAAAAAAACAATTCTGAATGAGAAAGATATTTCAGAAAAAGAAGCCATGAAAGGTGCAATTTCCAATTACATACAAGTAGTGAATATTGGATTCGGTGGGATTGGGACTTAATGTGATGTGTGGGTTTTGGGTTGAATATTAGTAGAAGAGTGTACAAATACAATTAACAAAGTGGTGCTGCACATTGTGAGGTGTGGCATCAAAGTGAAAAAGAAACGGGATGGATACAATCGAAACGTTTTCCGAAAAATGCGGCTACTTGCCGCCCTCTTTATTTTGGCATCACTTGTTTTCATAAAATGATTTTTAAGCAAAGTCTTTTTTAACTCTTTTCTTTCTTTTGAGATCATTGAAAGAAAGAAAAAAAAACAATATAAATTAAAAATAATAATAACACATCAAACAGTTGCAGGTATTTGACCCTTTGATGTTATATTATGAATCAGACAGCTTAAATCCTTTTTTTAATTTAGTTTTAAAAATCTTTCTTTCTCTCTCAAACTGGTAGCGTATAGAGAAGAAGAGCTGTTTTTGATGAAAAGTCAGCGACTGTTCTCTTCTCTTAAAAAAAAACAAAACCATTATCCATCACTTTTGTTTTCATTCTTCAAATCTAAACCCTGTTATGTTTGTGTTCTTTGCTTGCTAAAAAACCCATCTCCCAAAAAGAATTTTCTCATCTTTCTCCAAGAATTAAATAACAGTATTGCATGTGTTGAATAATGAATCCATTATTAGTTGTCTCTGAGTTGCAGTACTAGTAATTATATTATGTGCAGTTCTGCTGGAGGAGTAGAGATGGAGAACTACCAAGGAGATTTAACAGACATAATTAGAGCAGGAGGAGGAACTACTACTACTGGCCCATCTTCATCTTCAGATCATCATCATCATCATGTTAATATAATCAATAATTCTCCTACCAACTGGGATTTAGTACAATTCCCTTGTGTTGATCCATTAAATTATACTTGTACCACCATGGATGATCATCATCATCATCATAAAGACAGTATTTTTGGTGATCCTTTCTCTCATATTGGAGATCCACTTCTTCTTCTTCATCACCACCAGCAGTTCAACAACAACATCAACATGTCTGTTTCAGAAACTAGTGCAGCAGCAGCAGCAGCAGCAGGAGGAGGGTTTTGTCAACAAAAAAATGTTTTTCATGAAGATGATATTATCCAGAGTCCTTGCAATATATTTTCAAGAATTCAGATCTCGCCGTCTTTGTCGCAAAGTCCTAAGCTGATGCCATGCGAATCATCATCACCGGTAGTAATCATGTCGTCGCCTTCTGCTTCTACTTCTTCTCCAAGAGGAATAATTAAGGCGCCTGCTTTGCTTACAAGCGACATGATTAATGCTAACCCTTCTAAAAATACTAGTTGTTTGATTGATAACGCTGCACCTCTTCAGATCTCGTCTCCGAGGAATCTGGGTATCAAAAGAAGGTTCAATTTTAATATTACTACTACTATTATTATTGTTATTACTACTTTGAAATTTCTCACTGGTTTCTTTAATTTAATTTGCTTGCATTAATTAACTTAAATATTTAATTGAGTTTAATATTGTCTTAGAATTTATTGAATATGATTGTGTATAGCTTCATTTGATGTTTAATTGATGTATGCAGAAGAATTAAATTAAAGGGTTGATTTTCGTTTTCTTTTTGAAACTTAGGATTTCATGAAATATGGTAAGATCTAAAATTAGGGTTTGCACATGTCTGAACAGTATACATATATATGTAGATTCATTGATTGCATATGATTTTAGGCCTTGAGAAGTGTATTAAGTGTCAGCATAAAGATTCGCAGACTTAGCTTTCATGTTACTATCGATCAGAAACTACTTTTCTATGGCTAGATTTTGAGCTTCCAAATGTACCAAACTTTAGGTTATATCTAGAACATCAAATTTCTGCACCAGTAATTATCAAAATTTTCAACTCAATCCTTCAATTATCAACACATAATTTTGTATATGTGTGTGTGCAGGAAGAGCCAGGCAAAGAAGACGGTTTGTATACCGGCGCCGGCAGCTGCAAACAGCAGGTCTAGTGGAGAAGTGGTTCCGTCTGATTTATGGGCATGGAGAAAATATGGCCAGAAGCCCATCAAAGGTTCGCCTTATCCAAGGTAATTGAACATTGCATTTTTAGCTTAATTAATATTTCTTGTTATAGTAAAACAAGCAAAACAAAGACTGGTGATGGTCATATCTGAATCTTATTCTAGTACTTTTGTCTGACAAGCATTAATTTTCTACTCATGATCATCAACTTATGTTTATTTCTTAATTTAATTACCGTATATTGGATAAATGATTGTATGTCCTTCTTAGTATTTTAATAATGACGAGTAATTGAATTATCTAGGAAAATATTTTGAAAACTCTCTAAAGGGAAGAATATTTAATTAGTTATTGCATGAAATTTAGGAAAACTAAAGCTGGCAGTATTAATCATTCAGTGTATATTAATATCTCCAATTTGTTTATAATTCTAAATGTTTCAGTGCAATTGTTGTTGTTTTAAAACTATATATCCAGGGGGTATTATAGATGTAGCAGTTCAAAGGGATGCTCTGCAAGGAAACAAGTGGAGAGAAGCCGAGCCGATCCGAATATGCTTGTTATTACATATACTTCAGAGCACAATCATCCATGGCCAACTCAGAGAAATGCTCTAGCTGGCTCAACAAGATCACAGCCATCAAAAATCAATAATGCTACTAGTGCTGCTGCTTCAAAGAACTCATCAAGTTCTCAAACTCAAAATAACACAACAAAAAAGGAAGAAGCGAAGGAGAACAGCAATGATACTATGTCTCCAATTGTTGGAGGAGGAGGAGGTAGCTCAAGTACTGCTGCTTCTGTTAAGGAGGAGTTTGAGGAAAACATTAATGATCATAAGCAATTTGAGATTGATCAAGATGCTGATCTTCATCATCATCACCACCACCACCATCATCATCAATTTAGTACCATCGAAGGGTTTTCACAGACATACAAGCCTGCACTGCCAGATGATGATGACATTATTCACTCAAACCAATCTGAGGATTTCTTTGCTGATTTGGGAGAGATAGAGACTGACCCTCTTAACCTTTTATTCACTCAAGGATTCAGTACAGGAGGTGATGGGCAGAAAGAAAGCAAGGCATTGGATCCATTTAATCTGTTTGATTGGTCAGCAACAGCAGGGGATGATACTACTCACAACAACAACAATTCATTTGGAGATCAAGAAGCCAAGAGGGGTTTATAACAAGACCTTGAAGCATCATGCATTTACAAGTAATACTACTACCCCACATTAAAAAAAATAAATAAATAAATAAAAATAGAAGAAGACAATATTTAATGTAAGTTTATTTTTGTGGTGCAAAATTTTATTCAAGGTCATGCTATAAACCTTTTGTCATTCTAGGTTTGAATTAAAATTTTCATGTGGGGGTTGTTGATTTGTTACTTTCAACTTTCTAGGGTTTTTTTTTTTTTTTTTTTCTTGTTATTTACCAGAACAGTCAGGAGTAGGAAAAAGAAGAGTAAAAAAGAGAGAGAGAGTGCTGGTTGATTAGAAGCAGAAGCAAGGAGTGGCCACATTCCTTTTGGAATAATTGGTGGATGGGACAGAAAGCTGAGAAACAGAAGGTTTCAACAGTTAAAAAACAAGTACATCCATCAGACATGACTCGAAAGCTCAGTGCAGCAGATTGATTTTTGGATGGGACTTGCCCTTTCAGTGGAACAAATTATTTTAACCAACTCCCCACCACCCAACCCTTTTCCTTTCCTCATCTGCCTTCCCCCATTCAAATTTTTTTTATTTTATTTAAAAAAAGTCAAGCTTTGATTGCTTTGATGGGAAGACATTAATGGGAAAGATTACTAGAGAAAATATATATATATATATATACTAGAAAAGCTTGCTTGACTATTCCCATTAGTCTTATCTAGGGATGTGCAAATGTGCAAATGTGCAATGCTAATATGCTTTGGGTTTCTCAGCTTTCTGTTTCTTATATTATCCAACAAACTTGTGTTTATTTTATTATATTTGAGATTTACTTGACTTATTTTTGTTTAGCTGTTAATGACATATTTGAGTTAAAAGAAAAAATTAATTATTATTCAGTCTTAATTATAGCTATATGGTTTTGACTCTCTTTATTAGCGGAACAAGTTTATCATTTAATCACGTGAAGAAATATTATTTTATTTCTGTCAATGCATGAATTGGGTTGATGAGCTTGTTTCATGCCATTTTTATAGCTGCAATTGCATATTTATTAATTAAGAATGCAACTCTTAATTGATCCCAACTGTGTTTTTTTTTTTTTAAATAAAAATAAAAATTAACCAACTTAGGATCAAGCAACATGGGGACACTGTTCTTATTCTCTTAATTTGGACCTGCTAGTGCTAATATAGAGAAAAAGAAACTTAAATTCTACTTCCTCATGTGCCTCATTTTTTACAATTTGGATCGTCTGTTAATTTGATCTTTTTAAAGTGTGGTTGTAGAAATTAATTATATCTTAACAATAAAATCAGATCAGCAGAAAATTCAAATTCTATTTTCTTACTCAGCACTTAAGAAATAAAAAAGATAAAGAAGAGAAATTACCATCGAACTTACTGTATTAGATACTTGAATGAATTAATTATTTTCGGTACAATCTCACAATTTCATTATGTGAATGTGAGAGACTTAACACTTAACCAATGATAATTTCATCAAATGAGGATAGTATATTGCTCACCGAGTTTTAGATTTTTTTTTTTTTTTTTTTTTTTTTAAGTATTACACTATTACATAAATTCGTTTTTAAGGAGAGAAATGACTTAAACCCACAACCCCGTGGTGTATGTGTTAAGGTTTACCACCGGACCAATCTCATCTCGTTAGCTCCTTGAGTCCTTGTTATCGGTAGGAGTTGATTTGTAATTTATTTATTGCCAGCTTATTACACCCATAATGTAATGCATCACTAACAATAGCTGAAGCTTGGTTGGCTTGATCAAATTGATTGAACTAATGAGCAAGTAAATAACAAAAAATTCTACCACTGGCCCCACCCAAAAAGGAAAAAAAAACAAGTGCTATTTGGGTTTCGAAGAATGAAGATGTTCTTTATTTCTTTCATTTTCTTCTGAATTATAACTAATTTTATTCCCATTATTGATGGAAATGTTTTCTTTTCTTAATTATACCGTGGTTACGTATGTATCGATCATATGGAGCACTAGCATGATCGCGATTTCAGGAAAAAAAACGTGGTCAAATTAGTGGTATAGTCAATAATCAGAGTGCATTTCACCTTTTTTTAATTTACAATTATATATTTAAATTTAAATCATAATCAACCAAGCTGAGGATTCAAGTTCTCTTTCCAAATATATATATATATATAATTTATACATGAATACTTATATGACATGAGTTTGATATTAAAATAAAAAACGAGTTTATTGGAAATATACATAAATTATATATTATGCTTATCCTATTGTAGCTTTTCTTTTATATCAATATACCAATATTAACGGTCAACAAGGGCGTAGTTCAGCTGGTAAATAGAAAAACTTGGGGCTTGGGGAAATGACTCTCAGATTAGCGGTTCGAATCATATTTTGAGATACAAAGCCAAAAAAAAAAAAAAACAAAAAACAAAAAAAAATGACAACATATGTCTAAAGGTATATAAAAAATTAAATTAAATTATATGCCCAAAGTGAACAAATATAATACATTGTATAGTGCTACAATTTGTATCGAAGTCAGCTCATAATATGATACTTTACTACAGGTATTGTAAATTATGAGTGTTTTCTATTTTAAACTATCAAAACACATTTCAGGACCTTATTTGTAATGTTGAATTGTTGAAGAAAAATAAAAATAATACAAGCCAATAAGATGAAAATAGAGCAAACACGATCACAATAAAATAGACAAATAAATTTTGACCATAGTTAGTCAAATTGGCTACGTTGGCAAATGCTATAAATTTAACTAGATAAAATAAGTACCTGAAAAACACTTACCTAGTCCCTTACCTTTCTACCCTTAATCTTAAGATTATCAACCTCACCCACCCTAAACCTATAAGGTATCTCTCAAAATAGATTCATAAATCTCTGTTGATCTGTAGGGACCGTAAACTTTGTTACTCTCTTTCACAAGTATCTCAAAGATTTCATATTGTCGCACTTGGTAACCCTTTTTGGTCTCACTCAAAAACATTACATTAAACAACCTATTTATAGAGAAAGTTTTCCCTTTCCTTGTAGGACTAGATTATCCCTAATACTAAAAAACTTCCAAAATAAATTCTAAATAAATAAGGAAATAACTAATTATTTTCCTTAAACCAAATATATAGGATTCATTTTTCACAATTGGAATTGTATTAATCATCCCACAGAGGCAATTTTTATTTAATTTTTTTTTTCGGAGACAAATTCCCAACAGCAGATAACTCAACGTCGGCCATAAGTTCCTTGACCACTATTACATTAGTGAAAGCTATCAAATTTTACATAGGTATATTAATCCACAGCATCAGAATTGAGGAGTGAGATTTTCTAGAAGGATAAAAATAAAATGAATTAATACATGTGAGTAGCAGGGTTTCCTGGCAACACATGTCAAGAGATGACATTGCAGCCATGGATACTTTATTCCTCTCTTGGTACTGGAGGAAAGTTTCACTAAATTTATTGGGAAACAGTGACATTAAGTTCTGTCAAATCCATCAACTTTAATAAAATTTCCAAATCCATTCAATTGAAAGTCACTTCGATAGAGAAAAAAGAACAGTCTAAAAAAGGGATTTTTTTTTTCTTTGTTTTTTTCACAATCTTTGATTGACGTGCGTGAGAGAGTCATTATGTGTTTAAAGGAATTTTGGCTGCTAATGGAGTTATGGACTTATGGGAGATACTGTAGTGATGATTTTGAAAAGAAAGAAATGAAATTAGTTGATGAAATGCAAGCATAAAGCTTCGTCACTATTTAAATACTCTTTTGAAACGTTAGGTTAAGTGATCATGGTCATAAGTAGTAAATGTTAATGCTATCTTATCAAATAATCGTAAAAAACATGAACATGATACATCATTTCAATCTTTTCATTGTCTGGTCAAATTATTATTTTTTGTAAGTTGTCCCATCATTACTAATTAGTATGTTTATAATATCACATATCAAATATTTAATTTATATTATACGACTTTTCATGTTCAAATATAACAGAATTACACAACTTAATTATGATTTTTCACTAGTGTAATAATTACGGTGGCTCTATTACCACCGAACAAAAAAGAGTTCTCTTCCCATTCATCTTTGAATGTAATTTTTAATTTATGTATATATATATATATATGAATTACTTAAAATTTAAAAAGACATACATTATGATCAAAGGATCAAAATTACTTTCTGCTCCCAAATAACATAAAACCTTTTTATCACAAACATTACATATTAGGTTTAAAATAAAAACCGTATCATCATTATTAGGGATATTATCATTTTCCTCCTAATGTTTGTCATATTGGTAAAGTTGCCTAGTTTAGTTTCAATAATGCCAATCTATCTCCTGGATTGTATAATATAAAACATTATCCATTTTACCGTCACATTTTTTGTTTAAAATGCGAATCCTAACATTAAAAAGATATTTTTATCCTTAAATAGTAGTTGAGGCTATTGCAAAAATACATATATGCTCCTATATAATTATTTTTCCCCTTCAACACACAATTTAATGAAAATAAAAAGAGATGGATCTTCGTTATACATATCCGTCCAGTTTTTTTTTTTTTTTAATATTTTTTTATTTACGGATATGGATGACAAAGATCATCCTTTTTTTTTTTTTTTTAATAAGTGAATATATTTTTTTAAAAAAGTAGAAATCCAACCAAAAAATATTTAAAAAGGATTTGGTAGAGATCCATTTGAGATATATGATGGACGATGGAGATCCAGATTGGATCTCCACCAAATCTAAAAAACAAAAAAACAAAACAAAAAAACAAAAAATTAACCATGGATTTGGTCGAGATCCAAATCGTCTATCATTTCAAATGGACGGTTTGATCTCCATCAGATCCATCTCAAATGATCTCCATCTCCATGAAGATCTAAGATGGAACTCCAAGAACACCACCTCCGCCTCCGAACCTAGCAACCCTGACCAGCGCAAACAAATAAATAGAAACTCAAGAACTTACCTTGAAATCTTGAATCTGCTGTCCGTAGAGAGCACACATTCCACAAAAATAAATAAATAAAAACTTCTCAAACAAAGATTTATGCAAGAACACTAAAAACAAGTTTCTATATATCTCTCAATTATTCAACTATGCGTATGAAGACTTAAGTCTCTGTCAAACAAAACATATACTAATATATTCTGCCTTATAGGTGTTTTAATGAATTAAAAAACTCATATTTATCACCTAAATATATCACTAATAAAATTTAAATGACCTAGATATGCATAGAACATTCATTCACCTGCCTAGGTTGATAAGTAACTCATTCTCATATAAATAAAATTCCACAAAAATGATCATGTTATAAAATATTCCATACACTCATGTCTATTATAGATCGATAACATACTCATATCCTAGAAATCAAACTCATAACAGTCCAATTCACAACATACACATATATATATATATATTAAGTTTATTCACTCTAATATAATTGTGACAAGTAAACAATATATCAAATATATTAGAGCATCTCCAATGCAAAAGTTGCTTGCATACCAATAATTGTTAATATGACAACAATGTCAAGAGACTTGCTTCCTATGTGGCATAAAAATAGACTTGATAGACAATCAACTCAAAATTTGGTCTTCAATACTTCCGTCTAAAATATAATTTTTTTTAATGACATGTCCATCTTTTTTTCTTATTTTATTTTATATTTTATTTTCTTACCAAAAATATATGAAAAATTAATGTTAGTTTTAGATATTTGCTGAGTCAACCTAAAAAATAGTTGTGCAACAGACCGTCTGAAAGTGGACGGTCATGTTGACAATGTCTAATACTTTTTTTGCCATATCAACTTGAGGTTGAATATGTACAATTGCATTGGAGACACAATTGTTAACCTAACGTCTATTTATCCTATGTGGCATCTTTTTTTTTCACAAGCCACATTTGCATTGGAGATGCTCTTAGAGCATCTCCAATGCAAAAGTGGCTTGCATACCAATAATTGTTGACATGGTAACAATGTCAAGAGACTTGCTTCCTATGTGGCATAAAAATAGACTTGATAGACGATCAATTCAAAATTTGGTCTCCAATGCTTCCGTCTAAAACACAGTGTTTTTAATGACATGTCCATATTTTTTTTCCTGTTTTATTTTTTATTTTATTTTCTTACCAAAAATATATGAAAAATTAATGTCAGTTTTAAATGTTTGTTGAGTCAACCTAAAAAATAGCTGTGCAACAGACCGTCTGAAAGTGGACGGTCATGTTGACAATGTCTAATACTTTTTTTGCCACGTCAGCTTAAGGTTGAATATGCACGGTTGCATTGGAGACACAATTGTTAACATAACGTCTATTTATCCTACGTGGCATCTCTTTTTTTCACAAGTCACGCTTGCATTGGAGATGCTCTTAGTATATATAATGCACTCAAACAATAAACCAATTAGAAATAATATGCATAAATCATATATGGAAACCAAACCTAATAGGAAACACAAACACAAAGTTCCTTTAACAATACATTCTCTTACTAGCCGTAAAACACAATGTAATTAATATATAAATAGTTTTTGATAATTAAAAATACAACTTAGGTTTCCAGAAATATCAAAAAACATATCTTGAAGTGAAATAACCAAAGAGATCAAAGACATCCATCACGCACAAGCTCTTATACATAAAACGCTCTTTTTCTCAAATATCACTTTGATAAAAATAATTTAATTATATGAAAATAATTCTATTAATTTTCTCTTTAAAATGAGTACCATATCGACTATATAACTCCACGAGAACATTGAGTTTGCAATTACTCGAAGACTGGGAAGAATTCAACTCAAACTATGAAGTATGAATCATACGCTTACATCATATATTTAGATAAATAAACATAAATCCCATATCACAGTACAAACTCAGCAATGATGTTTAGATACATATAAACATGACCTGACAACATTTGCATATTCAAATAATAAGTTCAATCAATAATCAATCACACACAACACGACCTACATGCTTCTACATGCAATACATACTTACATACCTCATTGTCATAGTCAGTACTCATCCTTATATCTTCTCTTTAGCAAGTCTTACTTGGTCTTTTCACATGTAATCTTCTATTGGGGATTTGAGCCAATGAACACGGAAGCGATATGTCTAATATTTACTTATAACTCATAGCAATTAATGTCCATGGCAGAAAAATAGAATGAGAGAGAATAAACAATCACACAACACAAGATATATGTGAAAAACTCTAAATCAAGGAAAAAAATCACGGGCCATCAGCAGGGGCAAAGCTAGGATTTTGGCTTTGGAGGGGCTAAGACAAAAACTAATATTAAAGGTCACTCAAGAAAAATGTATTAATATACCAAAATGTAATGACGTTTATTCTTTAAGATAATGATACAAAATAATAATAATCGTAATAATAATAAGAATGACACTAACTTTGAGAATCAAAATAAAAATTGACTCTATAATCAAATTTATTTAAATTTCGTTACGAATGCCATTTCAATATACATAATCAAAGAATTTGTGGGAAAAAAAAAATATTTTTATCTTGTCACATAGATGAAATATCTCTTTCAATAATTCCTAATTAAAAAAAATATAATTCACATAAAATATTGAAAATTTCAGTGTACCATTAATATATTTAATTGTTCTAGTGAATACCTAATAAAAATAAAAATACATACATTTCATGTATAGTTGCAAGGGTAATTACGGGAGGAGGTTATTTCTTTTTAGTTTTAATTTCTTATAAATTTTCAAATCTTTGATTTTTGTAAACCTTTGAATTAAAATCCAATGATTGAAAATTAACCCTATAGCTATACAGTAACTGTGTAATACTTAAACCCAAATATAGACTACATTAGGAAATAATGTATGGAATCATAAGAAATTGGAATCATAAGAAATTAAAATACTAAAAGTGATTGATTTTGTCTTGACAAAAAATAATATGGAAGAAAATTATATTATTAATAAAATGGAGGGACCAAATTGTAATTATCATATTCATTAAGCAGCATCATAATAAGGATATAATTCAAAGTTTGTTGAACTATTATTGGCTGGGGGGGGGGGTGGTTTCCCATGGGCCCCCTTTTGCTTTCGCTCATGACGGACCCCCCTTTTGCTTTCGCTCCTGACGGTCAGGACGATAGAGAAAGTTTCACTATATGGTAAATTGTTACAACCATATACTCCAGGATTCTTTTTCACACCGAGCTTTACATCATGACTCTTGACTCTCAGCTCACAATGCTCACAAGATCCTCACTAGGAACCCCCTAATATCTCATAGGTCTCCCCTGAATATCACCCACGGATATCTAACTTGATTCACTGACATTCCCCGAATCCCTCCACAGATATTCCCTGGGGTCTCCCTCAGATCTCACCCACTTTCTTTGATGTTATATGGTGTTCTTTTTGCTTCACACAAAATAACCTAATTACAAGGTCTATTTATACTAGTTACATGGAGTTTAAGATAAAAGGAAATTCTACTCCTAAACGTACAAGACTTACTTGTTTCACATAAATACTATTTCGTTTTATGACAAGTCTTCTTGTAAAGAGTATTCCTTTTCCTTCAAGCACAAGAACTTCCAGAAACAAAGTACTTCCTTTTCCGCTGAAGATTTCCCGTTTCATGCATGCTTATGATTGACTAAGGTTCGGGTCATATGCTGGCCAGCCACACCCTACACCGTTACAGTCACTAGAAATTACATCGCTTGGAAAACCGTGATCCATAGGCTGAAACGATCTCGATTGTTGTCATTGCC
The DNA here is from genome assembly GCA_954870605.1 of Acer campestre. Classification (NCBI taxonomy): domain Eukaryota; kingdom Viridiplantae; phylum Streptophyta; class Magnoliopsida; order Sapindales; family Sapindaceae; genus Acer; species Acer campestre. The sequence continues at coordinate 23,930,774 of OX940809.1, read as the reverse complement.
ACTGTCAAAAGCATAACGCTTTTCATAACGCTAACTTCTGGAACAAGGACCGCTGTCATCACTGTTGTCAAAACCACACAGCGCAAAACACATTGCCATACTGTTGTGGGAACTGCTATTAAAGCCACAGTGCAACCAAAAGCGGTTTGCTTCATTCTTCAGTTCTTCTTGTAAGTCGCGCAGTTGAAAGTTCACAAATAAATGCGCGTGCGTGTCTTTTAATAACGACATAGAGGGTGTGTGAATGGGTTGTTAATCCGTTATTACCAAATTTTCGGATTAGTCAATATTACAAATAGAACCCAATTCACAAAGCAATAATCAAGTGTAATAAGGTGCGGAAATATAAACGACACTTGATTTTTACGTGGAAACCCTCAACAGGGAAAAACCATGGGCTGGTAAGTGCGCCACACTCGAACCTCGAATCCACTAATTGTGATAGCGTATACAACCTAATCCCGGTTTGACGGCCTAATCCCTGCCTATATCCCGCTACCACTACCCGCAGGCCTGTAAAAGTGGACCTAGTCCAATTTGCTTGAGTGACCACCTAATCCCGGTGTACGACCTAATCCTGGTCTATCACATAAGACTTACTTCTCCGAAGAGATCAACACCCTTTGTGAATATGCAATGATATCAAAATATGCAATAAGAGCTAGGGTACTCTAAATACTTACCTAGGATTATATGATGACAATTAAATCAATCCTAGATATCAAAATAGCTATATGACATGGCATAATAGCTTAGCTATGTAAAGGATAACCAATCCTACATACAATAGCTATCAAATCCAATCTCAATCATAAAATGCGATTAATTAGCTAAAGGATAGATAAACATGTAATATCCTAACTATCAAAAATAACTCAATCAACACATAATCTCAATCATATATGTAGAAATAAATCTAAACACATACAAGTAATAAATGAGATAAAATTGATAAGTAAAACACTAAAATTAGATGAGATTAGTGTTCAACAAATCATACCATGTGTGTTGAAGAAGACCCATGCATTAGCAAACAATAGATGATCCTAGATGATGCTTAGATGATGATTTATGCATGTGGAAATGGGTTGAGAGGAATAAAGATGTGATCTTTAAGGTTTTCCTCTCAAGTCTCTATAAAATATCTCTCTAGGGTTCTTGGGATCAGAAACTTGGTTTGGGAACCAGAGATAAAGATGTATTTATAGAGACCAAAAACAGGGCATGTGAAAATACAATTTTGGCCTTGAAAACGCACGATCAGCGTTTTCATTCTGCGGTCGGGGCTGTAGAATGTAACCGCCGAATTGAAACCCGAGAACCTTGGTTTCATTCGGCGGGTACATAACCGCCGATCTAACCGCCGTTTTGGACCCGAGACATTTATTTCAATTAGGTCTTGATCGGCGGTTTCGATTCGGCGGCCGGGCCGCTGATCTCAACCGCCGTTCACCAAATATGGTGAATCCAAAGGAGAAGCCAAGGGCATCTCCACCGGCGATCATGGCGCTAAACCATGCACACCAATGAGCACGTGAGGACGTTTCCGAACATCCTTCGGGAAACGAATTACACCACACTAAAAGCTAAGCAAACATGAAGTGCAAGTGTAGGAATTGAATGCATCCTAATGCCTATAATGTCATGGCATTATCATAGAACAAGATGCAATCAATTCAAACAAGCATGAATAAAATTCATGACTTTGCATCCTAATGCCTAAACATGTTATGACATTTCAATAAACTAGATGCAATCAAATAAACATGCATGAAGAGATATTCAACAATTATGAATGCACACATATGAGAACACGCAACATACAAATATAGAAATATGCATGAGTTGTGAGTGTGTGCAACTATGATCTCTTCAAAGCATGTAAGCACTAAAATATACCTTTGGTGCTTCTTCACTTGAGGTCTTGAAAGGGCCATTGGATGATCACCAATTCCTAAGCTACCCTTACATCAACCCCAACATGTGGTTTGTCCACGAAACAAGCCAATCAATAAATAGGAATCCTTACAGCAGTGAAAAAGAGTTTTTATTTGAAATTAATCAAGATAATTAAGAACGATAGGTTTCAAAAAATTTCTATCGTCTTCTTGGGACCTTTTGTATATACACGAATATGAGGAAGAGAATTGTTTTTATACCTTTGAAGAACATTCCTTCGTTTTCTTTTCGATCATTTACCACTAAGCCTTCCTAACAATGTCACGTGATCTGGCAACTCTGTGTGTGGGCACGTCACGGATTTCAGGAACAGTTGAATGGAGGCTTAAGAGAACCGGAAGACAACACCTTGATTCCCCTTTGAATTCGTCCAACCTTGCAAACAAGAGAAAAAAAAATCCTTAGGGTTTCGATTAGCTTCTTTTTCCTGGCAAGTATATATTATATACCAGGAACCTAAGTTTTAGTAATCCAAGTTAAAATATGATTTCAAATCCTTTTTTAATTATTACTTTACTAGGGTTTGAACATTTGACCTATTTAGAGTAAATAAAAATAATCACTAATTATTTTATTGCTCTTATCAAAGTTAGAAACTGAAACCTCCATATGACAATTAATAATTCTTAATTATTAATATGTCAATTAAATAATCATATTATTTAATAATATTTAATTCAACAATTAAATAATCACTAATTATTTTATTGCTCTTATCAAAGTTAGAAACTGAAACCTCCATATGACAATTAATTAATTCCTAAAATATATTTAAGTTACTTTCGTAACACAATTAATTGGACCATTCAATTCTTCGTGAGTCTTGTTACTATCAATCATATAAGGCTAGCAATGAGACCTAATGGACCCACAGTTTTGAGCTCCAATAATATTTAGAAAAAATTAATTAAACTCCTTAGTTAATATTTCACAATTATTAACCTTGGAGTTATTCCACTAAAAACCTAAGATTGTACTCTCGTAACTGTAAATGTTTTACGCAACCAATTTATCAGTATCCATTGATATAGCTATTACATATGGCATGATCCTCTACAAGTAGTTCATAATTAGAGCTAGGTCATAAAGTCCGTTTTACCTCTTTAATTATATCTTTTCCTTTAAGTACCATTAATTCTCTTGAATGATTTTATCCTTCATTCCTTTACGGAAAAAAGAGAGCGCTCTTAATCGTTCAAGCCCCGAATCAACCATTAAGGGAACTACTTATCTACTTCTCGCAAGAAGGAGTAAATTCCACTATTGTGTGCATATCTTCCCAGCCACAAGTCAAACCGTGATTCCAAGATACGAAGATATTGAACGAGAATGCTATTTTGATCTCACCTATAGTAAATCAAAAACCATGATCTAACTTGAAGGAGTCAGTAAAACACTCAGGATTTAGATCACCCATATATAGCCATCATTAATCAATATATATGAATATTTTCAACTAACGGATCTTAGTAACAAATTCATATAGATCGTGGCCCAATCATAAGGTGCCTCCATTCTCATAACACAATATGAGTAGTCTAGGATAAGACCATCGTACAATACGGAATGAATCGCAGCTGTAGATTAATCACAAATAAAGTACCCAGCTTTATTTGCTTTCTACAGACTATTTAGATTGCATGTCTCAAATTGAATTCCTCTGTATATGACATTCATATTCTCAGTTTGAGATTACATCTAGCAATCTTGGATGTTTTCATACATAATATAAGCGTATGAATTAATATACTTGAATGAAATAACTACTTCTTTTATTATTGAATTTATAACATTTACAAATTACAAGCTTTATGGCATAAATCCCAACACTTTTGGTCTTCAAACCTCCTTTAAATATCACATCCAACTTCATTTGGTTCAATTTGGGTTCGTTCGAGAATACCAGTTGAAACCTAACATCTTCATCCATCTTCATATCAACTTGAACTTGATACTCTTCTTCTTCTCCAACTCTTAAACACATAACACTAAACTAATCCTATTACAACCGTATAAACATGTGTTGTACATGGGATTAGACAACACATTGATTCAGGGAACCAAAAATCTTCCCCATCGTCAATTCCATGTAAAAACATCCATGAAAAACAAATACAAACATATATATAACCTAACAAGACACAACAGTTGAAAAGAAACATAATAACCTGCACATCAAGTAGACAAATCAGAAAGTTCAGGAACTTAAACCAATTCACTCAAGTCAGTAGACATACCTACTTAAGACAACACATTCCATAAGCTTGCATAAGTATAATTATGCCTATACAAATACTCCCCCTGGATATCAGCTAAGGAAATAACACAAAAACAAACACCCCTTATAAATATCAACTAGCGAAACAAGTAATACCACTTTAACTTTTTCATCCCCACCCCACCCACCCACCCACACACACACATTTTGTCCCTGGTATATATATTTGAAACAAATAACAGTGTGTTAAATATATCTAGAGGGGGGTGAATAGATTTTAATCAAGTTAATTACTGATTTTTCTTGATTAGTCAACATTCAATAAAACCCCTATCTAGTCAAAAATACAATCAACTTAATCTAAGTGCGGAAAATAATAAATTGCAAGTGTATTGATTTACGTGAGAAACCCTTAATAGGGAAAAACTCATGGGCTACCATGCGAGCCACACACGGCCCTCAAATCCACTACTTGTTATTAGGGGTGGGCACGGTTCAATTCGGTTCGGTTTTGGGTAAAACCGGATTGAAACCGGATTGAACCGAAAATATTTCGGTTCACCCAAAATTGAACCGGTTTAAACCGAATAAGAAATAGTAAACGAACTGAACTGGATTGGACTGATTTTAATCGGTTCGGTTCGGTTCGGTTCATTTCGGTTTTGGGTCTAATGGGCCTAATCAATTTTTTAATATGTTTTTAAATTTGATGGGTTGTGGCCCACAAAAAATTTACTGTACAGTTTTCTAATCTCTTGTGGGATTCTAATTTTGGGCCACAAAATTTAATAGTCCAAGCCTTAAAAAGCTGAATCAAGCCTTACTAATAATAAATAAAGTACTACTAGACATTATCAAATTTAATAGACAGCATCAGTGTATCACAGTAAATTCAATTTTGAAAGACCACATACAGAAATACAGTACAGACCACATACAGTTCAATTTTCACAATTTTCACAATTAAAAACTCTAAATCCAAATCTAAACTTCAAATAAAAATTACAATCCAAATCCAAACTCCAAATCAAAATTACAACTAAAATAAAAACTCGAACTCACTTAATTAGTAATGACAGTAAAATAATTCCAACCTCCTGCATTCATAAATAAAACAGTAATTAGTAATGATAGTAAAATAAGAGACTTGCATCCATGTTAGAAAAATTAGACATATACAAGCAATTAAAGGCTTACCTTCTACTGACTCAACACTATCAATGTCTAATATACACAATATATATACACAATGTGAAATTATTTCGTACAAGTTATCACTGAAATACTGTCAATGTTTCTGAATGGGTTAGGTTTACATATATATATATATATGTATATATATATACTGTGTATATACATAAATAATATTTGTTTAAATATTTCTGGGTTTCTTTACTCTGCCAAGACATTAATTTATCATCAGTACTTACAAGTTACAATCAGAAGAAAAAGAACATGAAAGTAGATTGTTTTAATTTTTAAACTCATATTGTACACAGATAATTACAATATGTACACACATAATTATTGTACACAGAGCATCAGTACTTACAATCCAGAGCATCGGCTTATTCTACACAGATAAATAGATAATTATTTCAATTAATAAAAATATTCAAAACATCAACTCTTTAAAACAAACACACAAAATAGTAACTTTGAACAATATAAGAGAAACCCAAATGAAATATAAATAAAAAATCCAAACAAAATTGAAACTCTGCTGCTGTTGAACAGCTATTGCTTTTAATTTTTTGAACTATTTATCAAAGAGACAGGAACCAACCTTTTTTAGCTTTGTCTTATACTTTTGTTGAAGTAGATCGGATGAGTTCAAGAAGAGAAGATCGAACAAGTTGAACCAAGGTTGAAGAAGAGAAAATCGAACGAATGAACGACCAGATCTGAGGTGAAACAAAAAAAAAAGACAAGAAAATTAGAAAAAGAAGAAGAGATAGGCGTTGAGTCGTTGACAAACCTTGAGAATGTGAAGACTCTGAACTGAGAGAAGTCGGAGGTTGAGAAGCAGGCGGCGGACCAGAATGGAGGTTGAGAGCAGAGATGAGGAACAAATGAGATTTGAGAGAACTCAGAGATGAGAACTAGAGAAGTCAGGAGTTCTGAGAAAAGTCGACGACATAAAGACTCAAAGAATGAAAGAGTTAGGGTTTTTTTATTTTTACTTCCGGTTTTAGAAGAGCAAAACCGGTTTAAACCTAAAAGTTTTCGGTTTTCACTATTTTGAACCGGTTTAAACTGATTTCCTCCTACGAACCGAACACCGTTTTTTCGGTTCGGTTCGGTTTCGAACTTAGTGTCCACCCCTACTTGTAATGATGTTTACAACCTAGGTTGACCATCGTCAAAATCGTACACGGTTACTAACCCACCACTACTACCCATTGGACCTTTAATAACAATTCTAGACCTACTTGCTTAAGCACTAAGCAATCTTAGCCACAAGACTTAATTCTCAATTAAGAGAATAACAATCTATGTGAATTTGATGATATTCAATTATGCAATTAATGCTAGGTTACACTAAATGCTTATCTAGGATTAAAGATGTCAATAATAACAATCCTAGATATCAATAATGCTATATGACATGACATACAACATAGCTATCATAGATAAAGCAATTCTAGGTTATAGCTATCACAATACAACTCACAATCAAACAACACAATAATCTCATCAATCATGTAAATAGAATTTAATCTAAATGCATATAAGTAATAAAATAGATTAATTGATAAGTAAGAACACTAAAATGGATGAGTATGGTGTTCAACTTACCAAACTATGTGTGTTGAAGAAGACCCATGCTTAGATGCATCATAGATGATGCTTGGATGAAGTTTCAAGCACATGGAAATGAGTTTAGAGAATCAAAGGAGCAATCTTTGTGTTTTTTCTCTTAAAAATCTTTCTCTTTTAGGGTTCTTGATGTTCAAAGAGCTGAATGAAAGAGAGTGAAAAAATGGTGTATTTATATAGGGCAATAAAAAGCATGGTGAAAAGACAATTTTGCCCCTAAAACATGCCAATCGATGGTTTCATTTGGCGGCCACCAACCGCCGAATTGAACTCGAGAGCGTAAGGTATCAACGGCGGTTTCATGGCCGCTGATTCCAATCGCCGATTTGAGACCGAGATATTTAAAATCAATCTGGTCTCATCGGCAGTTTCGATCAACGGTCAAGGTCACCGATCATAACCACATTATTATTCCAGAGACTTCTGGAATCAAACGGCAGTTCCAATCGGCGACCAGGCCGCCAATCACAATCACCGTTTCACCAAATGAGGTGAAACCAAGGAGAAGCCAAAGGCATTCTCTGAAAGCAATCCTCACGCTAAACCAAGCACACCAACGTGCATGTGTGGACGTTTCCAAACAATCTTCGAGAAACGAATTACTAGACACACTAACACACAACAAGATTCAACAAAGAAGTGTAAGTGTGAAATGTGAAGAGAATGGACACAGGAGCAATGAATACATATGCAAGCATGAGAAGTGTATATGTGCAACTAAGTCTCTTCAATGAAAACTAAGCACAAGAGATATACCTTTGGAGTGCTTATCAACTTGAGGTCTTAAGAGCCTAAGAAGGCCTTTTAACTTGATCACCAACACCTAAGCTACCCTTTACATTTCAAACCCCAATTGTGATTTGTCACTGAAATAAGTTAATCAAAACTTATGGAACTTAGACCATCTCCAATGCATATGCCAAATTTGGCACGAAATATAATAAAATGTTATATTTGGCACATCGTTTTAGCATTATACTCCAATGCAAAATTTTATTTGATATGCTATTTTTTATTTTTTAATTATTTAAAATTATAAAAGTCAACAAATACAACCAATGCATTTAATGGATGCGTTGAATATTTTTTTAGAATTATTTTAATCTCAATTTTCCCTACCAAGTTTGTTAAATTTTTATTATTTAAAATTAAAAAGTCAATAAATACGGCTGCATTTATTGATGTGCCAAATTTGACATATGCTATATACTATGCTAAATTTGACACAGTTTATAGCATATGCCAAATTTAACACAGATTTTAACATTGCATTGGAATATACTTTTTTTACTTCGTGTTAAATTATAGCATTGATACAATGATTTAGCATTGCATTGGAGATGCTCTTACAATATTGTTTTTCATATCTATTTCTCTCTCTTTTGTCATGAATTGACAAAGATTCATACATATTCTACTTATAATACCACTTGTTAAAATAAGCGTAATTTAACAATAGCTTATGAAGAGAAGTAAAACAACAACACATGTTAAGATCAACAAAGATATAAACTAATGAGATAATAAACTAATTAATTTCAAATCCAAGAGTCCTCAACTTCACATAAGATGAAGTATAATAATGCACTAACGCTTCGTAAACAATATTTTCTATCAAATTAAATTTCTAACATCTTAATGATGTTCCTAACTCGATATTCACTAGAGTAAACAAATAACAAGGAAATATCTCTTATCTCATTACTAATTGTTAATCGGTTTCTGCTCCATCTTGTTCACTGATTCTTAGATTGATTCTTCGCAAACTCTGTTGCTAGCTCATCATTTTCAACTACATAACCTATGGGTTTTTCAACTTGAGCTGCTTCATCATCTTCTATGGGGTTTTCTTGAGGATCTTCTTCAAGTTCATCTATTGGATCTTCTTCAAGTTCTTCTTCCTGAAACTCTTCATCTGTTAATTCATCACAATAAAGAGCGATATTATTATTGGCATTCCAGTGTTCTCCACCTAAAGCATGATCATCTCTAGGATCATCTTCATTCTCAAATGGTGGATCTTCAAACTATGTTGCAGCAAATATCACCATATTAGCTTCTTTTGGTGTTTCAAACACATTGAACATGGTTACTACATTCCTTGGTAACATAATACCATGATCCCTACTGCCATCAACTCCTTGTAGTTAGGCAATTATTGAGATTAAACCCCTGAAAAGTAGTAGGCTTTCTCGCTCTCTATTTGTAGCAACAGAATAGTATTATAGATATAGCTAACTATATCAATTGATTTCCTTGTTCCAATTGCATACATAAGCAACACTCTATCATATAAGACTTGATAGGTGTACTTCTTTGGATCAATATTTGTAGACACAATACTATTGAGTACTCTGTACTCATACTTCAATGATAAGGCACTAATGGATCTACCACTCCAGTTATTTAGATCAATGCATAACACATTGCATACCTCAATGTCACAACCATGTTCATTGGAAACTCTGGTATCATAACCCTTCTTACTCTTAACACCTCAGCAATTATGTAAGTATTGAATTGAATCTCATTACCTCTCAAGTAGACACGTCCTCCAGCATTGAAAGGATTGTTTAGGTTTGCATAAAATTCACGAACCAACTCACTTGACACAAATTCATACCTTTCTCCATCCTCGAATCAGAATTTGTTCTTCAAGTCTAGTAAACCCCACGTCAAACATCCTCACAGAACGTTTCACACCTACATCACAGTAAAAGAAAGTTTCTTCGTACATTCTTCTAGCAACGTTTCCTCTAAATCTATTGTCCATATCTATGAGAATACAAAATACCACTTGTGAGGAAACATAAATCATATTGTATTCAATAGATACAAACTATCATATCAAATTACTTAAGAAGAACCAAATTAATATAAACATAAGTATCAATCAAACTATACATATAAATTGTTTTGTAACTCATATATCGTATAACAACTGAAACTAAAAACACCATAATGTGTCACACATCCGAATACTACTAATAAGGTATTCATGAACACTAACTTGACATATGGTTTCAAATTCCAAACAAGACATAATTATCCATATTATATAATATAAGATAAACTTACCATCATAACAAATACTATCAAAAGTATTTCACATAAATTTCAAACATAACTATCAAAACATCTAATCATATCTAATTCTTTAAGTTTCTCATAGAATAATCCAATAACAAAAATAGGGGAAACTACAATAATATTAACTTGTAAATAATTTTAAAGACAAGTTAAACATCGTGAGAAACATATATAAACTCGAAGAATTGATTTAAAACCAGTAGAACTTGAAAACAACTTAGCAATTGATATATCATATGATAAAGATTAACATGAACTTGATTAGTTCAACATGCTAGAATGAGTTTGATTATAAAGTTCAAAACTTCATCCACTTATGGTAATCTAAAGGCATTGCTTCATGGTTTTCTACTCTCTCAAAACTACAAACTCATTACTTGTATGTCTTGTTGAACTATTAGCCTTTATACCATATACTATGTCACAATGGTAAGATGTGATATCTCTTTTGTATTCTACCTCATTAATTTTTCATATAATCATTTTCTATTATCTCTTTTTCCTTATTCACCAAACCTAGGTTTTGGCTTGCAACTTGACATTTTAAGGTCAATAAATCATTGCCTAGTCACGTAAAGAAGTTACGTCTAAGTAAATTTCCATGAATAGAGTTTTACATACATGATCAAATTTCACCATGCATTGTAATTCTGATCAATCATGCACATCTTTAAGATATGATCATCAATACAAAACATAAAAACATTTAATCACATCAAAACTCCTTAAAAACCTCATTTTGGCATTTTTTTTTTATGTTTTTCAATATTTTCTTTGGTTTTTGTGACTCTTAGTCCTCGTTATGAGGAGCTTCTCTACTAGTTAAAAAAACTTTTTAATTTAAAAAGCTCTTTTCAATATTTTGTTTGTCACTTGGTTGCCACTCCAGTAGAGCTTTTGATGATTAAAAAAACTATTTTATGTCTATTGGGAGAAGCTCAAATTTTAGGTTTTTTCAAGTAAACATCTTTGAGCTTTTAAAAAAATATTAAAATATGTAATATAACCCTATTATATTTTATTAATTCCACAATACCCTTTCAACTTAAAATCCTAATAAACTCTTTCTTCAACACCTTATAAATGCAATTTCACTACTCTCTGTATATTTGTTTCACTTTAGGAATTTTTTTTCACTTCAAAATTTCTGAAGCTAAAAGGATTGAAAGTGTAATGTTTAAAGAGAGCATTAAGGATTGCGAGCAGAAGTTGCAAGCACAGATGGCGTAGTCGATCGCGGTTGAGAGAACTAAAAGATTCAAGTAAGTTCCATGATGAGGAAATCCGCGAGTTAGCAGATGAGGTTGCGGTTCGGAGATAATAAAAATTCTACTAAGTGACGTGAATTGAGAGGTCATGATCTTGGGTTGCAGAACCTTATGAAACAAATTTCCTAATTACCAATGCACTTGATTTAGCACATAGAGAGGAGCATATTTAAACCTCTTTACATCCCAAATTCAGAATACACATTCAGACACACATAGTGAGAGACATAAATGAGAGTTTCTTCTTGAAAAAAAGGAATCATACATCAACGAGAAGGATTGGAGAAATTCTATGGAGAAACCGAACATCATACAGATATTACATGGATTCTTCAATCTTCTTATACTATTCTTTGTTTTTCCTTCTTGTCATGAGTAGCTAAATATTTAATCATGCACACTCTTCTTTGGGATGTACAATTTGGAGAACATTTAGCGTATGGAAAAATAGATGAAAGATTTTACACCAAATGCCTAACTTCCCTTTTAGCAAGAAAGTGAATATTGTAATTGCTTCAATGACTTTTCGTAATTTCATAAGAATTCATTCTACCAAAAATCAAGAGTTCATGCCATATGATGATGATGATGAGATGCTCCCAAATGAAGGAGAAAATGAAAAGGAAAGAATTGGTGAAGATCATAAACATGAGATGGATGAGGAACACAATCAAATTGCAATTCTTCTAATGCACCGAGAGTAATTAAATTAGGTTATTTGTTTTGATTTTCATTTAATGTTGAAATTGTATCTAAAACTAATCTAACAACCAATGGGGGTGGTGAATGGGTTGGTTACTAATTTAATTACCAACTTTTCGATTAATCTAATTAAAAAAGCGAACGACAATAAAAAAAATCAAGTAAAAATGTAGAAAATGAAAACATTTGATTTTTACGTGGAAAACTAAACACAATGGGATTAGCCTCGCTAGCCACTTAGTCATAGAAATCCACTATATGATAGTTTAATTACATCTAAAGTTGACAACATAGTCACACTTCTCAAGAATCGTAACTTAAACATATCTACCCATCGGGCCTGTTCTAACAGCTCTTGACAATTGCTTGTACAACCACTATTTATTGCTAAAAGACTAGAACAAAAGAGGAGATTTAAAAATCCAAGCGAACATGAAATGCAATGCTCAATGCATATGATGCTAGGCAAACAAAATATTCTTAACTAGATGAGGTTACAACTACCCAAACATCCTAGTTATAAACTAACCCCTAACTATCTCCATATTACTTCAAATATGCATTAAAAGTGAAGTATAAAAAGAATAAGAACATTAAATAAGATATGATGATGTTCTTACCAAATACATGGAGATAAGATGATGATCTATGAATGTAGATGACTTAGATGTGCATGGGTTGGTGATGAGGTCGTTTTTGTACTCAACAAAATTAATATTAGTGTAGATTTTGGTTGATTCTTGAAAACTCTTTTAAGCCACTTAATCCTTTTTTAAAATGTGATTTGATAGCAAAATAGTGAGCAAGTTCGTTCCACAGGGAATGGAGTGTTAATTAGATAAATTGACTAATCTTTGAACAATAAAGTAAATCATATTGTTTGATAGATGTGTGGTTTCTAAAACCACCAATGCTAACTACTCAATTGAAAATACACAAAGTATGTTATGAAAAATAGAATACTTAACACCTTGATAAGAATTGTGATAAAATCAATTAATGAGATAGCTAGGGAATAGATCGATTAACAATTGAATGTGGGTAAGCTAACTAGCTACATTAATGTACCAATCTCATTATGTTAACCACTTAGAGGCTTAGATTAGTGGGGTTGATATACCCACCACTAATCTATCTTATCCAATGGGTTCTTAATCACACAAGGATTGTCAATCCACATATGAATATATAACAAATTACTCCACTCAAGATAGCAATCAACAAGTGATATACAAGTCAATTATAATGAATGGAATCTAATTAATTTGAATGAATAGAACACATAAGAGATTCATTACAAGCTAAGCTAAACCCACAACCAATTGATCCTCAAATCTATCGTCTAGATTAGGGGTTTAGTTACACATATTTGCAATAAATGAAAAGAAGTAAATGATAAGGAAATAACCCTTGGGTCACCTTCTTTAAGCTTGATCCTTCTTCTCCTCTATGCTTCTAGATGCAAGGAATGGAGGTTGAGGATATGTCTTGGAATGTGGGTGTTTTGGTGGAAAGTGACTAAGGATTTTGGTGGAGAAATGGTGAGATGAGGAATGATGTAGTGAAGTAATCAAGGTTTGTGTTGAGGGTTGGATGGATTAGATGAGTTCAAGGAGAGAAATGGAGGATGAGGTATGGTGTGCCATGGATGATTGAGCTAGATCTCATATTTGTTCTCTGCATTTTTCTCTGATTTTGCGATGCCTTTGAAGATGGAGGGACGATCTATTTATATGCACTCTTGGACATGTACTGATAACTGCTTGATTCGCTAAGGTGGAGCCTTGGTCGCTATTTGGTCGCTATGGCAACCCTGGTGCGTAAAACAGTTAGAAGAGAAGGTCGCCACGAAAACCATCTTTCTCGCTATTTGGCAAGTGGCGACCATGAGTATTTTGTGTAGAGGTCGCCATTTGTACCTCTAGGTCGCCATGGCGACCATAAGTGGCGACCCTACAAATGTGAGGAGGTTGCCACTTGCAACATCAAGGTCGCCATGGCGACCCTAAGTGGCGACCATGCCTTGAGTGCACTAGGTCGCCATTTGCAAGGGAGGTCGCCATGGCGACCCCAAGTGGCGACCCCACCTGGTTGATTTAAGGACTTTCTGTCGCCATGGCGCCCAAGTGGCGACCTTCTGATGTCTTTTGAGAATCCTCTGTCGCCATGGCGCTCATGTAGCGACCTCTCATGTCCAAGTGGCGAAAATGACCTGTTCCTTCCCATTTGTGAGACATTTTCGCACAAATCCTCCACTTTCATCTCAATTGCTTCTGAAACCTAATAAAACCTGAAACACTCAATTTAACAACATTAAACACGGGGAAATGCTCGAGAATCAAGCTAAAATAATCGGAAATGAGGGCCAAAATCATACCAATTTTGGCTTGATCAGTTGGGGGATGGAGAGTGAAAGGTGCAATTTTTTTGCTTCACTCTATAAAACCCTAACTTATCTCTCTAAACACTTTAGGTTCGTGAGTTGTGATTAATGAAGAGACTAAGTGATGTATATATAGGGCTTTCTCAAAACACATTTGTTTTCCTAAAAAAATCATGTTGTCGCGACCATAAGTCGCTCCACCAATCAATGGAGCTAAGGCACAAAACCAATGCGAGCTTTCCATCGTGATCACATGTCACGAAACCACCTCACGATACACAATCCGCGAGCACAGCTAGAGGATCACTAGGTCACTAAAGTTACACTAAACGTTTCGCAACCTCATCCCTGACCACTAGTTATAGGAACCTAGATCACGAAACTTACTGGAAAATATCTACGACCATTGGTCACGGGTCACTGCCCGCAATACTTACTGGAATAAGATTGCGATCACATCCATGATCACAAGTCGCGAGTCACAAGTCACGAAAGTTACTTTAAGAACTTCGCGACTCAAACCGTGACCTTAGACTGCGGGCCACCAAGTCAAGCTAGAAAACAATAGGCGTTGTCAAGATGACTAACACACAACCAAATATGCATTGTGTGCATGTATGTATTGAATGAGATGCACGATAGAATGAAAACACAAATGAATGAATTATGTTTGTGTGCACCTAACTTTTCAAGAGATCAAGTCAAGTTGACTTACCATAAAGCTCAGATTCTTGAAGATCTTTATGTTGGGATTTATGCCCCAATGCTTGTTATTTGTAAATGTTATAAATTCATTAATAAAAGAAGTAGTTATTTCATTCAATTAATATGACTCATACATTTATATTATATGTGCTAAACATCCAAGATTGTTAGATGTAATCTCAAACTGAGTATATAAATGTCATATACAGAAGAATTCATTTTGAGACATGCAATCTACAGAGTCCATAGAAAGCAAATGAAGCCGGGTACTTTATTTGTGGTTAATCTACAGCTGCGGTCTATTTCGTAATGTACGGTGGTCTTATCTTAGACTACTAATATGGTGATATGAGAATAGAGGCACCTTATATGATGTGATCATATAGGATTGGGTCACGAACTATATGAATCTATCACTAAGATTCGTTAGTTGAAAAGATTCATATATATCGACAAATGATGGCTGTTTATGGGTGATCTAAATCATGAGTGTCTTGTTGACTCTCTCAAGTTAAATCGTGTTTCTTGACATACCATGGGTGAGATCGGAGTAACATTCTCGGTTAATAACTCTGTATCTTGGAATCACGGTTTGGCTTGTGGCTGGGAAGGTATGCACACAATAGAGGAATTCACTC
The DNA here is from genome assembly GCA_954870605.1 of Acer campestre. NCBI lineage: Eukaryota > Viridiplantae > Streptophyta > Magnoliopsida > Sapindales > Sapindaceae > Acer > Acer campestre. The sequence goes on along the minus strand of OX940809.1, from coordinate 23,914,991 downwards.
ATTCTTGCGAAAATAGATGAGTAGTTCACTTAAGGGTTGATTCGAGACTTGAACAATTAAGAGTGTTCTCCTTCTTCCATAAAGGAATGAAGGATATGATCATTCATTAGAGAATCAATGATACTTAAAGGAAAAAGATATAATTAGAGAGGTATAACGAACTTTATGACCTAGCTCTAATTATGAATTACTTGTGGAGGATCATACCATATGTAATAGATATATCGATGGACACTTATAATTTGGTTGTGTAAAACATCTATAGTTATGAAAGTACAACTTTAGATTTTTATTGAATAACTCCGAGGTTAATAATTGTGAAATATTAATTAAATAGTTTAATTAATTTTTCTAAATATTATTGGAGCTCAAAATTGTGGGTCTATTAAGTCCCCTTACTAGCCCTTTACGATTGATAGTAATAAGGTTCACGGAGAATTGGATGGTCCAATTAATTATGTTACGAAAGTAACTTAAATATATTATGGGAATTAATTAAATACTATGATTATTTAATTCATATTTTATTTAATTGATTAATTGAATATTATTAAATAATATGATTATTTAATTGACATATTAATAATTAAGAATTATTAATTGTTATTTGGAGATTTCAGTTTCGAACCTTGACAAGAGCAAAAAAATAAAATAAGAAAAGATTATTTTTATTTGTTTTAAAGAGGTCAAAGGTTCAAACCCTAGTGGTGACTGAATTAAAAAGGATTTATAATCCTATTTTGACTTGGTTTACAAAACCCTAGGATCCTAGTATATAAGATATACTTACGAAGAAAAATAAACTAACCTAAACCTAATTGAGAGACAAGAGGTGCGGCCACATAGAGTAAGGAAAGAAAAAGAATTTTGTTCTTCCCTAGCTTGGTCGAATTCATCATAGGAGACAAAAGGTTGTCTTCCGAATCTCTCAAGCCTCCATTCAATTACTCCCAGAATCTGTGACGTGGGCACACACAATTGTTAGATTGTGAGACATAGCTCGGAATGTAAGCCCCAGGGTCGCGCAGCGGAAGAAATTTTTGGATTTTGAAAATTATTTGAGCGACTTATTAACCTTGTGCGATATATGAGAATAAAACAAGGTAAGATTCATGATCATACCTCAAGCTAACTTCTTGGTTCTTTATCTTGTTACTTTCCGATTTGTACCACTGGATTTTCCTTGCTATTTCCCAGGTTCCGGCAACTGCATGTGGGCACATCACAGGCTTTAGGAGGTTGAATGGAGGTAGAAGAAACACATGAAAACAACCCTTGCATTGTGTATGAAGATTTCGGCCACCCTATAGAAAACCTAGAAGCAAAAAAATCAGAAGGTTAAATGGAAGTAGAAGAAACACACGAAAACAACCCTTGCTTTGTGTATGAAGTTTTCAGCCACCCTATAGAAAACCTAGAAGCAAAAAAGTTTTTTTTTTTTTTTCCTTTTCTATTTTCTTTTCTTTGGCCACACACCCCTTTCTTTTTGTTTCTTCTTTTACTATTTGTCTTTCCCTTTTTTGTTGTTGTTGCTGTTGTTTGTGTGTTGTATCTACCACTAATTACCTTAATTAGTGTTCATAAAGATACTAAAGACTATTGATATATTAGATAGGTTTTCAAATATCAAATATTCAAAACCAAATATCTTTTATCTTGTTTTTAAAATCAAGTATTAAAAACAATATCTCTTGATATTTATATTTATATATCAATATCATGATAGGGATACAAGTGACCTAAATTAAATAGGATTCTAAATCCTATTTAACTCAATGTTGTCACTGTGACTCGAACCCTTGACCCGCAAAAGATAAAATAATCAATATTATTTTATATCTTTGCTTTGGTCTTGGTTTGAACCCTTGATCTACATAAAATAATTAATTCTATTAATAATTCATAATTATTAATACAATTAAATAATCACATTATTTAATATAATTAATTATTAATCCATTATTTAAATAATCACATCATTCAATTACTATAAAATTCCTGTTACCTTCGTAACATAATTGATTGGACCGTCTAATTAATTAACCGTGACCCTTGTTACCATCAACGTTTCGGGCTAGCAAGGAGACCTAATGGATCCACAGTCTTGAGCTCCAATAATCCTTAGAAAAATTAATTAAACTTTTTAATTAATATTTCATGATTATTAACCTCGGAGTTACTCCACTAAAAACTCGAGGCTGCACTCTTGTAAGTGCAGATTTTTTTACACAAACCTAAATTTAGTGTCTATCGATATAGCTATTACATATGGTATGATTCTCTACAAGTAGTTCATAATTAGAACTGGGTCATAAAGTCTGTTAGAGTCAAAATAATTGAATCCAATGACTTACATTCAATGCACTCATGTATTTACACAAGTGCGCACTTATGTGAACACAACCAGTATATATATATTAGGAAATACATAAAGATAAAATCACTTTCAAAAATCAAAAGACGTTTCCTAAAATATATATGATTTCATTTTATTTATTTTATATATATATATATTTTAAAAATGAGAGTTTAAAATATGTGTAATCACTTATCTAAATAATTATGGCCTCGAAATTCCACATACCTTATCAATCAAATAGCCGAGGATACTTAACTCGTATCTCATCCTCATGGTCCCAAGTTGCTTCCTCAACAATTAGTTCTTCAATAAAACTTTACCAAGGTTATCTTCTTAGTATGTAATTCCTGAATCTTATTATCCAAAATCTAAATAGGGATTTCGTAATAGGTGAGGTCAATCCTTAGCTCGAGCGGTTCATAATTGATCATATGCGAAGGATTTGGAACGTGCTTACGAAACATAGATACATGAAACACGTTATGAACTCTAGCTAATGCTGGTGGAAGTGCCAATCTATAGCCAAATCTCCAATCTTTTCCAAAATCTCAAATGGACCTACAAATCTCAGGCTCAACTTACCATTCTTACCAAATCTCATAACACCTTTCATTGTAGCAACCTTAAAGAATACATTATCAATACGTGCAAACTCTATATGTTTCCTTTGATTAGCAACATAATGTTTTTGTCTAGTCTGTGCTACCTTAATTTTTTCTGTTTTTCTCAATAACTTCACAAGTTTGCTAAATAATCTTAGGACCCAATACGTTTATTTCACCAACCTTATCCCAATGAACTAGAGATCTAAACCTCCTCCCATAAAAGGCTTCATAATGAGCCATATGAATAGTAGAATTTGATAGAAAAAGAACTCCATAAAGGACACATATTTATTTGCTTCATAAAAAATCTCATTCTTTAAATAAACATTGTTAGGTACACAAAGTTTTCCTTCATACCGTAAAACTCAATCAAGATACATCGAACCAACTCTTTTCTTAGAGGTAACATCTTCCATGATCTTCCTCAACTGACCATCATCAATGTGCTTTTTCTTAATTCTCTTAATCACCTTATGTTGCACCACAATCATGCCTAAAAGGCCATCGCTATTGGCATTCAAATCTTTAATATTGGAGTTTTCCAAAGTCCACGTAATTTCTTTTTAGGTTGCAATCAAAACCGCCATACTACCTATAAATTTCCTATGTAGTTCCTCAACCACCACGTTTGCCTTTCATAGATGCATGATAATTGATCATGCAATCATAATCTTTCACTAACTCAAGCCATCACATCTGCATCACATTTAACTCTTTTTAGGTAAAGACGTATTTGAGGCTTTTATGATATGTAATGATCTCAGACCTCTCACTATATAGATAATGCCTCCAAATCTTAAGAGCAAACACTACAGCTGCTAACTCCAAACCATGGGTATGATAGTTTAACTCTAAGGCTTCAACTGACGAAAAGCATAAGCCACAACCCTACCATTCTGCATCCACAACTGAATCCCTTATAAGAAACATCACTATAAATCACATATCTAATAGTTCCACAAGGAATAGTTAGCACTAGAGCAGTGACCAACTGTTGCTTGAGCTTTTAGAAACTTACCTCAAAATCATTAGTCCATACAAACTTGACATTCTTTCTCATTAGCTTGGTTAAAGGTGTAGCTAATTTGGAAAGCCACTCAAAAAACCGTTCATAGTACCAAGCCAATCTCAGAAGGCTTCGTATTGGTTGGTCTAGGCCAATTCACGACAGCCTCTACCTTGCTTAGGTCTACCGAGATTCCTTTTTGTGGCACTACATGCTCAAAAATGCAATCTTATCCAGCCAAAATTCACGTTTATAAAACTTTGCAAATAAGCGCTTCTCCCTAAGTATATGCAAAACTTGCTTTAAGTACTCGTCTCAGCTTCTAGAATAAATCAAAAGAACACCATCAAGAAAAACAATCACAAATTTATTTAGGAAAGCCTTGAACATCCGATTCATGAGATCCATAAAGGCAGTAGATGCATTTGCCAACCCAAATGACATTACTAAGAATTCGTAATACCCATACCTGGTTCGGAAAGCTGTTTAAGGGAAATCTTCATTCTTGACCTTCAACCAATGACAACCATATCGAAGATCAATTTTAAAAAATACACTCACACCTTGAAACCGATCAAATAAGTCCTCAATTTTAGGAAGAGGATAAATATTCTTCACAGTCACATTGCTTGTAAGTTGCTAAATTATAATAATAAGATTAACTATAAAATCATTAAATTAATCCTATAATCTTATGGTAAATCTAAGTTTGTGTTTGATTCATATTTAAATCATTTCTCAAAAATCAAAATTGCATTCTACATTAAAAAAAAAAAAAGGGTTTGAAAGAAATAATATTTTTTGTAGGACAGAAAAATCATGTCAAAGGATCCACAAACCAACCAAAACCGATTGGTTGCCTAAATTTTATTTTATCTTCGGAAATCAAACTCGCTTAAATTGGTTTGGTTTGTGCAGGTTGATTGGTTTAATGATCTAGGTTCCCACCAGTAGATGAAATTGGTACAATTTGAAAACTTAGGACCTTTTTTGTCACATTTATAGAAATTGCAAACTATTTAGAATTTTAAATAATGTTTAGGACTATTTGTTGATTGCCCTTTATAAATTTATTTTTATTATTTTTTAAAAAAATATTATATAAATTCAAGTTTGAGGATGAGGAGTGCAATCTCATGGATTATGTTTAAGGGTATATTACTTTTTTTTTTTTTTTTTCCTTTCTGACAATATCTATCTATCAACCTAACTAGATCATGTATTTTTTTATTTTTTAAGCTTTTTGCCATTGATAGAATTCGAGCCGCTGACTTGAGAGTCATTTACCCAAGCCCAAACTCGTCCATCTACATGCAGAGTTACGCCCCTAGGGACTTGACAGTATATTACTTGACCAACCTCATCATGTCATATTTATTATTAGGGTGCAAATATTGCCACCCAAATATAGTATTTGTACACCCATTTTTTTATAAGCAAATTACACAAACTTACCCTGATTACATGAATAATAACACTAAAACAGTTAAAAAAATCGTAATGGCACTACACTCCTATTGACCCTTTGACCAACGGTTGACCACCATTAATCAATCATGGAAAAGGGAAAATGCATGTTGTGCTCTTGTTCTAATATTTCAAAATATTATACTAAATAAATTAATGAATTAAAAATCATAAAATAATATGTATATATAAAAAAACTGAAATAACTGTAAAAAAGAAAATTTTAAAATTTTAAAGAAGAGATGTAAAAATCAAATAATTAAAAGAAATAAAAAAAAACTTCTACGAAATCAGAAAAAATAAAATAAAAAATAAAAAAAAATTTATATCTCCATATCTTCTTGGAGATCAAATGGAGGAGAACTCGATTTCCATTAGAGAAAATCTAAAATCTCCATTAATGGAGATGACATATCTCCACTAATGGAGATTTTGGTTCCAGATCTTCTCCAAAAATGGAGGAGATCCGAATTCTCTTTCTACTAGATCTGCTACAAATATGGAGGATATTGGAATCACATATCCTCCATAGAGAATCTTTATTATATATATATATATATTTTCTCTAAATTTTTTAAATAATTTTTATTGTTTGTGTTTTTAGATGAGATTGTGATGGTAAAGAAGATAAATGGTGGAGAAGAATGAAGCTGAAGGAATTTGGGTTGCAATTTGCTATATTGGGTTGCGATTTGGTTTGTTTAGGGTTGCGATTTGGTCTCTAAAAATTGAAGGAAATGTTGAAGTAGATTTTTTTTATTAATATTATATTTAACTAATAAATTGGTTGGACTGATGTGGCGATATGTTATTGGACACTTTTTTTGTTCATTTATTCAATAACACTACAAAATATCAAATTACCCTTCTCTAAAAATTGAAGGAAATGATGAAGTAGATTTTTTTTTATTAATATTATATTTAACTAATAAATTGGTTGGACTGATGTGGCGATATATTATTGGACACTTTTTTTGTTCATTTATTCAATAACACTACAAAATATCAAGTTACCATTCCCTAATTAGTGACTAACTATTCTCAATGGTTAATCAACCATTAGTTAACGGGTCAAGGGTAAAATTAGTGTTATTATAATTTTTTAACGATTTTAGTGTTATTCAATGTTTGTTTAGGGTTGTGATTTGGTCTCTATAACCGGTGTAATTTTGTATAATTTGTCCATAACAAAAAAAATGGGTGTATTAATGATTTAGTGGCAATATCCGCACCCTTATTGTGATCAGTAGTGGAAAATGTAGATAGATGACATTCAATGATTTTAATGGGCCGAAAGGTCTTGGAGCAATATATTGCCAAATTCTCTCACCACTTGAACCATAAAAAAAAATGCAGATTTTGCTTAAGAGCCAACGTTCTCTATTAGCAACACAATTACTTGCTTTCGGATCAACACCGAGAGCTACATTTTCGACTTCAGCTTTTCTCAAATGGGATGGTGGGGTTTCCATGGTTCAAGGAGCTTCCAGAGGAATTGGCCTTGAATTTGTGAGTGACCAGCATTTTTCAATTCTTTCATTTCCCTTTAATTCTTGTTTCTTTCTTTTGATTTTTGCAACTTTTTTATGCCTGAAAAAATTGATACATTCAGTGACACCCTTTACCTGTTAATGAAACTGGATGGCTATAACATTATCCAATTTATGTTTTTGCTTAATTTGTTTTATTATTTACCAAAACTTTCCATGGTGAATATTGATGTCCGATTAATTAAGATTCAGGACATTTGATACTACATTTATTTCTGTTTTTACATACTTGATAGCTTTCTGCCTTTTATATTTCTACCGATTTCAAGTTTTGTCATCTTGGTTATGCATTTATGCTGGCTTATTATCATATTTCTGCATTCATGAGTCCATTCGAGTGTATTTATTTTGCAGGAAGCCTATTGATTAACAAATGACGGGTTAAAAAAAATACATATTATGTGATTATATTAAACTCAATCCTGCTATCTCATTGTTCAATTCCCTGGAATCTTTGTAGGCAAAGGGGTTCTGCTAGAATTCGTCTGGGCTGTTACTTTGGAAGCTAAGCATTTTTATAAAGTCTGTATTATTATTTGGATTGCTTCCTTTTCCTATGCCGAATTATATCTCTTTGTCTAATTATGTAAGCTCCCTCTCAGCGTCACCTGCTAGGCTTGTTGATTAAAACACTTATAAGTTATAACATTAGAATCTTTTTTCTGTTTCATTGGGTACAGCTTATTGCTTCAAACGAACAGTGATCATTGGTGCAATAATCCTGTTTTGTCTACATGGCTATTAGCTCTGGTGCAGATAAACTGGATAAATTTTTCACTTTTTCTGCATATGTGACATTTACTTGAAATAAAATTACAATTAGAATGAAGTTCTTAAAATTGTAAATGATTTATACTTTGATCTAGATAACAGTTGTGACTTGTGAAATATTAAATTTTATTTTGTTCCTTACTGTGTTTTTACTGATATAGTTATAGCTAAGCTATACATAGATGGCAAGAGCCATCCCTTTTGTTGTATTTTATTTCATTCCAATGATACGTAATCCATATAATGTCTGGTGTTGTCAAATAGTCTATAAATTTAATCTTTAAACATGATAAGGTGATAAGATGCGCATAATTCTTGTGGAAGACTTTACAATTAAATTACTGGTTTTTTATTTTTATTTTTTTTTATCTTGTCTTGTGCAGTGTGAATTTTGAAATTTAATATCATCGAATCATCTTATGGAGACAATTTGGCAGCTCAAAGTTATTGTGACAATGGCTAACTTGAGCTATGTTCTCTTATAAATAATGCATCTAAAGGGTCTTTTGTGTGCATTTTAAGATTCATCTTCTTGAGCTTTTCTGTTTGTTTTACATTTAGGTAGTTCTGGTAAATTGTTTGAGAGGCATTCCTATTGTTAAGGTGTACAGGCAGACAAATTTTATCTCTTTTGGGATGCCAAAATCATCCCGTGTCATCTTTTCCATAACTTCACAATGCATATTATGTTCTTGTTATGCTTGTCAAACTGATGTTGGTTAGTATTCACAGACAACAGTTTCTGTATATATGCAATAGGCAACCTGAAGTTCTATTTTTTTGGCTCTAGTTTAGTTTGTTGTTGCAAAGAATGATTTTTCCTTTCAAAGATGTAAAAGATAAGTGAAACTGTTGAAAACAGATTTTGACATGTTTTTGCTTTGTGTAGGTTAAGCAACTGCTGGAGAAAAATGATAAAGGACATGTTATTGCCACCTGCCGTAATCCTAATGGGGCAACAGGACTTCTTGATTTAAAAAACAAGTTTGCTGAACGACTTGATATTTTACACCTGGATCTGGCAGTTGAAAGCACCATAGAGGTTAGGTTCTCTCATTATTGTCTTATATCTCCTGTTCACTTCTCCAAATCAAAAAGGAGCTCATCGTAGTGATTTATGTTGGATTGATAATAACAAGTTTTAATCCTGTTAAATATATATATATATATATCATCATTCAATTTCATTGTCTCAGCATTCCTCTTTTTAAACATTTTACATCAATACACACTTGTTTAGTGGATTTTGCTTCAAAGCTCTTCGGCTTCATTTATTAACCAAACAAGTGGAGAGAAAGAAAAAACGAATGAAATTTTAAAACTATGTGGAATTGGAAATGCTACCATTTAGTCTTTAATATCATTTATTCTCCTTTTGTCTCCATGGAAACAAAATGGTGCACCGAATTGTTTGGGCCTAGTAGAGTTTACTAAATTTTATCACCTGATTTGACATTATATTTCAGGCATCTGCAACATCTGTTAGAGAAAAATATGGCTCTTTAAACCTTCTCATCAATGCATCTGGAATTCTATCAATACCGAATGTGTTGCAACCAGGTAGGGACTATTTTATCGATTGAAGCAAGATTCTGAGTTTGTTTTGCAGAGTCTCCCTATAAAAAGGACTTCAGATTTAGATTGTATTAAAAAATTTAACTCATGTTCATCTAGTGGCACACTAAAAGCTAAATGTTAGTATGAACTAGCTTAACTTTTTTAATATTGCTGGGTAGGAACATTGACTTTTTTTTATATTTTATTTTCAGTACAGAAACAGCATTAAACAAAGTAGAGAAATCATCCATGATGCTTTCTTATGAGGTTAATGCAGTGGGTCCAATTCTAGTGATAAAGGTACGCTGACTTGAATCTCAAAAAGTTGGGTTATCTTTGTGTACAATAAGTTTTGGGAAAAGAGAAAAGAAAAAAAAAAAATATAGCAAAACATATTTAGGTATATATTTTCTTTGTGATTAAACTCAAGTAGCTTAAGTCTTTATACATTTTGCCGTGATATCATTCATATTATATAACTAAAAAGAAGTATATGGAAAGAGGCTTTTTCTTCATAGTTACAAATGACCACTTCTTAGTTCTCGTAAACATTTTTTATTGTAATTTGGGATGACTTAGACATATGCCATCACTAAATATTGTTGTTTGTGGTTTTTATTAGCAGCATATATGGCCTCTTCTCAAGGTTGGTGGAGGCACAGGGACTGAAAGGGATGTTGCTGTTGTGGCTAATTTAAGTGCCAGAGTAGGATCCATTGGGGATAATCGCCTTGGGGGATGGCACTCTTATCGAGCATCAAAGGCTGCACTTAATCAGTGTAAGATTCTATCATTTTCAAGTTTGAGGCTCAAATACTGAAAAACTTGATGTTTCTTGTTCACTTTTCACCACCAATATAGATCATAGACATCACCACATAAATAAACTTTTTCAGTTGTCTATCGAGGGCTTGGCTTAAAACTCTGGGAACATCTGTTTTTTGGTGATTTTTTTAGTAAATAAAAACAGAAAAAAGAAAAAAGGTTGCGACAATAATACCTCTTCTGCTTCATAAGTATGTTTTTGGTTCTGAGGGCAAACAGAAATATTGTTCAATCTACTTCAAAATATCTGTCTATTTATATAATATTTTGCCTTGTCAAATCTGTTTCATGGGTACTGGGCCCGTAGATTTGAGACTGTTGCATGTGGGGAATATATTTTTGTATGTGTTTTGGAAAATCCAATCAAATCGTGTAGTAAATCTGCTTTCAAAGCGCTTGCAGTCGGTGCTGTATTCCATTTTTGTTTGTATATATCAGTGTTGCATGTTTTCTCAAATATTGATTTAACATGCCAGCATTGTCAGGTCTCTTCTTGCACTGATTTAACATTCCCTGAGATCTTTGCCTATTTAGCCACATTAAGCTGATATTTTCATCGTAATGGTAAAAATATCTAATTTTTATGATGACAAAACATGAATTACTATTAAAAAAAAATGAAATTAATGTAATATCCATCCGCACCTGTTGATTTGTATGGGATTTTGGGTATATATGATTTCTGGTTATGGAATTTTATTATGATTTGGTGAACTGATGGTTGTAGTAACAAAAAATGTGTCGGTGGAGTTTGCTCGAAAAAAGGATCCAGTTATATGCATTCTATTACATCCGGGCACAGTCGATACTGATCTGTCGAGGCCGTTTCAGAGTAATGTTCCAGAAGGAAAGCTATTCACCAAAGAGTTCTCAGTGCAGAAGCTTTTAGGCATCATCAACAGAGCAAAAAGGCATGACAATGGTAAGTTCTTTGCTTGGGATGGTCAGGAAATTCCTTGGTAGTTGTAGCATTTTTCATATTTTGTGATAGTTGCTGCAGGTGGTTTAAAATAAGTATAAATTCACTTTATGGGAAAATAAAGATTTTGGATAGTATTTGAAACAATACCTTTTGTATGATCCTTCTCCAATTTATTTGTGATGTCATATTATATATTTATATCAACTTCAGAGTTGCAATTTATAATATATAGAAAACAAAGTTCTTGTCATCTTACTTCATCGCTAAATGATATCTTGGAAATTTTTTTTTTTTTTTTTTTTTTTAGCATGGCTTTTAATGTAAGAGATGTAGGACACGTGGATGTTTCTATGAAGGGGTAAACTACGTCTGTTTTGAGTCCATAATATAACGATAGAATTATCTTAACAAGTCCTACACTTGAATCATTATAATCTCTAGTGTTTGATATCTCTATCTTAACTCTTTAATTTGTGCAAAAATTTTTAGTTTTTTATATCTGTACTTGCAATTTTGCATATTATTTTTTAAAGTTGCATTTTGTGGCTAGGAATTTGCTACGGTGCTTTTTATGATCCCCATGATCATAATTCATTTTTGTCGGTCATTTTTTCCTTTTGGTTTCTTTTGTTTTTCTTTTTGGTTTCTTTTATTTTGGATTAATAAAGAGACAAATTTAACAATATGTAATGCAATTTGCAAACCACAAACTTTCTTTCACACTTCATTTTAAACACAATTTTAATAGCATATGCCCACGGTTCGGTTAAACCGGCGGTTTCGAATCGAACCCGTACAATCAAAGCCATAACCGAAACTGTCGATTACAAAATCGGTTGGAAATTGGTTTTGAGACGGTTACGGTTACAAGTAAAAAAAAAAAAAGGGTCTAAAAACCGTCAGTTTAATCACGGTTAAACCGTTGGTTTTCATTTAATTTATAAAAAAATAAAAAAATAAACAAGCCAATCATAAACTGATATGTGGTAGTGTTTTTGAAAACCAAACCAAAACTGTAATCGAACCGCCAAATCGGCAGTAAAAAACCGTAAACTAAACCGGCTAAGCCGGATACGATTACGGTTTTATCTTCCCACAGAATTGTAACCGGTGGTTTCAAATTGAAACCAAATCGGAACTGAACCGAACCGTAGACACCACTAATTTTAATCTTAATAAAAATGTTTTGACAAGACAAGAGAATTTTAAAGACAACAAATGCATACCCCGTATTCTCCTTTGAATCCCGGTCAAAGACGTTAACAAGTGTTATTAATTATTAAAAAAAAAAAAAAAGTGTTATTAATTACTTAATTAACATAAATATTATAAAGATTTAAGAAAAAAAGAAACAACTTATTATTTCTCAATGACACATGCTGCATGGCACCTATGAGTCTAAGACCTATACTTCAATTGAGTCCTTACTGATGTGGCAGTGGCACATCAAAGGGTCATGCCAGCTACCAATTGTTCAAATTTTGTTTTTTTTCTTCCTTTTTCAAGACTAACATGATCTTATGATCGTCAACATGATCTTATCTCGTCAATTTCAATCAATCACTATGGAAAAAAAAAAAAAAAAAAAAACTATCATAAAATTAAGAAATTAAGACAGATTAATTATCGTTAAATGTGATTTGATAAATAAATAATACCCGTTTGTTTTTTTATCTGAATTTTTTTAAGAATAAATAGGGACTAAAATATAAATGACATATTTGTTTTTTTATTCTCACATTTTAATGTACCATCAATATGTTTGTTTTTTAAAAAATAAAATTATCTGAAAATAAGTAATTTTACATTTATACATATACTAATTAAAAGAACTAATTTAACATTCACAAACAAAAAAATTCATCAAAGAATGTAATTTTACATTCAAAAGAAATGGTCCAAGTTCAATTTTACACGTTATCCACATTTCTGATGCATATAAATCAGGAAACCATTTTTGTTTTTTTGGTTTCCTTGATCATATACAACAGAAACCAAATAAAATAAAAAATGGTTCTTTAATTTTTTTTGTTTTTTAAAAGGTTCTTAAATGATATAGAATAAGTGTTTATATATATATATATATATATACACTTATTCTATAACAGTGGAAATGGTGGGAAATGTCACTTTTTTTAGCTGATTTGGTGGAAAAGTGAGTGCTTTAATAACTTAAGTTTAAAAGGCACTAAAGTAAGTGATTTCCATAAATGCCCTTACTTTACACACATTCTCTTACTTTGATTTATTTTTTTATTTTATTTTTTTTATTTTTTTTATTTTTTTATTCTTTTATCTTCTTCATAGAGGTCTGTTTAACAGACCTCCAATGGATGTTGAACATCAATACATCTTTATTGAATAATTAGTTTAGTGGCTACGCAGACGCATTCGGGAGTTTGATTTGTTGATATGAGTATAGTTGTGGGTATGGTTATGGTTTTAATTTATGAAAATTTATGTAGAAGACGATGAAGATCTGGGTTTCCGAGCCTTTTAACGCTTTTTCCGAGCCTATTGAAACACTCTCCGAGCCTTTTGAAAAGTCTCGAAGAACAATTGAAAAGGCTCGAGCGTTTTCATTTGTTCCCCGAGCCTTTTTATGTATTCCCCGAGCCTTTTCATTTGTTCTTCGAGCCTTTTCATTTGTTCTCCGAGCCTTTTCAACAATCATTTTTTTTTTGTTAATTTTGAACCTCCGAGCCTTCTCATTTGTTCTCCGAGCCTTTTCAACAATCATTTTTTTTGTTAATTTTGAACCTCCGAGCCTTTTCATGTGTTCTCCGAGACTTTTCATTTGTTCTCCGAGCCTTTTCAACAATCATTTTTTTTTGTTAATTTTGAACCTCCGAGCCTTTTCATGTGTTCTCCGAGACTTTTCATGTGTTCTCCGAGCCTTTTCATTTGTTTTCCGAGCCTTTTCAACAATCATTTTTTTTTTCACACAACAGTTTAAGGTTTACAAAAGAGGGTTTTAAATTGAAAAAAAAAAAAAAAAAACAACTAACAAGAGGGTTTGTATCTCAGATGCAACTAACAAAGGCTCGGACATAAAAAAAGTCGCTATTGTGTTTGGTCGTGGTCACCGACGGTGACATACGCGTGCTCATGGTCCACCGTCATCCATTGATGGAAGATTTTGAAAGAAAAGAAAAGAAAAGAAAAAAACCAAAATGGTGAAGAAGGTTACCGTGGGGGGCATTTTTGTCCGTTCACCATAATAGGTGTCTTTTAAACTTAAGTTATTAAAGCGGTAACTTTTTTACAAAACCAGGTCCAAATAGTGACAAAAAAATTTTGAACTCTTCTATAACATTTTCAAACCACAAAATAGTTAAATAAAAAAAAATAAAAATAAAGAGTTTTTGCCAAGTTTTAGTAGGAAAGAAATTCAATTGTTCAATCCCAAGATTGCCGTACAAGAGGAGTTTTTATTTTATTTTATTTTATTTATTTATTTATTTATTTTTCAAAAGTAGTTTAAAATAAAAAATATATTGAAAGAAAAAATTATATACCATATCAAATTAGGATAAATTTAGAAACTTATCTTCTTTGGGAGGATAGACTTGGAAGATAATATTTTAATTATAATCTAGTAATTTGGAATTAAATTAAAAGTCGAGATTCATACCCATTAAATTTTAAATTTAAGTGAAAACAAATGACTCCTTATTTAAACTAAAATAGCCTTAGATTCCAAAAAAAAAAAAAAAAAAAAAAAAGGTATGTAATGTGATAAAAAATATAAATATATTTACCAACTATTTTATCTTTTCAACACTACTTTTTCTAAAAAAAACACTTTACTTTTGAAAAATATAGTCTCGTTCTCGTAGGGACGTTCTGATATAACTTCATGAGCATATTGCATGTGAACCACTAGTTTTGACAAATTCATACACACTTGAGTCAAAGCATGTAACACTAGTGGCTCACATTCAATATCCTCATGAAGTTATATCAGAATATCCTTATTCGAAAATTTATATATATAATTAAATATAAATTTAAGATTTTATGAATGAAATATTATTTAAACCCATAATCTCAATATATGAGTAGCAGGATAGCTGTTAGCGAGCCTTCCAACTTTTGTCCATAGATACTCGATTTTTTTTCAAGATTATTTTAACTTGTTCTTTATACACTCAAAGAGGTCCGGTTGATTAATATGCGATTCAACTAAAACAAATAAAATATAACATAAAATAAGAAAAGAAAAAAAAATTACAGAGATTTTTCAGAGCCTGAGTTGAAATTTTATTTAATTATTAAAAGCAAAAGGTAGGGTCTGTGAAGACTGAAGAGACCACATCAGATACAACATAGTGTTCAATGTTTTATAATTAAAATCCATCATCTTCTTCCAACTGTATAGAGATTTAGCGAATCCTGGATGCAAAATAAAATAAATTAGTCATATGTATAAATGTATAAATATAAAATTATCAGGTGCGGAAATTTCACATTTTTTTTTCCGTACAAGATTTCTATAAATACCGCTAACTATATGTAATCTCGTACGAAAAAACGTACGAGATCCTGTAACAGATCGGTGTTATATATATATTTGTTTATGGAAGGCGGAAGAAGAAGAAGAAGAATGTAAACTGACTTGGTACAGTCGGTGGATGTGGAAACAGTGAAGCCAACATTGATGTTGCAAGCATGAGGGATCTTGGTGAGGTACCTGTCTTGGATGCCCATGTAAGATTTTTATAAAATTGTGAGCAACATATGACGTTATATTTTGAGTTTATGAAAACCGAATTGATTGGAATGTTTAAGTAAGTGAGAATTGACCGGATAAAGCCCGTTTAGTTGTGATCAATATTTGTTGGGCTTGGTGCACCTTAACTACATTATATGTAGGATATGGTATGGGCTATTGTATATGTGTGGGCCTAGTATTCCTATTGGGATTAGCCATCCTATTAGGATTGAGAATCTTCTATGGGTTAGGATTCTAGTAAGTTATACTATTTATAGGGGGTCCCTACTCTCGCTCACGCGTGTTACAGAACTGTCTCCCCATTAGGCAATCTGAGTAAGGTGAGAAGAGAGTAGAAGACTTCCTATTAACTTTCATTGTTTTTCCTGTGTTCTCTTTACAGGTGATTGTTTTCGTGCTATCATGGATTCAGGAAATTCGGGTACGCTTTCATGCTTATGTATTTAATACGAGTTGCACATATATTTATTTACATTATGCTTACAGTGGTATCAGAGCCCACGTATTTTTACATAGGCTGAAATTAATTTCTTATTGTTCATCTACTGTTCTTGATACATGAATATTGTCAGATATTTCCTTTTTTTTTCGTCTGCTGCTTGGTTCATAGTCATTAGAGACTTAATTTTTTTTTTTTATGATTGGCTTCAAGATAGAGAATATTGAGGGCCTGATCAGTAGTTGAATTAATAAGAATTCAAGTTTTTTTTATTTTTTGGTCGCGTTTGTGCGACATGTTCATCAGCAGTCCAGATTCAGACCCATGTGTGGGTTGCTTGGGTCCGTGGGTCGCTCAACCCAGACCTGTTTCTTCCTTGCACGAACCCGTGCCATTCACGGCGTGGATGAGGCCGACGGCGCCCACCCAGTCGCCTCTGGTTTCGTGCGAGCAACCCACCACGTCCAGCCGCCGTTTTCTTCTCGGTTGGTTTGGATCGACGGTGACCAAGTTTTGGGGGTCCACGCACGTGGATCGGAGCTTGCGTCGCCGTCCGTCACTTTTCCGGTGACTGTATGTGGCCAAGGCGGCGGCCAAGGCAAGCTAGGGTTTCAAAAACTGTGATTTTTGCTTTGGGCCACCTTTTGAAAATTTGATATTTTATAAGGGTGTGTTTTGTAATTATTCTGGGCCAGTTCGTAATTTTGACAAAATTCTGGGGTCAATTTATAAATACTGAAACTTCATGGGCCGATTTATAATTTAACAAAATTTTGGGGTCAATTTATAATTATTAAAACTTACTGGGCCAGTTTGTAATTTTGACAAAATTTTGGGGTCAATTTATAATTATTAAAACTTACTGGGCCAGTTTGTAATTTTGATAAAATTTTGGGGTCATTTTGTAATTACCGAAACTTCAGGGGCCAATTTGTAATTTAGCAAAATCATGGGGCAGTTTTGGAAATAATTGCAGTTCATAATTTTTTTTGTGATTTCGAATGATTATTTTTCTACGTAGTAGACTAGTCATTAAGTTTATCATAATGATTATTTTGTTTGAAATTAATAGACTGTTTATATACTCTCGTGAGTTGAATGATTATGCTTTCACGTAGTGACTAATCATTTCAATTTTGAGAATTTAGTTGGCTGACGGTTATTAATTTTGATAGTGTTAATAATTGATAGAATATTCTAGTGAATTAGATGATTATGTTTTCACGTAGTGACTAATCATTAGGATTTTGAGATATTCGTTGGTTATCAATTATTAAATTTGAACTGCAAAGATGAGAATGCATGTGTTAATCATCTCCGTAGGAGGGTTATCATGTGTGATAGGTGATGTTCTTCTCCGTAGGAGGTTCATTATCTTGAGGATTGCATTTATAGATTGTTGTGATTATTTGCCCAATCACATGTTGAATTATGTTTCTATAAATGTTTTGACTGTTATCTTATGAGCATGAAATCTTTGTTTTGAAATTCAGTTTTCAATGTCAACAATTTTGCTTCTCAATTGACTGCTATCAAACCTTTGGATGGGACTAATTTTGAGGAGTGGAAAGAGACACTCACTGCTATTCTAGCTCTTTGGGGAATAGACCTTTCATTACGTGAGAAGAAGCCTTCCAAACTCACTGATGAGGGTACTGCTGAAGAGAGGACTCATCGAATGAAATGGAAAGAGTCCAATCGGAAATGTTTGATGATCATGCGTTTGTCCATTGCCAAAACTATTAAGAAGAGTATTCCACAATGCAAGGAAGCAAAGGCTTTTCTTAAAGCTGTGAGTGGCAAGTTTAAGAAGCAGAGCAAGGCTGAGAGGGGAAAATATTTGAGCCAGCTGGCGACTGCGGTTTATGATGGAACCGGTGATGTTCGTGAGCATATTATGAAGATGACTAATATGGCCATGAAATTGAGGGATCTGGATACAGAGATCTCTGACTCTCACCTTGTGTGGCAAGTTCTTGAGTCTCTTCCGAGTGAGTTTGATGTTTTGAAAACCTCTTATAATGCTCAAGAAGCTGAATGGACTTTGGATCAAATGACTGCTATTGTGGTCCAGGAGGAAGAGACTATTCGCAAGAGTAAGAAACAGAGTGCTCATATGGTCACCCACAGTTACAAGGGTAAGAAGAAGTTCAGTGGGGTTAAGAAGCCTAAATTTGTACATCATGGAAAGAAAGTTGGTAAGCCTGCTGTTTTCAATAAGGCTAAGGTTGAAGACATGAAAGGCAAATGTTTTTGGTGTAGCAAGAAGGGTCATATGAAGAAGGATTGCTTCAAGTTTAAGAATCACATAGAAGGTACCCCTTTAGCTCTCGTATGTTTTGAATCTAATTTGGTTGATGTCCCTGTGAATTCTTGGTGGATTGATTCTGGAGCTACCATTCATGTTTCGAATTCCTTACAGGGCTTCAGAAGCAAAAGGAAACCAAGGGATAAGGAAGCTGTCGTTTTCATGGGAAATGGAGAGAAGGCTTTAGTTGAGTTTATAGGAATTGTTAGATTACCTTTATCTTCTGGAAAGTTTTTAGATTTAGTTGATGTTGCTTTTGTTCCTTCTCTCAGACGTAATTTGATTTCCATTTCTAGATTGGATATTAGTGGTTATCGTTTTGAATTCATTAATAAAGGATTTGCTCTTTATCATGGTTCTTTTCTCATTGGTTCTGGTAGTTTGTGTGATGGTTTATATAAATTGAATTTACACTCTGATTTTGCTGGTGAAAATTCTCGTTCCGCTGCTGTGGTAAATTCTACCATTGGATCTAAACGCCAGAGGGAAGATTGATTGTTCGTTCATGCTATGGCATAGACGTTTAGGCCACATATCCAAAGAACGGATTGAAAGATTAATCAGAAATGGTATTCTTGATTCACTTGACTTTTCAGATTCTGAGTCTTGTGTTCATTGTTTGAAGGGTAAAATGACAAGAGCTAAAAAGAAAGGGGCTACCAGAAGTCAGAATCTTTTGGAGATTATTCATACCGATATATGTGGACCATTTTCACCCGCTACACTTGGTGGATATAAATATTTTATTTCTTTCATTGATGATTTCTCGCGTTATGGTTATATCTATCTTATTCACGAGAAATCTGAAGCCTTAGATATTTTCAAAATATATAAGGCTGAGGTTGAACTAAAATTAGAAAGAAAGATCAAGTGTGTTAGATCTGATCGTGGGGGTGAATATTATGGTAGGTATGGTGAAGCTGGTCAGATTCCGGGTCCGTTTGCAAGGTTTTTACAAGAATGCGGGATTGGTGCTCAATACACTATGCCTGGTGAACCTGAACAAAATGGAGTTGCTGAGAGGCGGAATCGTACATTAATGAACATGGTAAGAAGTATGATCAGTACAAGTTCTTTGCCTAAACTTTTATGGGGTGATGCATTAAAGACGGCAGCTTATATTCTTAATAGAGTTCCCAGTAAATCAGTGCCTAAAACTCCTTTTGAGATGTGGTTTGGTTCGAAGCCAAAATTGAATCACATGAGAGTATGGGGATGTCCTGCAGAAGTGAGACCTTATAATCCTAATTTGAAAAAGCTGGATTTTAAGACCGTTAGTGCATTCTTTGTGGGATATGCAGATAAATCTAAAGGATATAGATTTTATTGTCCTACACACTCTATGAGGATCGTTGAATCTAAGCGTGTTGTATTCTTGGAGGAAGGTACTGACATTGGAAAGAATATGCAAACTCAAGAGTTTATGTTCGAGGAAGAGAGACCGGGTAATCCGACATCTTCTACTTCATTGGATATTGTCATACCATCTCTCTATGAGCATCATGATGAGCCAGTTATTGATGAACCTCAACCGATTATCTTTGAGCCCGAGCCAGTAATCGTTGAACCTCAACTAGTTGTTGATGAGCCACAACCGATTGTTCATGTTCCCTTAAGGAGATCTCAGAGGGTTCGAAGATCTGCCATTCCTGATGATTATGTTGTTTATCTACAGGAACATGATTTTGACTTAGGAGAGAATGACGACCCTTGGACTTATGATCAAGCTGTTCAAAGCTCTCAATCGTCAAAATGGATGGATGCTATGATCGATGAACTGAGATCCATGGATACAAATCGTGTTTGGGATTTGGTTGAATTGCCTGATGGTTGCAAGCCTATTGGCTGCAAATGGGTGTTTAAGACTAAACGAGACTTTAAAGGCAATGTTGAGAGACATAAAGCTAGACTTGTAGCGAAAGGGTTCAGCCAAAAGGAAGGTATTGATTATACTGAGACTTTTTCGCCTGTCTCTTCGAAAGATGCCTTTAGGATTATTATGTCCCTAGTAGCTCATTTTGATTTAGA
Source organism: Acer campestre (assembly GCA_954870605.1). Lineage (NCBI taxonomy): Eukaryota > Viridiplantae > Streptophyta > Magnoliopsida > Sapindales > Sapindaceae > Acer > Acer campestre. The sequence goes on along the minus strand of OX940809.1, from coordinate 23,894,419 downwards.
GTTGCATCAAATGGATGTGAAGACTGCTTTCCTAAATGGAGATCTTGCAGAGGATGTATACATGGTGCAACCTGAAGGTTTTCAGGCAATTGGAAAGGAGCATATGGTTTGTAAGCTCAGGAAATCCATTTATGGTCTGAAACAAGCTTCAAGGCAATGGTATTTGAAATTTGATGATGTTGTTGCATCATATGGTTTTGTTGAAAATTCGATGGATCATTGCATATACCTCAAGGTCAGTGGGAACAATTTTATTTTTCTTATACTCTATGTTGATGATATTTTGCTCGCTGGCAATAATTTAGGGTTGCTGCATGATACCAAGAATTTTCTATCACGTAGCTTTGAAATGAAGGATCTTGGGGAAGCCTCTTTTGTCCTTGGGATTGAGATACATCGTGATAGGTGACATGGTTTGCTTGGATTATCTCAGAAGGCTTACATCAAGAGAGTACTAGAGAGATTTTACATGAGTACTTGTTCCCCAGGTGAGGTACCTATCGTGAAAGGAGATAAACTTACAAAGCTACAATGTCCTAAAAATGAGCTAGAACGTTCTCAAATGAAGGATGTCCCATATGCATCTGCAGTTGGTAGCTTGATGTATGCACAAGTGTGTACGCGTCCTGACCTTGCTTTTGCAATTAGCGTACTTGGTAGATTTCTAAGTAACCCTGGCATGCATCATTGGACAGCAGCAAAGAAGGTTATGCGTTATTTGCAGCGAACAAAGGATTTTATGCTCACTTATAGGCGTTCAGACCTATTGGAAGTTGTTGGCTATGCAGATGCGGATTTTGCTGGTTGTTCAGATGATCTAAAATCCACTTCAGGTTTTGTGTTTATGTTGGCTGGTGGAGCCATATCGTGGAAGAGTGTCAAGCAGACACTTACAGCTTCATCTACTATGCAAGCTGAGTTTGTAGCATGCTATGAGGCAACAATTCAAGCTGTTTGGTTGCGGAATTTCATTTCAGGGTTACAGATTGTGGATTCCATTTCTAAGCCATTGACAATCTATTGTGACAATTCCGCAGCAGTTTCTTTCTCTAAGAACAATAAAAGATCTTCAGGATCTAAACATATGGAGATCAAGTATCTTGTGGTTAGAGAGAAAGTTCAAGAGTTGCAAACTTCTATAGTCCACATTCCAACAGAAGAGATGATAGCAGATCCCCTAACCAAAGGACTATCACCGAAAGTTTTTAAAGGGCATGTTACCCATATGAGGTTGGTAGATAGTCATGATATGCTTGGTTAGTGGGAGTTATCTTTTGTTTTTGTTTTTTATTAACTGCAGTATTTTGTTTAATAAAATTTGGTTTATTTATTCTCGAGAATATATTTGTACATTGTATATGTATGTTATTTGCCATATTTATTATTGTGTGCATACGGATGTTTGATTATGGCAGGAAATCTTAAAGCTTTTAGTTTTAAGTGGGCAGTTCACTCATAAGGTATAAAGTTTCCACCGATGAGTGAACATTACTTAAGACAGAAGGATTTACCCGTCTTAAGGAGGTATCTCAAAGCTTATGGCTTTGAGTGGGCAGTTTACTCATAAGGTATAAAGTTTTCACCGATGAGTAAACATTACTTAAGACAGAAAGATTTGCCCGTCTTAAGGGAGGATTAACTCATGGTCTTTTGGCCAGAGAGTGTAAGATGCTTAAGACATTAAGTTTGCTCGTCTTAATATCCTTTGCATAATGCGAAGGTGGACCTATATGGAAATAGACATGATGATCACATCTGCATGTAATTTCCATACCACACATACATACCATTTTACCCGGGTAGATAGAACTAATGATATTTTGATTGCATATGGTCTTATGTTGATTAAAGATGTAATGATCTATGTAGTTGGATATTTGAGGTTCTATTGGACTAAGGGGAAGGAAGGTGTTACTCTCTTAAACATTCTTGTGGCCACGTATAATTGTTTGTCAATTCGGAGCGTCGTTTTCTAAAATGAATTTGTAAATATAAAATGATAATGTCTATGTAGCTCAAGTGGGAGAATGTAAGATTTTTATAAAATTGTGAGCAACATATGACGTTATATTTTGAGTTTATGAAAACCGAATTGATTGGAATGTTTAAGTAAGTGAGAATTGACCGGATAAAGCCCGTTTAGTTGTGATCAATATTTGTTGGGCTTGGTGCACCTTAACTACATTATATGTAGGATATGGTATGGGCTATTGTATATGTGTGGGCCTAGTATTCCTATTGGGATTAGCCATCCTATTAGGATTGAGAATCTTCTATGGGTTAGGATTCTAGTAAGTTATACTATTTATAGGGGGTACCTACTCTCCCTCACGCGTGTTACAGAACTGTCTCCCCATTAGGCAATCTGAGTAAGGTGAGAAGAGAGTAGAAGACTTCCTATTAACTTTCATTGTTTTTCCTGTGTTCTCTTTACAGGTGATTGTTTTCGTGCTATCATGGATTCAGGAAATTCGGGTACGCTTTCATGCTTATGTATTTAATACGAGTTGCACATATATTTATTTGCATTATGCTTACAGCCCAATGACTTACCAGCGTTCTTTAAGCATTGGCAGATAGCCTTCTTGTCACCAACATTTTTGACTAATCCAGCCAGGTATCGAAGGTTACTGCAGCATGTACGAATCGGCACCGGAGCCTTGCCGGACGCATATGGCACGCATGCAGATGCCTTTGAGTTCACAGTGCCGCATGTAATGACTGCGCCCTCGCCCACCAAGAATATCACAGAGAGGACCTAGAACATGGACAACAAGAGTCAAAAGGTTCTTCATGGCGCTGTTTTTTGTTTTTCTTGTGTGCTACGGCAGATGACTTGGTCAGGAAAATGGTGATGGACTTGTGGGGGTTTTATATTGGCATTTACATACATGGGACGGTCCTAGTTTCATCAAATATTGTGCTCTAGGAAATAGAGACCCCTGTTGTTTTCTTGGGTTTGTGAATATTGGCATTCCATGTTGTGTTTATATATCCCTCGGACACCTCTACATCGGTTGATGACAATGTTCTTATGCTCAAATTTTTTTTTTTATTTTTTATTTTATTAATTGTAATAATTGTTATTAAAAAAAAAAAACACTTTGAAAAGTGTGTTTAGTGATAAAAAAAACTACTTCGAATTTTATGCCACCGCTTGTTCTATATAAAAACAAAGGATTAATATTAAAAACATTCCCTCACCTTTGAACTATTATTGAATGTATAGTTACAAATGTTTTTATTTTACAAATCTCCCATATGAATTAACACCGTTAGCATTTCGTTTGTGTTAACTGAGTTTAACCATTAAAAAGTCTAAAATGTCTCTATTTAAGCTCCAATTGTATGAATTGATCATTATACCCTTATACGTTTACCAAATAAAAATTAATAAAATGATACACAAGGGAGGAATGTTAACTTACAAAGGATAAATTATTTTATGGACAATTTTATCTCCAAAAATAACAAAATTACAAATGAACACAAGCATTGAAAATAAACCAGAATATGTATTTATTTATGTATTTTTATTTTTATTTTTTTATAAATCCAAACAAATACTCATTTTCAATGCTTTTGATTCATTTGTAATTTTACCATTTTTATGGGTAAAATTGTCCATAAAATAACTTCTCCTTTGCAAGTTAACATTCCCGCATTTTGTATCATTTTATTAATTTATTTGGTAAAAGTATGAGGGTATAATGGTTAATTCAAACAATTGAAGCTCAAATAGAGACATTTTAGACTTTTTAATAGTCAAACTCAGTCAACACAAACGGAATGCTAACGGTGTTAGTTCATAAGGGAGGTTTCTAAAATAAAAGCATTTGTAACTATTCATCCAATAATAGTTCAAAAGTGAGGGGAGGTTTTTAATATTAACCCTAAAACAAAGAGAGAATTATAGTTTGGTCCTTATATTTTAAGGAAACATTAATTTTTACCCACTTATATGTATTAAGGTCTTTGGTCCTCATCTTTTTAGAAATACATCAAAAAAGTCCCTCATTTAATCAAAATTAACTTTCTCATAAGTAAAACGGTACTTTTAGTCATGTTTTAATGTTGGGATAATAACCCCAGTGGCTATCAATTTAGTGACACACTATCAAAATGACCATTAGATTGAGATTTTGTTTCAAAATTATCATTTTTGATGAAAAGTGTGACACTAATGGTCATTCCATCCAATGAGTAGCATTTTAGTAAATATGAGGATGACATTAATATATTTTAGTTGTTTTTTTGAAATCAATTTTTTCTTTTGTTTTTTGAAATGAATAATTATATTTAGTGTATATATATACGTATAACATATCTCAAATATATATATATATATATACAGTGAGTCTCTCATAAGGTATCCCTTATTTTAATTTCGGAAAAGACTTTGATGAAAATACATCGATTTTAATGGATTTTGATCTGAATTTGTTGTGAATAATGAATTCATTGAAATATACCTATGAATAAAATTTGGGAATTTTTTGAATTCTAGAACTTTTTTTTTTTTTTAATTTTCCTATATTTTACCTATTTTTCGATGCCTTCATATTTAACAAAATTTGGATATATATATATATATATAGCATATCGATGATGCTCAAGAACAAATCACATACACAGATTATGACACGATTTTTTAGCTTTTTGATCAATAATATATTAATGGTTATACATACACTAAATATAATTATTAGTTAAAAAAATAAAGGAAAAAATTGATTTCCCAAAAACATTAAAATAAATTAATGTCATCCTCTTATTTACCAAAATGCCACTCATTTGATGGAATTGGATGGAATTAGATGAAATTGGATAGGATGGTCATTAGTGTCACACTTTTCACCAAAAATAGCCATTTTGAAACAAAATCTCAATCTAATGGTTATTTTGATAGTGTATCACTAAATTGATGATCACCGGGTAATTATCCCTTTAATGTTTGGTGACACATCGCATTGTAAATAAAATATTGTTTTTAAAACGGATCTCCACCATCCACCTTTGAGATGGACACCGGAGATCAAATAAAAATTAAAAAAAAAAAAAACAATAAATTTAAAAATAGAAAATTGAAATATAAAAATAAATAAAAAATTAAAAGTAAAAAATTTGAAAACTAAAAAAAAAAAATTAAAAAAATCAAAAGTTAAAAAAAAAAAAATTATCTCCAAACGTCCTTACAGTTGGTGTTTATTTAAAACAGTTTTTTTAAAAACAAAAACCAAAATCCGGTGAAAATCGAATTAGGGATGACAAAATAACATGCATGGATGGGGCCCCACGAGGATTTGTACTTATGGGGTGGGGATGAGTTTCAATTTGGTGGGGATGTGTATAGATAGTAAAACCTGCAATGGGTATAGGGCGGGGATGGGTTTTATAATCTCCACCTCGCCTCACCCTGCTTAAAATATAATCTTTTATTTTTAGTTCAATATTTATGTTTTAAAATAATTTAATTTATTCTTTTAATTTTGAGATTTATGTATATGAGATGATTTTCAATAATTTTTTGAAATTACTTATTCACTTTATATATTATATCATATTCATTGGGTTATATATTTATTATTTTAATAAATAATTTTTTTTGACAAGATTTTAATAAATAATTTTGATAAATGGGTTAAATATGGTAAATGAGGTGGGGATGGGGAAGCATACACCACCCCGCCCCACACCATTTATTATGGTGTTTTATGAGGGGATGGGTTTTCAAAAAATAAATGGGGCGGGGCGGGGCAGGGATGGCCACCTCACCCTGAACCCATCCCATTGCCATCCCTAGATCCAATCTCAAGATTGATGGACGGGGGAGATTGGATCTCCACCAAATCCATCAAGATCTCCATGAGTCCCCATCCTCCCTACCGTGCCTCGCCCCTTCGCAGAGGTCTCACCAAATATGGGGAGGTCTTGCCTCCCTTTGTTGGAGATCTAATCTGGGGAGATTCGATCTCCACCAATTTTTTGTTTTGTTTTTATTTTTTCGGTTTTCAATTGTTTTATTTTCGGATTTTAGTTTTCAATTTATTTTGTTTTTTGTTTTTGGAATTCAATTTTCTATTCTTTTAAATGTTATTTAATCTCGACCTTCCATCTTTGAAGATAGATGGTGCAGATCCGTTTAAAAATAAATAAAATCATTTTTCAATATTTTTATTTTTGGATTTCAATTTTCAATTCTTTTAAATTTGAGATAGATGGTGGACCAGTGGAGATCCATTTAAAATAAAGAATTATTTTTTTCAGTTTTTTAAATTAATTTTTAAGGGTAAAACCGTATTTTTAACATTGATGTTAATGTTGCCGTTAAGTTTTTGGTCAAAGGGACCTTTTTGATGTATTTCCAAAAAGATGACCAAAGACTCCACACATAAATCAGGTTAAAAAACAACGTTTCCTTAAAACATAAGGACCTAGCTGTAATTACCTAAAACAAATTAAAAGATAAATATTTTTTGAGATAGAACATTAACTTTAACAAGGGCAAGAATCCACTTTATGTTCTGGAACATAATTTTGGAAAACTATATTATAACGCCTAAAATTCAGCAAAATTAAATTTGACCTCTTTATGCATTTTAGATTGTTATTTCATGTCCAAACAAAAATTCTAAATCCCAACCGATCTAAAATTGATCCAATAACATTTAGGATGATTTGATAAAACAATTAAAAAAGATCCTAAACTCCAATCTAAGGATGTTTGAATAAGAATTTTGGCCTAAAATATGATTAATCTCTTGAGCAAACCTAAGCAAGTATTGCACATCAATTACATGAACAATAAATCTTAAACTAAGAAGCTTCACCATTTGATTTGTGTAATTTGTTGATCCTTGTTTCTTTTGCCCTTCATTCATACCATTTGATTTCTTCAAGGAATTGACATCTTACATGATGCATTTAGACTGTTGATCATCAAAGACAGCACAAGAATTGGACTAAGGACACAAAAATTAAACTGAGGACTGGAAAAAACAACACAAAAAAAAAGGACTTTCTTGGATGATTTTTTTTAGTTAAGTCAACCTACAAAGGACTGAAATATGATAATCTGTTTTCAGTAAGATATGCTTGTGGCAAACAATTAGTCTCTATAAGCTTCCTTAAGACTGTCTTTTTCAACAAAATATAAATATGGTATTACTTTTTCTCTAATAAAATTTGAATTCACACCCGAATCTATCAAATTCAAATATAAAAATGCTTCACCTGATCCATTGAAACTGAGCTTCTTCTTCTTAGGTTTGCTTTTACTTTGTACACCAGCCATTGATACCCTTTTTCTTCTTTCCCTGAAACATGAAGGAACAATAAATTTATAACCAAACTGTTTACAGAATTATCTTAGTTATTATTTACAAGATGTTAATCTTTGTTTTTTATTTATTTATTTATTTATTTATTTATATGTTTTGCCATTTCTCTTCCATATTAAATCAATGTATTATATGATTCTTTCTACACTGATTATTTGTACAATTAAATCTCCTTACATACATACACAAAAGGGAATTGCTTCATAATAGTCTTTTTATTAATCTACACTTCTCTTCATACGGAATAGGTAATCCTGATAAAACATTTATGTTTTTCAGGAAAAAAAAAGGTACTTTCCTATATCATCTATATGAGAGAAGACAAACCCAAATAATGATTTAAATTGAAAAATGAAAAAGAAAAAGAAAAAGAATATAGCAAGCAACATAAGACATTTATTTATTTTATAGGAAATAGAAAACTTTATTCAAAGATGAAGAAAGTAATTACAAAAATGAACTAGTAGTCCACCATAACAATTAACTTAAAAAACAAACAAACAGGAATTTAATCAATTAACAATGGCTTTCAAATCCAACATCATGAAAAAATAGATAATTGTCTCTGCATTCTTCAGAAGTATATGCCCATATAGAGAACCTAAATAATAAGTGTTATCCCATAAAAAGTTGTCCTCCTATTTTGGTTCATAAAAAAATTATTCAATTCCTGTCAAACCAAATAAATAACCCATAATACAGTACAAATTCTACAATCCAAAATATTATAGGTTCCTTTCCTCCCCAAAAGCTTTAAAATCTTCAAAATAAAGAGACTACAGACCGAGGAGAAGCTCATTTCAACCCCACTACCAAAAACAACTTATTCCATAACTTTATGGCCATAGGACAATGGAAAAGAAAGACGATTCAATTTTTTTTTTTTAAAAAAAAAACAATCTTCCACATAACACACCAAGAAGGAAAAAGACAGGAATTAGGGTCTCTTTTGAATAATATCACAAGTATTTATTTATTTTGCCATGAGCTATCAACCATCCCAAAAATTAGATTTTGTTAAGAACCTTTGACTTCCAATTCACACTAGAAATTTATTATTCATCTTATGCTTTCTTACTAGTTCCATTTTTGTTAAGTAGGCTCAAGCAATGGATGAGACTCATCATTCACCCTGGAAGATAGAATTCCTCACCGACATATAATAGCAAGGACATAACAGTTTCATAATTTAAACAATCAAAAGAACATGAGAAAGCAATTCTGCATTTTTCTCAAACACAAGCAATGATAGTGCTGATAAATTTAGTATGACAAAAGAAAACAGACTACTGAAGACCTGTTGTCTGTTGTCACATTTGGTGCATATACATTTTCTTCAGTTATTAATAAAATAAAAATAAAAACATGGACTATAATGATTACAGACAACCGTTCAATCAAGTTCTATTCATTTTCACGTAATAATGCATTGGCAGGTATAGCACTTGTACAGCAAAGTGATCAATTAAATATTAGAGATCTACCTCACATCCAAGCAGTTTGTAGAAGCAGAGTTCAAGAGACCTTGCACTTATTCAAGGTACATAGAGCATTGCAATCATGAACGATTTCGAACTATACAACAAAAAGCTTCAACTCTTCAAAGTCTAAGCTGCTGTCCTGATGGCAGTTCACATCATGCTTCATTAATAATAATAATAAAAAAAACATAACTGAGAGACAGAGAAGGGTATAATCAAATGGTAACCCAGCAATGAGAGCTGAAACAGAATTTTACAAGTGGAACTTAATCTAGATTAACACTGACATATTAACAAATTAATCTCGTATATAAGTATTTTGAATATGACATAACAACTAAAAATCATTCAGTTTAGGTCACAATCAATATCAGTAAAGATGAAGGAAAGTAAATGAATCAGGATACAAAGAAAGATATTTTTATGAGAAAAACCTAGTTTTTGAAAAATATTGGACTTAGAAGACAACTCTTTCTCACTCTAAAATTCTCAAGACGTTCTTTGCAAACTCTATAATCTGTCCAGTTTGAGAAAATTATGAATTTGTAAGCACATATATGAATCCCAATGTAATTTAGTGACCTAATATGACTAGAACTTATTTTCAATCAAACTAGCAACTCACTTACCTATCAAAACACTAAAATCAACCTTCAGAATTTTAACTCCATAATTAGGCTAGAGAAGAGATGTCTGTAGCTAGAGCTCTAAAGTTTGAATGCAACAAATCTAAATGTCTCTCTGCTATGGACACTAGGGCTCTAGTGATGAACACAGGACAAGAAGTCCTTGATCTTGTGTTGGGCATTTGAAAGAAATCAATACCAGTGCACAAGCTGTTAATTCCTACTTTTGAAAAATATGAGATCTGTTCCATGCTTGAAATATTAGTTTTACACTTACGAACCTAAACTAATGTGAGAATATGCAAACTCATCCTAGAATGAAAAAATCTCCTAAATAACCATACAACATAGGGAAATTGTTTAACTCAAGTCAAGAATAACGATCACTCATCAACCTTCTATCAATTCTTAATAATCCAGTATTTATGCTAATAATTTTACTACTTCAGCAATTTTCATAATGACTTCAATGGTCATACATGATATTATAATCTTATGCGTGTTTTGTTCAAGGAATTTAACAATAGAAATAGTTCCCTAGAAATGAAGGCATTTGGTAGCAATCTCTTCTCCCCAATACAAGAAAAATATGGAGAATGTCCATCAAATTATCTTTATCATTTTCATTCTCCTTTGCAGCCAGCAGTTAACATGAAAGCCTCCTGTCAATCCCCAACACCCTTTCCTCCCTGTTTGAAATGTTAATGGCAATTGAGGTCATAGAGATACTCTCCTTTCTACTCAAAAGTGAATGGCAATTCAAGAGGCACAAGTATACCTCATCAACATTGTAATCCACTTTGGTCATCGGCTTAGCACAACAAAGGAGCACATCCAAAGATTATCGCTCTTTTTTTTAGTAAAAGAAGAAAAAAGTACCATTCGAAAGATTCAGTACACAGTAAATGCTGTGGAATGGACTGAAACAAAAAATGTAGGGAAAATTTCTAGAAATCATGCTGCAGACAACAAAGACTTTATTTTGACTATGTAACTTGGATTTCTTACCAGTTCTATATCACAGAATATGACCCATATAGATGCATTTAGACAATAAACACAATCCCTGTATGTGAGTGAATGAGTGTGCGCGTGCACGTGTGTGAGAGAGAAAGAGAGAGACTTGTTCTATATAATCAGCATAAGATTAAGTGCTAAGTCTTATTCTGATTCTTTGTGCTGTCTTTGATGATCAATCTGAAATCCATCTATAGCAGGTAGCAAAAGGTGCCAGCAAAAGGAATTTAAAAATTGATCTCTACGTGTGGTACATGTTTAGTAGCGAAAACTGCCTAGTAAAAGTAAACCACTCAAGCAAATGAATCTTCAGTTCATTTTAAATTCAGCCTGAAACTTCATACTTGATGGGTAAAAATATTACAGGCAAAGTTTGTAGAGTCTAACAGAATACCTCAATAGTAGCAATTCTTTGAAACTCTTAAGTCCATTCCATTGGAAAAGGATGAAACTTCAAGAACGAGCTCCCCTCACTTCAGTTTCCAGTTTCCACGATGAGAACCAGCCATCTTTTAACATAGGTATGGAAAACCAAGGCTTGTTAAGGAAGGTTTAGATTAACACAGTCCATTGAGGCAAGATGTTCCGTCATTTACTTCATCAATAGTCGTCCAAGTATCGTCCACTATAAAGATTTACATCACATTCTCATATTCAATCCAGCTATAACCTGGATCCTTGGTAACATGGTTTTCATTCATCAGTTCTCTAATTGCCCTCAAGTCATCCCATCTTCCTAAAGAAGAATATATGTTGGACAGAAGCACATAAGGGGAAGAACTTTTAGGGTCCAAGCGGATGAGTTCTTGTGCTGCCTTTTTTGCAAGGTTCACATTAGCATGAACTCGACAAGAACCTAAAAGAACCTCCCATACAATTGGATCGTCTTTGTATGGCATCTCATCTATAAGCATTTGTACTTCATTGAAACGACCAGCTCGACCTAGACAGTCCACCATGCAAGTATAATGATCCAATACCGGATCCAATTCATGTTCTTGCTGCATTGAATTGAATATTTCGACTGCTGTATCGACCAATCCAGAATGGCTGCATGCAGTCAAAACAGAAATAAAGGTAATACTATCAGGTTTTTCACCAGATGCAATCATGTCTTTGTAGAGACAGACAGCCTCATCTCCATATCCATTCTGTGCATAACCATGTATCATCTCATTCCAAGTAACAGTACTTTTGCCAGGCATCATATTAAAAATCTTCCTAGCCCCTTCTATATCACCACATTTACAATACATATCAATAAGGGCACTCCCCACAAACACATCATTCTCATATCCATCTTTCTCTATCAGAGCATGGACCTGTCTCCCTTGTACTGAGGAAGATAGTTTTGAACAAGAACTCAGCAGAGTTGCAAAAGTGAATTGAGTAGGAATCAGTTCGTTTTGTCGCATCTGCTTGAAGAACATGAAAGCCTCTCTATCTTGAGAATTGAGGGAAAGACCTGAAATCATAGAATTCCAACAGACAATATCCAATTCAGGAATTTTACAAAATACACGTTCCGCCAACTCAGTCTTTTGGCACTTTGAATAAATGCCTATTAGTCCGCTGGCAACATACTGGTCCATATGGAAGGCAGATTTTTGTGAGGTAGCGTGGACCTGTTTTCCAGCCTCCAAAAGACCCAATGCTGCACATGAACTGAGGATAATAGCCAAAGTAGTCCGGTCGGGTTGCACTCCACGAAACTGCATCTCCCTAAAAAGCTGTACTGCTTCTTTGTGGTTCTCATTTTGGGAGTAGCCAGAGAGCATAGCATTCCATGAACTCACACTAGGACTCAACATGCTATCAAACATTTGTCGTCCGGTTTCAATATCACCAGACTTGACACAAGCCGCAAGCATATTTATATAAGTAACCTCATCTGGTTCAAAACCACAAGTTTGCATTCTTTGCATAAACTCTATAGCTTTCTGAATTTGGTATTTCTGCCCATAGCCAGCTAACATAACATTCCAAGAAACAACGCTAACTTCAGGCAAATTAGCAAAGACCATGTCAGCACTATCCATGTCCCCATTCTTAGCATACATATCAAGTAATGAATTACTCAAATGAAGATCTCTTTCAAAACCAAGTTTAATTGTTAGGCAATGCACTTGCTGCCCAAGGACGTTACTTGAAAATCTGTCATCGACCTGAACAAAAACATCAGATTCCCCTACACTACCTCCTCTGGCACAAACACCCAAAACACTGGACAGCGAAACAGAATCAATACAAACCCTTTTCCTATGCATCAATTTAAACATCTCCAAAGCCTCAACAACTCTATCAGTCAATGCTAATCCACCCATCATCGCTGTAAAAGTAACCTCATTAGGTGCTTCCATCTCCTCAAAAACTTGAATTGCATATTTTGTACGCCCACATTTAGCATATAAACAAAGCAAAGCATTGGCCACATACATATTATAATCGAGACCAATCTTAATAGCAAGAGCATGACATCTGCTACCATGTGCAACATCCAGCAATGCAGCACATGCGCTGAAGATACTAGCTAGAGTGAAATGAGTAGGCACGTATCCTTCCCTAATCATGTCATGGTAAACATTCAACGCCTTCTCTTCAAGCCCATTTCGTACTAACGCGCTAATTAGATTGTTCCAAGAAACAACATTCCTCTCAGGCATTTCATCAAACAACTTGTGGGCAACCGGAAAATTATGGGCTTTACACTGAGCAGACAAGATTGCATTCCACGAATAGATGTCTCTCTGAGGCATTATATCGAAAACATGTTGTGCAGAGTTAGTGTTGTTGCATTTGGAGTAGAATTCTATAAGACGATTAGAAAGGAAATTGTTGTTAAAGAGTTGATGATTACGAAAGATGTAAGCGTGAAGGAGCTTGCCTGATAAGTGAGCTTTCTTGTCTATGCAACATTGCAATAGATCTGCTACATACATACTTGTCTTCCTTTTATCCATTTTGTTAGCGCGCCAAATAAATTTGATAAATGAACTGTGTGCTGCGAAGCTTACGTATAACGTATATATGATAAGAACTTTTTCAAACAAATGGCCCAAATAATTTTTAGTTTTTGTTTTTTAACCACATTTATATATTTAATTTGTTTTGATTTTAACCAAATTTCAACTTTTTATTTTAAAGAATAACCAAAAAAAGAAATCTATTGTTTCTTACGAGATGATGTTGGTCGAGTGGTAAACCTCGTACACCAACACCACAAGATTATGGATTCAAGTCCTCATCCTAAAAAAAACCCGAATTTATATAATCTTTCAGAAGGAAAAAAAAAAAAAAAAAAAAAGGTTCATTGTTCTGAAAGAATCTCCCTTTGAAACCATTCGATACTATTGTACACATTGAGATCAATTGATATACTAACATTTAACTTCACATATTACCGTCTGATTCCTTGATCTTTTTAAAAATCAAAGACGTTCTTTGTATTTGTTTATGGTTGAATCGACTGTTTTTTTGTTTATGTTTTCATTTTCTCTTCTCTCCATACTCATAATATTCGTATGTGATTGGTATACCGGTGAATCAATTAACAAAAATATTCACCGGAAAATACAGGGACTTCAATTGAAGCACATGATCACTGCAGTACATGTGGCTGGAATCCAAATTATTTCAAATCATGATCGTACTAAGAAAGGCCGATAGCTAATTTAAGAAACTATTAAATTGATGAGATTGTTTAATTCAAAACTATTTTCTTATTCCTGAACGACAAAAGAAAAGGAAGATATAATTAAAATTAGGAAAGTAATCAAACTATATCGATTAGGAATACTTGTCTAGTTGTCTTTGAATTTTGAAAGTTATAAATACATGTTAAAAAACGATATTATTGATCCAATTTAATTAACCATGGATTTTAGTTTCAAAGTCATGTTAATCTTTGCTGCCATCTCTCATCCCTCGATTCCCTCTTCAGCCCAAGCTTGTTCTTTCTTATTTTAAGGAGAGCTTCTCTTTAAAATATGTTGAAAAACCATCGGTGCATTAAACTCTACCTTGAATGCCAGTTAGACCATATAAAATTGTCAAAGCTTCAGCGATTTCGACAGAAACAACGGTCTCAATTCACAAATATTTTTTATTTTTATTTTCAATCTATTAGAGTGGCTTTTAGTAATCGAAAATCACAATGAGAGAAATGAAACTTAATTCCTGATTTCTGATTACAATTATTGCTAAAAAGTGTTGGGATTCAAGTTATATGAACCTTACACGCACAAATCGAAAATTAACTTTATGCTGAAATGGTTAATTCTTTTCTTTTCCTTGATGATTCCCTCCCCAATGATAATGATTCTCTTTGATTTTCATTCCTGGTGTCATTGTGATAATTTGATTAATATGCTTATAAGCATATTTATAAAGAAATAACATAACAATTTTCTTCATTATAACAAAGAAACTAAAATATGATGAATATGAATTAATTTTCATTTGAAGATGATGCTCTACTTTAATGTCATGATTCCGGTGGTTTAGTGAGACTAAGGGGTCATTTGTTTTTTTGTCTGAAAACTGAATATTCATGAATTTTTCTGAAAACTGAATGAGGAATGAAATTTGAACCTGAATGATATGTTTTTTTTTTTTTCCTCACATCTGAATGTACCGTCAACATATTTGTTTTTTAAAAATAAAATTATCGGAAAATAAGTAATTTTACATTTTTACCCATTCTAATTAAAAGAAGTAATTTAACATGCACCATTCTTTATAAAATTTTATATGCTCTTCTTCAAACAAAGTTCAATTTAACAAAACAAAAAAATTTATCAAAGAATATAATTTTGCATGTTCTGCAAACAAAGTTCAAATTCAATTTATTGTTAAAAAAAAGTTCAAGTTCAATATGTACCAGAAGCTAAATAAAAAAAATAAAAAAAGTTCTTGAATTTTTTTTTTTTTTTTTTTTTTTTTTGAAATAGTTCTTAAATTATATGCATATATATATATATATATATAATCATTTTCAAGTCAGCACCCCCTCATTATATTACTATCAGCACCTTTTAATGAAAGCTATTGGATTTAAAGGATACTTTGATAATTGCATGCGGCTGAGTTAAAGCATTTAAATTCAATGACTTTCATTAAAAGGTGTTGATAGTAATACAATAAGGGGGTGCTGACTTGAAAATTATTGTATATATATATATATAATTATTCTATAACATCTTCAAGCCACGGAACCTACTCAATAAGGTAGACAAATTTATTGAGCACTAGAATAATAGTTAGATAAAATATATATATATATATATATTGAGCACTAGATGAATAGTTAGATAAAAAAAAAATACAGAGTTCTTATCGGGATTTGGTAGGAGCTAGAGAAATTCAATTGTTCAATCCCATGAAAATTTCAGTATGAGAAGTGATTATTATTATTTTTTAATTTTTTTTTCTAAAGCCCGTTTAAAATAAGAAATTAAGAAGTCTACAGCATATCAAATTAGAATAAATTTGGAAATATATCTTCTTTGGGAGGATAGACTTGGAAGTGAATATTTTAATTGTAATCCAGTGATTTAGAATTAAGTTAAAAATCAAGATTTCTTACTTTTTATTTTAAGTTTTAAGTGGAAAAAACAAACGACCTCTAAATAAGAAAAACATGTGAAAAAAAAGAGGGTATTTTCTTATGTAACAAAAAGGTAACAAATTATAAGATATATGATTAAACATCTAAAAATAATGAGTGATGCTGCTTTGTCTAAATTTGGAGTCCAAATAATGTGGTATCCTTAAAATATATTCATATCTATTATATAATTTTAATATAAAGAAATCAAGAATACCACATCATCTGGGTACTAAATTTGGACAAAGAAACATTATTGAAAAATAATTTCTCCAATTTTAGAACAGTAAGGGGTCGTTTGTTTTTTTGTTTGAAGACTGAATAGTTCTAAATTTTACAGAAGACTGAATATTGACTGAAACTTGAATCTGAATGACATGTTTTTTTTTTTTCCTCACATCTGAATGTACTGTCAATATGTTTGTTTTTAAAAAATAAAATTGTCTGAAAAGAAGTAATTTTACTTTTATACCCATGTTAAACAATTATACATATAATATAGAATAAAAACAATCAAAAAATAATAATTATATATGAACACATATGATCATGGTCTTCTTCTTCGATTACAAACAAACTTTAGTTTTACTAAGAAAAGAAAAAGTTTTTTTTTTCAAAAAATAAAAGGGCAAAGGAAAACTCACACAAAACACTCTAAAAATAATACTATATAAATACATCACCCTAATATCATAATAAAGTATTGATATTAAACACCAAGATGAGAAGTGATTATGATTCCTTTTTATTTTAAAACTATTTAAAATAAGCAATATATTAAAATAAAGATTTCTATACAATATATAATTATGATTAAATTTGATATATGTTATATATAGAGGATAGTATCGGAAGAAAAGATTTTGGATTGCATTTAATACAATTCAGTGATTTACAATTAAGTGAAAAGTCATGATTTTTTACTTTTTATTTTAAGTTGTTTTTTGGTATTTTTAAGTTGTTTGACCACTTAAAAAAACAAACAAAACAACTTAATAATTATGATTCAGACTCATTAAGTTTTAAATGGAAAAAACAAACGACCCCTAAGTTTAGTGGCACATGACACAAAAGACATGCATTTATATCAATTTTCGTAGAGAAGTCAGAAATACATTTTTGGAGAGACCAACTTATATCTCTCTCTTATTATCCCATATATATATATATATAAATATTAACTATTTATTAAATAAAAAATTTAAATAGATAATATTTAAATTAAAAATATTAAAAATATTAGGAGTTCTTACAATTTATTCCCTACATAATTGGAAAACGTTAGTTTTTTACTTGTTATTTGATTTTTCGTCAAATCAGTCTTTATATTATTAAAAATGGCTCATTTCAGTTTTACCGTTAATTGGTTAGTCGAACATTGTCAAAACCAACATTTGGAAGGTAGAAAACTCATTAAGTTTATTTTTCCCTTGGACTTCAATTGACTAATAAAAGATAAGAAATAATTTTAAAAAACATAGAATTTTTAAAAAAAGAGTTGCAAAAAAAAAAAAAAAAAAAAGATAAAAACGAAAAACTGAAAAGAAAGTAGATTAAAAAAAAAAAAAATGATTGGTTTTATTTTGAATACTTATCATTTTTTTTTTCATTCATAGATGTATGTGCTTTTATTATCGGAAGCTTTGTCATTTGGACTGCCATAGCTGGAGCCATATTCTCAATTAAACACATTGGAAACGGGGGCAGCAGTTTAATTGAATCAAATTTGGATGTTTGCTCCATTGTAGATCTGCTGACATGCACACTTGGTTGATTTATACGACTAGATTTTGCATCTTTTTGCGATTCTCTATAGATCTTTGATTGTTTTGTGTGTGCAGTCCATTCATTCATGGTCCTGAATATGATGATCACCCATTTAGTCAGACGTTGTCAAAATGACCATTTTGTAAACAATGGAATGAAAATGGCTATTCATAGATAAATGAAAATTAATTTGTTTTTTTAAGAAATAAATAATAATTAAAAACATTTAATTAAAACTAATAGGAAAAATGAATATTGATTAATTAAATAAAAATATAAGTAAAAAAAAAAAAAACTGGTGATAATCAATTTTGATTACTACAACCTTTGCTTGCAACTCTCAGTTTTTTGTTTATATGAATTGCAATTTCTCAGGTTATGGAAACAGTTTTCCGGCCACCAGAAATACAAACAGTACTAAAATATGTTTATATAGGATCAAGATATGTTGTCTTCCGGCCGATGTTTCTTTGAATTGGTTCTGCTATTCATTTTTTCTTCTCTTCAAATATTTAGTTTCTGCTAATCAAAACAGAAACATATCATACACTAGAAAAATGTAAGTTTCATTATTGCATTCTGATTCACATATATAAATATCTTCTTTTTTTTTTTTTTAATAATTTTTTTTATATCAATTGAGGTATGAACTACCCAATGTGGCAGGCAACAAGAAATTATAGTAACCGGCAAACATAAAAGTTATACTACTAGTCTACTACCGAGTAAAGTGGTTATATAAATATAATTAATATTTATTTCGTTTTATAAAAAAATTAATATTTATTTCTTTGTATAAAAAAAATAATATTTATTTCTTTGTATAAAAAATTAATATTAATTTTGTAAAAATTTTCTATTAATTAATTCTATTTACAAAATTAAAATGGGTGACTACTACAGTAGCGCTTGATCAAATGGGTGGTCACTAAAATGGTCATTTTAAAACGAATTTCTCATTTTGATAGCCTCCGACTAAATGAGTGGCTACCGGGGTAATTATCCTAAACTGTAATTACTTATGCTAAATCAGCTTACTAATGGCTTGCTTTCAACTCATGTTGTATTAGTACGTTATAATATGCGAAGAATAATGCTACTTTACCTAAATTTGGAGCTCAAATGATATGACATCCCTGAAATCCAATAATTTCAATCATGCAATTTTAATACAAAGCAATCAATGATCCATATTATTTTGACACCAGATTTAGACAAAGTAACATTATTTATATGCGAAAGGGTTGGATTTAGGATAATATTACAAAATATGATTCAATCCAATAGGATTCATTAGCTTCGGTTGGATTGGATCGGATCAAAATTGAAGGCATGATTGAATCGGATTATTGTTTAACTCAAAATTCAAAAGTGCTCCAAAGTAGCCTACAATTCAACTTATTTGCATAACAATTGCTTATGTTTTATATTGTCGAAATGTTAATTAATAATCATATCAACATATGCACTTTCTCCATTGTCTCCAAATATTTTAATTAGGATAAAGATAAGGTGACCCTTTTTATAGAGATCAGATAGATTATTAATTAGATGACATGGTTCTGTTTTAAATAGTTGTACAAAATATTAGACTTGTTTGTATTATAGATCGACATTCTTGTACATCGAAGAACCTTGTGGGTGTGAAATAACTTTGACGAAATATATTTCGCATTTCCTTATGAATTAGTGTTTTTTTTTTCATGGGACTTAAATAATAATAATAATACTTTTAAAATTATATGTTAAAAGATAATTTCGATCAATTCATTCAATTCTCTAAATATAGATTTGCAGATTATATATTAAAAGATAATTTATTTATTTTTGAAAATATATTAAAAGATAATTGATTGAAATATAGAATATTTGCTCTTAGCGTATTGTCAAAGACAAGAGCACCAATAGTTATTTCTTTGCAAATAATTGATAGAAATGTATATGCAGTGGCAAGCCATGTGAAGCTTGAAAGCCAATTATAACGTAATCTAAAGCATACGATTAAGTAACTTGAAAGGGAAATAATGTCATACTCTTAGCAAACTATAAAAGCCTCTGAAAACACCAAACTATACGAAATATATCAAAAACTTTTGCAAATTAATTGTTTGGAAATTAAATGGAGAAGGGAAAGCAGAGAAGGGCAGTTCTAGTTGGATGCAATTATCCCAACACCAAAAACGAGTTGCATGGTTGCATTAACGACGTGGTTGCTATGAAGGAGGTGCTGATCAAGCGGTTCGGGTTTGAGCCAAGCGGAATCGAACTTCTGACTGATGATGCACCAGGACCAGGGTCCAGCTTGGTGATGCCTACAGGTGCAAATATTAAGGCTGCGCTGAAGCGGATGGTGGATGGGGCTGAAGCAGGTGATGTTCTGTTTTTCCATTACAGTGGACATGGAACCAGGATTCCATCTATGAAACCTGGACGTCCATTTAGACAGGATGAAGCTATTGTGCCTACTGATTTCAATCTCATCACAGGTAATTAAGTCTGATTTTAATACCAAGCTATTATATATGTTTTTTGAAAACAAACAGTGTGAAATTATTAATTATGCAGATTTGGACTTCCGGCAACTAGTGAATCGCCTACCAAAGGGCACAAGCTTCACAATCCTATCGGATTCATGCCACAGTGGAGGCCTTATTGACAAGGAAAAAGAGCAGATTGGACCTTCTTCTTCCATCATTGAAAATAATGATAAAAATTGCTTCTCCAACCCCAAAACCATTCCTTTTCAATCCATTATCGAATACCTCTCATCACTAACCAGCATAAACACATCTGATATTGGCACCCACTTGTTGGAATTCTTCGGAGGCGATGCCAGTATCCGATTTCAGTTACCCTTACATGAACTGGAATCGTTCGAATCATTGAAGCCTCATGACGAGGGGATTCTATTGAGTGGGTGCCAAGCCAATGAAACGTCTGCGGATATGAATCCGGTTGAGGGTGGAGGAAAGGCCTACGGAGCCTTCAGTGATGCGGTGCAGAGAGTGTTGAAGGAGAATTCAGGGCAATTAAGCAATAGAGAAGTTGTGATGATGGCTAGGAAGGTTTTGGAAGAAAAAAGGTTCCATCAACACCCTTGTTTGTACTGCAGTGATGATAATGCTGAGGCAAAATTCTTATGGCAACCTAATGAGGATCAAAGCTGCTAGCTCTTGTTTTTATGTTTATGTTAATGTTATGATATATCTTGAATATATCTTGTGTTTAATTAATGAAAACAATAAAGATTATTTATTTTCTGTCCGAATAAAAAAGGAATTTTCAAGAGCATTATATAGTAAATTGATCAAATACCTAAGAAAAACAAACTCTAAACTTCCCCTACCTTTAGTCAAACTTGATCATACTTAACTATCGACCAAGCTTGAGTGTGAAAGATAGTGTATTTTCATCATTTTAAGAATTTTTAAAATATATATTAAAAAATTGAATAAAATCTTTTTTTTTTTTAAAAATGCATTCCCACCATCCATTTGAAATGAATAGTGGAGATCTATTTTTAAAAATAGGGGGAATTGCACAAACATCCCCTGAGGTTTGATAAAATTGCACGAATATGATAATTTTGACCATATACATACAAACTTCTCTTAATATTTGAAAATTGTTGCACAAACATCCCTTACCGTTAGATGGATCCATTAGTCAATGGTCAAACGTGTAAAAAGTCCAAAATACCCTATATTTTTATTTTAAACAAAATTCAAAATTCAAAAATAAGATTAAAAAAATATATTAAAAAATATGAATGTATCTTAAATCAGAAAGCTAGAAAAAAAAATCATCTTCAAAAAAAAAAAAAGCTAGAAAAAAAATTTATCTTCAAAAAAAAAACTATTTTTTTTTATTTGTAAAGATGAATTGATTTTAAACTTTTTACACTTTTGACCATTAAATAATGGATCTATCTAACGGTAGGAGATGTTTGTGTAACAATTTTCAAATGTTGAGGGAAATTTGTGTGTATATGACCAAAACGGCCATATCTGTGCAATTTCATCAAATCTCAAGGGATGTTTGTGCAATTCCCCCTAAAAATAATATAATTTTCAAAAAAAGAAAAAAGGCTATGACTCCAAGAACCCCTCTCTGGTTATTCCCCTTCCATTTCTTTAAAATCGCCGAACAATAGATTTGAGTTAGAGAAAATCTTTGGTGCACAGGGTGCACTAGCTAAATGGTGCACCCGGCCACTTATATAGTGATACATGCATGTGTCAGTTAAAAAAATAAAAAAATTTGCTTGGTATTATAGAAGACTTTCTTAGTAGATTATTGATGAGGATGGTGGGTTCTTCTCAGATTCTGCCAATTTCTTCCCCAAGGGGGTTTTTTGGCTCCAACTTATTTGCTATATGCACATGATGTTCTAATATTTTGCAGAGGCACTCAAAAGAATCTGAAGAATATCATGGTGCTTTTGGGGATTATGGTAATATTTTAGGCAAGTTGGTTAACTGGGGTAAGTTCTCAATTTATTTCGATTCTTCTGTCTCCCCTTCTCGGATTGGTAGTTTGCAGTCTCTAGTTGGTCTGCAGATTGGGCAGCTTCCATTCTCCTATTTGGGAGTCCCTTTGTTTCGGGGAAAGCCTCGAAAAGCGGTGTTTCAGCCTATTGCAGATAAGATATTGTCTAAAGTTGATGAACTTTTTATGGAATGGTTCTTGTGAGGAGACTAAGTTGGTTCCGGTCGCTTGTGATCATTGTTGTAGGCCTTACTCTCAGGGTGGTCTTGGTCTAAAAGATCTTAAGTTGCCGAATGACTCGTTGTTGTAGAAATTGACTTGGAAGTTTATGACCTCTAATGGTTTTGCTTTCTCATTTCTTCGGGAGAGGTATCTCAGGCAGCTGTAGAAGCCTCAGGGAGGGTATGTCACCTCCTCGATTTGGTCTTCTCTTCGAACCAATTATAGTTCTCTTCTTAAGAAAGATATTTAGTTGATTAGCGAGAACTCTCAGTAAACTTTTGGCGTGATAATTAGCTGAGGATTCCCATTTTGGAGCTTTTAGAGATTCTAGGTTATTTAACTAATTTGCTCTGGGTGAGGGTTTCAAATTTTATTCAGGAGGGTAGATAGGTGCTTGACAATTGTTTTCAAGCACGTTTCCCGGATCTATGTTTTCGGATTGATTAGATTGCAATTTCTCTTATTGTGGATTCTCTGGTTTGGCTAATTCTCATGATTGTCGTGTTTCTTGCAAGGATGCTTATTCCCAGTTTTTCTGTGAGATTCCTCAGGTTGTTTGGTTGAGAGATGTCTGGTCCCGTTTTATTCCCCCACTCGCTCAGATTTGACCTAGCGTCTTATATTGAACAGACTTCCTATTGAGGATTGCCTTTGCAAGCCTGGTTTCCATTTGGCTTCTCGTTGCAATATTTGTGGTGTTAATAGTGAATTGGTAGATCATCTTTTTCTTCATTGTCCCTTGGTGGTTGCTCTTTGGGAGGCTGTTTTCTCAGCTTTCCAGCGACGTGTCTCTATCGAAACTTGACAATTCTTCTTCTTCTAGGCCATGTCGGTTTCCTTTAGTGAGCATGTTAGGATTTTATGGAAGGCGGCTATCCCTGTAGTTATTTAAGGGGTGTGGATTGCCCGTAATTAGTGGATCTTTAAAGGGAAGTCAATGGACTTTAGATCCGTCTTCTCTCTGGTTTAGCGTGTGGTTTTAGAGGCTAATCGCCTAGAGATTCGTTGTATGCATAATTGTATGGATAACCTTTTGATTATTCGTCGATTTGGTATTCAGGGTCACCCTTCTAAAGCCCCGGTGATCAAGAATGTGGTTTTGTTGCCTCCGGCTCCTGGTTTAATCAAAGTGAATATATATGGTGTTTCTATGGGCTATCCGGGGGTTGGTGGTTGTGGTGGTATCTTTTGGAATTGTAGAGTCTTTGTGAAAGGTTTCTTTGCTATTCCTCTTAGTCAGGTTTTCGTGTTTGAGGCCGAGCTTCTGACAGCCTCATTTGCCATTAATTTTGCTTGGAAGTATGGGTGACATTGGATTTGGCTTGAGAGCAATTCTTCTTATGTGGTTCAACTTCTTTCTTTTTGTTCTGAGATAGTTCCTTGGAGGGCTTGTTAGGCATGGCAATGCTACATCTTCCAGATCTCGCAGATGGATTTTCAGGTTTCCCGTTTTTTTTTTTAGGGAGGAAAATCAAGTTGCAGATGCGCTTTCTAAGCATGCTTTGGAGCTTTAGGTTGATTCTTGGTGGTTCTTTGCCCCGGCGTTCTATTCTTCTTTAGTTGGCAATGACTACATGAGCTGGAAGTCTTTTTGTTTTTCTTGATGTTTTCTTTTTCTTTTTGGTGTGGCATGCGTGCCTCTTTTTGTTTGGGGTTGTTTTCCCCTAGTTCTTTGTGCTTTGTTGCCTTTTGTCGCTCTTTACTTTTCTTTTATCTTTATATATATGGATAATTTCTATGAATTTTTCAACATATGATTGCTTGTGATACTTTTTCCCTTTAGGTCAATCTAATTTTATTAAAAAAAATAAAAATAATAAAAAATAAAATTAAAAGGAAGAAAGATAAAACAATAAAATAATGATAATAAATTAAGAAAAGTAAATAACATATGTGTCAGCATATCAATGGCCGGGTGCACCACTCAACTGGTGCACCCGGTTAGAGGTGGCCACAATTTCGGTTAAACCGTTGATTTTATCCGCGGTTTAACCATAACCGTACGGCTCAAAACTGGCCCAAAACCGAAACCGAAACCGTAACCGACGGTTTGAAAACCGATTCCAACGGTTACGGTTACGGTTTCAGTTTGGTATGGCTAAAAACCGGTAGAAACTGCTGGTTTTAACCACGGTTAAACCGCTGGTTTTTGTAAAAAAAAAAAATTAATTAATTAAATGGACGAATCAGAGGCTACCACATGGCAGGCGGTTTGAAAAAATTATCGTTGGGTAGAAACCGGTTGGCTAAATCGACAATTTAATTTAATTTTTTTTTATAAAAAAAAGCAGACCAATGATAGGCTGCCACGTGGCAACCAATTTGAAAAAAAAAAAAAAAAAAGATGGTCGTTGGGCAGATGACTATTGAACGGTCGTCTTCTGCCCAACGGTAGAATTTTTTTTTTTTATGTTTGTCCTCATAACCAAAACCGCTCTTTTTGATAGCAAGGTTTTTATGTTTATAAAACATCTAGCTAATTTATCTCATTAAAATGATTGAGATCGTTGTTGATAGCTATTGTATCTAGAATTGATTATCCTCTACATAGCTAAGCTTTATGCTATGTCATTTAGCTTTTGATATTTAGGATTGATTTTATTGTCATCTTATAATCCTAGGTAAGTATTTAGGGTTCCCTAGCTTTATTTGCACTTTGAATATCATATATATATATATATATATTCACATAGGTTGTTTGATCTCTTCGGAGAATTAAGTCTTGATCTAGGGTTGCTATTACAGGCCTGCGGGTAGTAGTTATGGGTTACATACCGGGATTAGGTTGTAAATATCATTACAAGTAGTGATTGTGAGGATCAAGCAATTGGACTAGGTCCACTTTTACAGGTCTGCGGGTAGTGGTAGCGGTAGCGGGTTATTGACCGTTAGAGGTTGAGGTCAACTGAGGTTGTAAACGTTATCGCAATTAGTGGATTCGAGGTTTGTATGTGGCGCACATAACAGCCCGTGGTTTTTTTTCAGTTTGGGTTTCCACGTAAAAATCAAGTGTCATTTATAATTCCGCACTTATTACACTTGATTTATTATATTGACTAGATTGGGGTTATTTTCGTAAATTTGACTAATCGCAAAAATTTGTAAAAAGGGTTTAAAATCTATTCACTCCCCTTTTAGATTAATATTGAACACACCTTAATTTGTTTCAATAGTGAATCGAGTTAAGTACTCATGAGGGACTGAATGGATCCTAAATTGTCGGAGAATTCCAATTCTTTGAGGATGTCGGAATCCACTTTGTTTTTTCTGTCTTTATCGGAAGCCATTATGTCAGGTTTGAAGAAATTTGATTTTCCTTGAAGCAATTAACATAACCATAGTTTCGTTTTGATAAGATTTTAGGATCCAGTGACACATGACAACTAAATCATTCGACGGTCGATATTACTACTCGAAAGATGCCAAATAGTTCACAAACCTCTCCCTTTTGTCGAAACCATGTTTGGCTGGCAAGACAAGTGCAGCAAAAGCATATCATAAAAGAGAATGAGAAAGAAAGCCACCGATGGAGAATATGTGGCGGTCGGGATTTCGTTGGCTCCCAGATCGAGCACCAATCTCCTCGGTTGGGATGAGATCAATGTTCTTAGATGTGTTGGTTAGTGGGTTTTGGTGGGTTAGGGTGGTGGGTTAGGGAGGTGGCTAGGGTTTGGGTGTTGGATGATGGTGGATAAGGATTTGAGTGTTTGACTTTAGGTTAGGTTTTGGTGGTGGAGATCCATATTAGATCTCTACCATCCATCTTCCTAGATGGATGATTGAGATTTAATCTGGATCCCACCTTCTTTTCTATATTTTTTTTTCATTATTTTGATGGACCTAGAGATCTAGATTTGATTTCCACCGTCCATCTTCCTAGATTGACGGTGGAGATCCAATCTAGATCCCACCTCTTTTTTGTTTTTCATTTTTTATTGAAAATATTTTTTGTTTTTGTTTTTATGTTGTAACTTGGATCAATTTAATTTATTTTCGTTTTTTTTTTAAATATAATTTTGTTTAATTTATATGATATATTTTAATTTTTACTCAAATTTTTTATTTAATTTATTTTTTAAAAGAAAATAAATGGGTAGGGGTAAATATGTTATTTTGCTTTTTTTTTTTTTTTTAGAGTTGATCGTAAAAATCTGGTCAAAGGGACCAAATTGATATATTTTTAAAAATAGAGACCACAGCAGTAAAAAAATGGAAAAACAGTTAAAAAAAGTCATAATTGTTAAAAAAATCATAATTTGTAAAAACACAAGGACCAAAATGATAAAACTATAAAAAAAAAAATTGAAAATCTCCACCCGTCTTTAAAATCTCCACCCGTTAGCATGTCGCTGAAACTTTTCCGACGGAGACAAAAAAAGCACTATGGATGACATACTCAACCAATTGGAGTTCTCCGACCAATTGGGAGACTCAATGAGGTGTTAGATGACTACATATCTCGATCCATTACTGTGTGCCCGAACCAAAATAGTTAAACACGCCGCTTAATCCATTCACTTCCTCAACAAATCTATTGGTATCATCGGAAGACGTCTCTCTAGTCAGCCCCTCACTAATGATGCCACAAGAGAACAAAATAAACTAACCAAAGACTTGTTTGATCTATACAGACTCTGTCTTGGATATTTGGATTTGCTTTCCCTATACTTGTCAGGCAAACCTTGCATGTTTCTAGAGCCGATGGTGAAGTTAGTGTCCTTATTGGCATCTTTCAAGATGTATAATAAAGCTGAGAGCGAGGGGTTTAAGGTTTCAGACTTGCTTAGACTTTTTGATTTCGATGGAAAGTATTTTGATCCATTGTTTGCCAAGGTGTTCCTAGAAGCTGTGAAGCATATGGTCAAGTGTGCCGTGTTATGGCATAGGAAAGAACATGAAGTTTATCGGAGGGTGCTTGACTTAATTGAAGAGGCTGGCCCTTGGTTCAGGTATTTATTTATTTATTTTGAATTTGACATATGTGCATTTGTAGATTTAATTGTTGGTACATAGGAAAACAAAAGAAATTAAAACTTGTTTGACTACTACAGGGTATTAGAGGCTAATGAATATAAAAGGTTGGACATGTTTATAATCTATCTGCATAAGTGCTCTCTATTTTCGGTTGGAGAGTTGGTGTGTTTTAATGGAGATTTAGTATTGTATGTTCCTCAAGTTTGATTGGCTTATTTCGATGATAAACCATATGTGGGGTTTGATGTAAGGGTAGCTTAGGCTTTTGATGGTTGGTGTTTTGCATAACCAAGGCCCTCTCAAGTCCTCAAGAGAAGAAGCACCAAAGGTAAATTTCTAAGTGCTTACTTGCTTTGAAGAGATATAGTTGCACACACTCACAACTCATGCATAATTCTTATTCTTGTATGTTGTGTGTTTGTTTTGTGTGTTTTAATGTTCATTAAATCTCTCTTCTTGCATAATTATGTTGATTGCATCTTAGGATTAAAATGTCATGTCACTTTAGATCATATAGGATGCATTGTGCTGGGAGGCACAATACACTCACCCTTGGGCCACTCTACGTACAGCGCCTAACAAAGGCATGAGCAATTTTTGCTCTTACCTGCTGTACATCGACCTACGTACAGCGGGGCACCTAAAGGATTTAATCCATCGCTGTTCAACCGCCCTATGTAGAACGGGTGAACAGCGGCTCACCAGACCCGAGAGCAATCGCTCCTTGGTCGCCCTAAACTCGCCCTTGGTGAACAACGACCATGAAGAATATGTTCTTCATGTTCCCAGGTCTACCGCTATACACCCGCCCTATGTAGAACAGGTGAACAGCGATCAAGGCATTTTTTTTTTTTGAAAACTTATCAAAATGTTGTCACTTCATTTTGACACCTTATAAATATGTTTTTTTTTTCATTTTAGGTCGAGTTATAGAGTTCAAAATCAGATATTTTACTTAGCATATTTTTCCAAGAGAAAAAATTCACTAAAGAACTCACATTTGATTACTCAAACACTTTTCCATGTGCATCAATCATCATCTAGCATCATCATTGGTCATCTAGGTGTCATTTTTGCATGGGTTTTTCAACATACTTTGCTTGGTAAGTTTTTCACTAATATCTTACATATTTTATGTCTTTCTTAACAAACAATCTCATTTATCACTTGTAAGCCATTAGAATATATTCTAGATACAAGATTGAGATTAGTATATTGATTGTTTGAGAGTTGCATTGTGATAGCTTTATAGGATTGTCTAATCAATGTTTAGCTAAACTTTATGACATGTCATTTAACATTTGATATCTAGGATTGATCGTATTGTCATCTTATCATCCTAGATAAGCATATAGGGTTCCCTAGCTCTATTTGCATTTTGGATATCATACATATTCACATAGGCTATCTTATCTCTTCATTGAGAAGTAAGTCTTGTGTAGCTACCGGGATTAGGTTGCTTTGATCACAAGCAATTGGACTAGGTTCACTTATACCAGGATTAGGTAGTGGTGGTGAGTTATATATTGGGATTAGGTTGTAATCACCTTTATCATTAGTGGATCTGAGGTTCGAGTGTGGCTCACTTACCAGCCCGTGGTTTTTTCCCTGTTGAGGGTTTCCACGTATATTTCAAGTGTTATTGAAATTCCGCACTTATTATACTTGTTATATAAATTGACTAGATATGGGCATTTTCGTAAAATTGACTAACCACTAAAATTGGGTAAAATCGATTAAAATCTATTTACCAGCACCCCCCCCCCCCCCCCCCCCCCCCCCCCAATAGATATTTTTATACACACCATGCATTATTAGTTTCAATTTGTATCAGAGCGGGTTCCTATATATACTTAGGTGATCCTTGCTCATTTTGATGTGTTTTGCATTTTGTGTATTTTTTATTATTCATATATTTGCATTCATTTCATTCATTCATAAACACTATGAGTGGAAACGGTGGAAATTGAGGTGGCAACGAAGGTGCTTCTAGCACGAGACCTCCTTTACTCACCAGGTTGAATTATGCCTATTGGAAAGGCAAGATGGAGTCGTACATTTGTCAAATCCATGATAGGGCATGGATAGCTATTGAAGATGGCTACACTTCACTGATGATGACTCCTACGGGTGGAGGAGAGGATGTGCTCAATAGGGGCGGAGCTTTTTTGAAATTTTTTTCTAAGTTTTACTTAATTTATATATATATAGCTACAGCCCAATTGCCCAAATGAAACCCAATAGCCCAACAAGCCTAAATAAGTATTTTAATCTGTTGTTCACTGTTTTAAAATACTCTTTTTCACTTTACACTTTTACAGTTTCCACTTTCCAAGACCGACCCCTTTCTGCTTTCTCCCTCTCCATATGATCACTTTCCCTTTTTTTTTTTTCTTTTTTTTTTTTCTCACTTTCCCAAATCTTAGATTACAAACCCTGTCTTTTTCTATTGAATCTCTCAAGTCACAACTCACAATCAAGAAGGTAATTTCATTTGCTTTAATCTATTCTTTTTATTTACTTATAATAAATTTAATTTTATGTTTTATATTTTATTATTGATATTTAATTAAGTTTTGTATTTCATGATTAAAATTTAGGTTTTGTACACTAATGTAGCCTCTAATATGCATCTAACATCTTTATGACTGCACTAAAAGCTTCAGTCTTTGTTTTTTTTTTTTTTTATTTTTTTTTTTTTATTATTGTGTGGACGGTGGAGTGGTGGACCACTAGTGGTCCTCACCATCTTTTTTTTGTCTTGTTCTTAAAAGTTAAAAACATATATGTATTTTTTTTATCATTAAATATTATATATATATATACCTTAGTCAGTTAGTTGACCGGTGACATTATTTTATATTCTATGTTAAAACAATTATATAATGTTATAATGTTTTGTTAACAGATTATTGTTTTGAGGATTTGCTTTCTAGACAACTTGTGGTGGTTTGCGGCAGGAGAAAGTTGTGAGTTTTAAATTTATATTGAATTTATTAATTAATAGTAATGATAATTATTTTGAATTTTAATTTTGTTATGGCATGTCAAAGCTTATTGATTGTGAATTTGTGATGATTTTTTTATTGGACTTTGAGTAAAAAATTAATAATAAATTTTGAAGCTTATTCTTTGTTTTTAAATGTTTATTTATGTCATTTTTTTTTGTCATAGGTTATAATGTCAAATCTTCATCATACTTCTAAATCAAGTAAACAACAAACTATACAGTCTTTTTTTTTTTTAATAAAAGTGGGAACCAATCAACAAGTGATGCTCCTACTAGTAGTAGAGGTTTTGATGAGTCATGTTCTTTTAAATGTCAAAGGCTTGAATCTGAAAGAGTTAATGCTTCTTTTGAACGAGACCAGGGATTACGAAAACCAATTTGGATGTATGATGTTAATCAACAAGAAAAGGTTCAAAGAGCATATATAGGCATGGGACCATTCCAACCAAAGTTAGAATCCTATAAGCCAACACATGATGGAAACCAAAATAGACGGTTTCAATATTCATGGTTTACTAGATTCTCATGGCTAGAGTATTCTATTGCAAAAGATAAAGTATTTTGTTTCCCATGCTTCCTTTTTGATAGTAACCCTCCAAGGTTCCTTGTGTTTACCGTTAATGGGTTTAGTAGTTGGAAACGGGTTAATTGTGGAGACCAATGTGTTTTTGTTCACCATGAAGGGAAAAAAGAATCATATTCACTACATGGTGCTAATATGATGAAATGAGAAAACTTGAAAGATCCATCTCGACATATTGACAATGTGATGAAAGTTAGAAGTTCACAACAAGTTTTAGAGAACCGTTTACGACTCAAAACTTTAATAGAGACCATCAAATGGCTTGCAAAGCAAGCATGTGCATTTCGAGGTCATGATGAATCAAATACCTCCTATAATCGTGGGAATTTCCTTGAAATGATTAAATTTTTGGCAACAATGAATGAAGACATTGCAAAAGTTTGCTTAGACAATGCTCCAGGAAATTCCAAGTATACATCTCCTGATATTCAAAAGGAAATCCTAAAAATTCTTGCTAATGAAGTGAGAAAAAAATTCGAGAAGAAATTGGAAGTGCTAAATTTTGTATTCTTGTTGATGAAGCACTTGATGAATCTAATCAAGAGCAAATGGCTGTCATTCTAAAGTTTGTTGATTGCATTGGAATCATTCGAGAACGTTTCTTTGAAGTTGTTGGAGTTGATGATACTACGGCTTTAACTCTTAAGAAAAAAATAACTGTTGTTCTTACTCAATACGGTCTCTAGATTGCAGATATCAGAGGTCAAGGGTATGATGGTGCTAGTAATATGTGTGGTGCTTGGAAAGGATTACAAGCATTATTTCTCAATGATTGTCCATATGCTTATTATGTACATTGTTTTGCGCATCGATTACAATTAGCATTGGTTGCGGCTTCTAAAGATGTGCATGATGTGTGGCTTTTTTTCTCAAAGTTGAGCTCAATAATTAATCTTGTTGGTGCTTCACCAAAGCGCCATTCTGAATTAAAATTTGCTCAAAAAACAGAAATTGCAGAGATGTTAAATTCTGGAGAACTTGAGACCGGTACATGGGCTAATCAAATCCGTACCTTAACTCGACCTGGGGCAACAAGATGGAGCTCTCATTATTCTTCAGTCAATAGGTTGATTGATATGTTTGGTGCAACATGTACAGTTCTTGAAAACACAATGAATAATGGGCTTAACAACAGTATAAGAGGAGAAGCAAAAGGGGCATTGCAAGCAATGAGAAGTTTTGAATTTGTGTTCATTTTGCAATTGATGAATGAAGTCCTGGGAATCACTCATATGCTATGTCAAGCATTGCAATCGAAGTCTCAAGACATTTTGAATGCCATGCATTTAATAGGAAGTACAAAAATACTTCTTCAAGAATTAAGGCAAGATGGTTGGGATAACTTTTTATGCACTGTATTATCGTTTTGTGGAGACCATGAAATTGAAATACTGGATATGAGTGCTTGCTACAGGGAGGGTACAGGTCGTTCATGTCAACAGCAAAATAATATTACAGTTGAGCATTATTACCATTTTAATATATTTAATGCTGTGATTGATTTTCAGTTGATGGAGTTAGATACTAGATTTCCATATCAAACAATGGAACTTCTTGCTCTCAGTTTTGCTTTGGATCCTACGAATCATTTTGAGTCATTTAACATTGATGATATATGTACTCTTGCTAAGAAGTTTTATCCTTGTGATTTCACTGAAAGGGAGCTTTTTGATTTGAAGAGACAATTGCAACATTTTAAGAATGATGTGCTCGTTCATCCAAAATTTCAGAATATGTCTTCACTTTCTGAATTATGTCGAGGGCTCGTAGAAACAAGAAAGTCACACTTGTTTTTCTTGATTGACAGATTAATTCGTTTAGTTTTGACTCTTCCTGTTTCCACAGCTAGTACCGAACGTGCATTTTCAGCTATGAAACTTGTCAAAACATCACTTCGAAACAAGATGGATGACGACTTTCTTGCCAATTGTTTGGTTATCTACATTGAAAGGGAACTTGTTGATACTATTGATTCTGAATCAATAATTGATATATTTTATGCTTTGATACGTCGTAGTGCACCACTTCGATAGTATCTTGTTTTATATGTAATGCATATTTTTGCATTTGTTTTTGTGTTTTACTTGCAGATGGTATGTATTTAAGGGTAAGGCTCATTATGCCCCCCCTAACTAGGTATATCATTAATTTTTTTTATTTTTTTTTTATGAAATTTCTCGCGTATTGTTTGATTTGATTATTTCAAAGAAAAATTTTGTTTAGTAGTTAGTTCAAAATTTTAGGACTTTTAAATAAGAAAATAAAATTTAGATTAGCCCACCCTCATTTTTTTTTTTCTAGCTACGCCCCTGGTACTCAAGCCTAAGGCACAATGCAACGTGCAAGAGTTTGAGTCATCGAAATGGAATAGGAAGGCAATGCATGCCATCCTATATTGCCATCCTATATGCAATAGACGAAAATCAATATAAATTGATTCAAAACACTAGGATTGCTAAAGAGGTATGGGACATCCTAGAGGTTGCACATGAGGGAACCGAAGTGGTGAAAGACTCCAAGCTTCAAGTCCTCCAAACTCAATTCGAGATGCTTATGATGGAGGAGAATGAGTGTTTTATCGACTTTGAGATCAAATTGATGGACATAGTCAACCAAAGTCATCAATTTGGTGACCCTTACTCGGATAGAAGGATCAATCAAAAGATTATGAGATCGCTTCCTGAGAGGTTTGAGTCTAAGGTAACGGCATTAAAGAAGAATATCTCATACAAGGATATGAAGCCAAGTGAGGTGATTGGGAGGCTTCTAGCTTATGAGTCTAGGAAGGGTCCTACCTCCACACCTCTTAAAAAGCAAAAGGAAATTGCTTTGAAAGCTCCCAAAAATGATAAGGACGAGAATGATGACTCGGATGAAGAAATGACCTTGTTGATGAGAAGGTTCTAGAAATTGTACAAGTCCGAGAAGAGGGGTTTTGGATTCAAGGGCCAAGACTTGAAGAAAAAGACTCCATTCAAGAAGTTTGAGCCTAAACAAGAGAAGACTGAAAGGAAAGGGGTTCGATGTAATGAGTGTTGTGGCATAGGACATTTCGCCCCTAATTGTGCTAATCACAATGACAAGAAAAAAAGGGAAGAGTGATGGCCGCCACATGGAGTGGAAGTGATGACTCCAATGAAGAAGATGAGTCTTCGGATGATGAAGAACTCATAGCTAATTTCATAGCATTTGCCTCCTCTCACAAGAGCAAAAGTGCTAATGAAGAAGAGGATGAGAGTCAAGAGGAAATTGACTCAAGTGATGACGGCTCTTTATTACAATCCACAAATGAAAATGTGGATAGGATGGATCTTCAAGACTACATGGTCAAGTTTGAGAGTTCAAGGTTAAAGAACAAGAGAGAAATTAGGAGATTAAAAGAAGAAAACCTAGAGTTTTCAACACAAGTTGACCAACTAAGTGAAGAAGTAGTGAGATCCATGAAGAATGAAGATAAGCTAAGAGAGGAGTTAGCCTTATTTAAGAGGAATGAAGAAGGTTTGAAGAGGGAGCTTGAAGAAGCTAAAGGGTCATTGACTAGGATGGCTTCTAGTATAAAGAAGCTTGACCACTTGCTTGGTGTTGGAAAGAGTCATTGCGACAAGAGAGGTCTTAGGTTTGAAGATGGCTAGGAAACTTCCACTTCCAACAAGAAAGTGTTTGTCAAGAGTTTGAGCTACAAAGAAGCTTCACCGGTGCAAACTTCTAGGAAGAAGATTGATCTAGGACAATGTTCAAATAGTGCACAAGTGAAGGTGGCGCCAAGAAGGCAACCTCAAGCTCAACCTATAAGAGCTTCCCAAGCCAACATTCCTCAACAAATAGCTCACAAAGGAAAGAGACCAATCATGCAAGCTCAACCAAGAAAGCAAGTTAGACCAGTTCAACAAAGAAGACGAAATGAACCAATGCAACCACAAAGACATGGGAATGCTCCTATGCATACACAAGGACATGGTATGATTCCTTATTTCATCCCTACTTCATCCCTACATGTCATTATTGTGGTATTGATGGTCATATTAGACCAAATTGCTTTCGTTACATTAATGTGTAGAGCTAAAAGCATAATTGAAAAGAAAAAGGGTAAAGCAAATATGCATGTTCCTAGGAATGATATATCAAATTTGCATAATCCTAGGATATCTAGAGCCTATGTACCATTGACCACTAAGAAGACAAGTGTTTCACCTAGGTGGATTAGAAGAGATTAATAATTTTACAATGTTGCTCAAATTGCCTTGAAGGCTAATTCTTCTAATTTTTGGTACTTAGATAGTGGGTGCTCTAGGCACATGATGGGAAACAAGAGTTTCTTCAAGACCCTTGTTATGGAGGAAGGAGGATGTGTCACCTTTGGTGATGGATCTAAAAAGGGAGTTGTAGGGAAATAAACCATTTTCATTCTCGGATTACCCTCCTTACCCAATATTTTATTTGTTGATGGCTTGAAAGCCAATTTGATAAGCATTTCTCATCTTAGTGATGAAGGATTTTCCGTCTTGTTTAGCAAAAATGATTGCTCAATCATAAAGCCTGATGGACAAACTTTGTTGAAAGGTATGAGATCTAGCGACAATTGCTATTATCTTGAAGCTAAAATTGTCTTGAAGCTAGAATTGTCTCAAACAATGTGTCCAATGATGAACAAATTGAGTTGTGGCATGAAAGACTTGGCCACATGAATTTTCAGGATCTAAGGATCTTAGATAAGTTCAATGTTGTGTGTGGCTTTCCCAAGCTTGGGAAGAAAGCCAATGGCGTTTGTGGACCTTGCTAACAAGGAAAACAAACCAAAAACATGCACACAAAGGGCAAGTATCTCTCCACCAATGAGCCTCTTGAGCTTTTCCACATGGATCTTATGGGTCCCATGCAAACCGAGAGTTTAGGTGGAAAGAGATAAATTTTTGTTTATGCTGATGATTTCTCTATGTTCATATGAACATGTTTTCTTAGAGAAAAATCCAATATCTTTTGACAAGTTTAAAATGTTTTGTACTAAAATATAAAATGAAATGAATTCAACATTAAAAGAATTAAATGGATTAGAAGTGACCATGGGAGGGAGTTTGAGAATGCCGTCTTTGAAAACTATTGCAATAGCTTAGGCATCTCCCATGAGTTTTCGGCTCCTAGGACACCTCAACAAAATGGAGTTATTGAGAGGAATAATAGGGTCTTTCAAGAAATGACCCGTGTCATGTTGTTTAGCAATAATATCCCTAGGAACTTATGGGCTGAAGCCATCAATACGGCTTGTTATATAGGGAATATAGTTTTCCTAAGGCCCGGAACTAGGAATACCTCTTATGAGTTGTGGAAAAGTAGAAAGCCAAATGTTAGCTACTTCCACTCATTTGGAAGCAAATGCTACATTTTAAATGACTGTGATCAATTTGGCAAATTTGATGCTAAGAGTGATGACGGTATCTTTATTGGCTATGCCTTGAATAGTATAACCTATAGATTTTTAAATTTGAAGACTCGAACCGTCATGGGATCATCCAATGTTGTTATTGATAATACAAGGCTCAAGTCTAGAGACCATGAGGTGGAGGTTGTTATAGATGATGACTCTCCCTTAGAGAAGGTTGTGGAGACTCCTATTGTTGGGACGTCTAACCTTAATGAAGAGGACACACAATCTCTTGATAGAGTTTCTCTCTTGGACTCTAATGAACCCGCTCAATGGGTTAGAAGACTCCATAACAAAGATGATGTTATTGGAGATGTGAATGAGGGTGTTAGGACTAGGTGTCAAATAACTAATCTCATTAGCTATACTTATTACACCTCTCAAATAGAACCTAAAAAGGTTGATGAGGCCTTGAATGATGAGTTTTGGGTTCTTGCCATGCAAGAAGAGCTAAACCAATTCGAAATGAATGAGGTTTGGACTATAGTTCCTAGGCCTAAAAGTACAAATGTGATAGGAACCAAATGGATATATAGCAACAAATCCGATGAGAATGGAAACATAGTGCGTAACAAGGCTAGACTTGTTGCACAAGGGTACTCTCAAATTGAGGGTATTAACTTTGAGGAGACATTTGTTCCTGTTGCTCGTTTAGAGTTCATTATGCTTCTCTTGTCCATTTCTTGTGTGCACAAGTTCAAATTACACCAAATGGATGTCAAAAGTGCATTTCTCAATGATTTATTGCAAGAGGAAGTGTTTGTTGAACAACCCAAGGGGTTTGAAACAAATAACTCGGTGTGTTCAAATATTAATCTAGAGGGGGGGGGGTGAATAGATTTTAATGATTTTACCCAATTTTCGCGTTAAGTCAATATTACGAAAATGCCCCAATCTAGTCAATAATAATAACAAGTGTAATATGGTGCGGAATTTAAATAACACTTGATATTTACGTGGAAACCCTCACGGGAAAAACCACGGGCTAATAAGTGCGCCACACTTCAATCTCAAATCCACTAAATGAGTTAACGATTACAACCTACCCCCGGTATATAATCACACACACCTACCTAATCCCAGTATAAGTGAACCTAGTCCAATTGCTTGTGTGACCACCTAATCCCGGTGTCCGACCTAATCCGGTCTATCACACAAGATTTCAATTGCTTGTGATTTACGTATCCTAATCCCGAAAGCTACACAAGTCTTACTTCTCAATGAAGAGATAAAAGCCTATGTGAATATATGATGATATTTAATGAGCAAATAAAGCTAGGTAACCTTAGATGCTTATCTAGGATGATTAGATAACAATAAATGCAATCATATATATCAATAGCTAAATGACATGTCAAATAGCTTAGCTAAACATAGATTATAAAAACCTAGATAGCTATCACAATACATGTCATCACAAACAATCTCTATCTTGTATTTAACATATCATCTAAAAACATACAAGTAATAAAAGAGATGCCTTAATATGAAAAACACTAAAATTAGATGAGATTAGTGAAAAACATACCAAGGAAGATGTGATGATGCAAAACCATGCATGGATGCATCCTATATGGTCATGGATGATCCTAGATGAACTTTGATGAACAAAGGAAATGCTTTGAGTGTTTAAAGGTGAGTTCTTGTGAATTTTTCTCTTGAAATGTGTTATTGAGAAAAAATATGATTTTTGAACTCAAAAAATCAACCTAAAATGAAAGAGGCATATATATAGGCTGTCAAAATGAAGTGGTGTCGTTTTGAAAAATGAACCCTGTTTTAGCCTTGGGCGCTGTACGTACAGCGCTTTGTACAGCGCTTCGTACAGCGACCAATTAAAATTGATCAGGTCTTAAAAGCGCTAAGCCTCAATTCCCACCAGGTATCAAGTGGGTGTTGTACGTACAACGCTTCTGTACAGCGACCGTATTGCACGCAACAACGCGTCAGCTTAATATTCGAGCGCTCCGAAATATGACCAAACGACATTGAAACCTTTCGTATGATATATTATTGGAAAGGTATGGAAGTCTACTTTCTACTTGTTTTTATAGAATGACATTTCAATGTATGTAGAAAACGTTATGGTCAACGGAGTGACCAAAGGTCAGAAACGGACAACAACAGAGTTGCCCTGTTTTGGTGGTCACTTTGGAGATTTCAAAACCAATCAAAACGGTCATGAAATATTACGAATAATATACCGTTGGAAAGGTATGGATGTCTAGTTTGTACAGAAATTTTAAAAACTCATTTTAAAGCTTTGTATAAAAAGATATGGTCACAAGACCATATAAAGGTCAGTTTTGAAAATCATTTAAATCATTGAAATTCAATCTTTTGAAACTAGACATAGTACTCTAAATAACCAAACCAAATCTAACACTTATCCAAGAGAAGAATATGAACTTCTCAAATGGTCAACCATTGTGCTTAGACAAGCACACCATCGTGCAAGCATGGACATTTCCGGTCACACAAATGGAAACGAATTACATCACACTTAAGACTAACAAACATGAAGTGCAAGTGTGGGATGTGAATGCATCCTAATGCCTAACATGTCATGACATTTTAATCCTAAGATGCAATCAATAAAATATGCAAGAAGAGATGTTTAAAAAACATGAATGCACACATATAAAAACACACAATATACACAAGGTATGGATATGCATGGAATGTGTGTGTGTGTGTGTGTGTGTGTGTGTGTGTGTGTGCAACTATATCTCTTCAAAGCAAAGCAAACACTAAGAAATTTACCTTTGGTGCTTCTCCTCTTGAGGTCTTGAGAGCCTAAGCTACCCTTACAATAACCCCAAATATGGTTTGTCCACGAAATAAGTCAATCAATAAATGAGACCTTATAGGGTTAGTGGATGCACACCACCCCAATCATGTTTATCGCCTCAAAAAGGCTTTATATGGGTTGAAACAAGCACCGAGGGCTTTGTATGAGCGCCTCACTCAATTTCTTATTGACAATAACTACACAATGGGTAATGTTGACAGGACTATTCATCAATAAAGACAATGATGAGCTCTTTATAGCTCAAATATATGTTGATAATATAGTGTTTGGCTCCACCAACAACACCAAAGTCCAACAATTTGTTGATGTTATGTCTCATGAATTGGAGATGAGTCTTGTTGGTGAGCTAAGTTACTTCCTAGGTTTGCAAATTAGGCAATTGAATGATAGGATTTTTATTACCCAAGCCAAATATGCTAAGAACCTAGTGAAGAAGTTTGGTCTTGAGAATTCCAAACATTGTGATACACCCATGAGTACCACTTTGAAGCTTAGCAAGGATGCTAGTGGAAAAAGTGTGGAACAAACTCTATATCGGGGCATGATAGGAAACTTGTTTTATTTGACCGCAAGTAGGTCCGATATATCTTTTAGTGTGGGTGGGTGTGTGTGCTAGGTACCAAACGGATCCTAAGGAGTCCCATCTCACTTCCGTAAAGAGAATCATTCGCTATGTGAATGGGACATCCAACTATGGGATTTGGTACTCTTTTGACACTAATGCTAGTCTTGTAGGCTTTAGTGATGCGGATTGGGCAGGAAATTACGATGATAAGAAAAGCACATCGGGTGGTTGCTTTTTCCTTGAGAACAACTTAGTCTCTTGGTTTTGCAAAAAACAAAACTCGATTTCCTTGTCCACAGCTAAGGCCGAGTACATAGCCGCGTGGAGTGGATGCACACAACTCCTATGGATGAAGCAAATGCTGATCGACTACGGATTCAATCAAGGTACACTCACCCTTTTTTTGTGATA
This sequence comes from Acer campestre, assembly GCA_954870605.1. NCBI lineage: Eukaryota > Viridiplantae > Streptophyta > Magnoliopsida > Sapindales > Sapindaceae > Acer > Acer campestre. The sequence continues at coordinate 23,854,099 of OX940809.1, read as the reverse complement.
ACATGAGTGCTATTAATATTTCCTAGAATCCGGTACAACACTCTAGAACTAAGCATATTAACATCTGTCATCATTTCATAAGAGAATTAGTTGAAAATAAATGCATTGTACTTGAACATGTAGGTACAAATGATCAACTAGCGGACTATTCACTAAACCCTTAGATGCAACTAGGTTTAAAACACTTAGTAGATCTATTGGGATATGTCTTGTGGAGTGATGTATTTTGGTGATTGACCCCATATAGGGAACTCAAGCAAAAAGAGCTAGTTTGCATACTTGTCACATTCAAAAATTTGAAATATATTATGCTTCTTTATTAATAGCTTAAGTATCTTGGTGCATATATGATATATGATATTTTCTTCATTAAGTGTGAACCTTGCTTTGACTACAATCCATGTTATATTTATGTTCAAACATGCATTTTTGGATTATGAGATATACATAGGAAGTACATTTTGAATGACCTATAGTTATCCCCATGACATGATGATTCTTTTATAACATGCTAATGTCATATGAAAAGCATGAAACTCAAATAACATGCTCAAATGAAAAAGCATGAATTGATGATTGCAATATTTAAATGCAAAACAATGTGTGAAAAGCTAATGAGACTCAAATGAATAAAGGATCTTGTATCCGTTCAAAGGATTTTACAATCCAAATGTCTCTCTTTCTTTATTAGTTGAACATGGCTACTATCATACGGGTATCTCACCAGGAAAAATCGAATAGGGTGCAAAGTCACTCATGCCATGTTTTGCTTATAAATTTGGATATAGTTGTTCTTAAATTTAATTCAATGAAATCTCTATATCCTTGCTTTACTCATGACAAATGGTGAAATTGGTTTGAATTCTGTTGGAAACCTTTGTCATTTGTTTTGTCAAATACCATTGTATTTTGGACTTGAATGCTACATGTCTTGTATGCAAAGCATATTAATCACACATTTCATAAAATAAATCTCATTCTCTCTCTCCAATTAATTAAGTTGCATAAAGTTTCTTATATGATTATGCAAATATCTTGTATGCTACTTTCTCTCTTTGCTACAAGTGACCCGGTTGGGGAATACTCCTTTGCCTATATCATGACAAAAAGGGGGAGTAGAATGTGGTGGTAAAGGGAGTTTGCTAATGGTAGTAGCTATCAAATGGGCATGTTTGGGGAGATTGCAAATTTAAGGGGAGTAACCCGTTGAGGGGGGGCATTGCATTACACAATCATTGCATGATGTTGTGCTTAAATTCATTAAATGCAAATGCCTGTTTTAACTTCACATGATTAACTCACAATACAACTGCTTTGGAAAGTGTAATTTTTTGTTTTGAAGGGTTAATAGTTCTACAAGAGATTGAAGACTTGAAGTGTCTTTTCAAATCTCTTTGTAATGTAGAATATCATTGTTATCCCGTAGCTTTAATTATGTTGTGAGGATATATGTGAGTGGTGATTTTGTCACGAAATAGCCAAATGGGGAGATTGCAAGTTTCTCAAGTTTGATTGGCTTATTTCGATAAAAAACCATATGTGGGGTTTGATGTAAGGGTAGCTTAGGCTTTTGATGGTTGATGCTTTGTACAACCAAGGCCCTCTCAAGACTTCAAGAGAAGAAACACCAAAGGTAAATTTCTAAGTGCTTACTTGCTTTGAAGAGATATAGTTGCACACACTAACAACTCATGTATAATTCTTATTCTTGTATATTGTGTGTGTTTGTTTTGTGTGTGTTAATGTTCATTAAATCTATCTTCTTGCATAATTATGTTGATTGCATCTTAGGATTAAAATGCCATGTCACTTTAGATCATATAGGATGCATTGTCATGGGAGGCGTTGTAAACTCGCCCTTGGACCGCTCTATGTACACCGCCTACCAAAGGCATGAGCAATTTTTGCTCTTACCCACTGTACGCCGACCTACGTACAGCGAGGCACCTGATGGATTTAATCCATCGTTGTTCAATTGCTGTTCAACTGCCCTACGTAGAGCGGGTGAACAACGACTCACCTGATGGGTTAGTGGTGGTAAGATTTTGAAGTCTGAGGTAGGGCTGGTTGTTGATGATATATAGTAAAGAAACAAAAGAAAATTTCTTAAAATTTTTAACAATATATGACAATTTTTGTTTCTTTGATTTTTTTTTTCTTATCATTAGTCAGTTTGCTTTCAAGACTTTATTCTTCACTTGTTATTCCTTTTTGATGATGTTAAATTACACAATCCATTGCTTCGTAATAAAATTTTTAACAATAATATAGGTTATTAAAAATTTGACTTAGATTTGTGACTTTAAAATCCAACAATTCATTTTCTTTCAATCCAAAGGTGGAAAAAGTAAACAAATTAAATATTAATAACAACCTTTGGATTTAGTGGAAATGACTGGATAGACGTTAGTCAAAAATGTAAGTCAAAATTTTAAGTTGATATAGTCTAACCTATTAAAAATAAAATAAACCTAAATCTAATATGAAAATACGTGAATGTATTTTAGGTTATTTTTGGTACTACACTAGCGATTATAGTAATATATAAATTATTAAAATAAATGATGAGTAAACTTAGTAATTGGGATTTTTTATTATTCCAATAATTGGCCAATTGGGTGTTAAAAACAATACTATAAGTGACAATATTGGTACTCATTTTTATGTTTTAAAATATTTTTGAATTATATATATACACACACAATCTTTCTATTATCGGTTCGTCCCGACAATAAATATATCAGGACAAAGGATGTGGACCATAGATTATAGAGAAGTTTTGACAAGTACATATGCTTTGAGTCAAAGTATGTAAATCTAGTGGTCCACATTCTTCATCATGATATATTTATTGTTATTTATTGTCGGGACGAACTAATAATAGAAAATCTCTCTATATATATATGCACTTGTCAAAACTTCTCCATAATCCGTGATCCACATTCTTCGTCCTGATATATTTATTGTCAGGACGAACCGACAATAAAAGAATTTGGACCACTAGATTTACATATTTGACTCAAAGTGAATGTCCCTTTCAAAGTGTCTATATATATATATATATATAATAAAGTTTAGAATTATTTTATTAAAAAGGAGAAAAACGTTTAGGTTACTGAAGCCAATAGTTACAAATGAGAGAACTCCACAGTCCAGGTCTAGTGTCGAAACAAGTAAGGCAGAGCAGAGGGTAAAGACTACAGAGAGAGCTGAGTCATGGAGGTAAGAGGGTTAGATTCGGATGGCAGACAATTCAAAAATGCAGGAGAAATGTGGAGAGAACAGATTGGAGAAGAAGGAGAAGGAGAGCAGCAGCAGCATAAGAAGACCCAGTGGTACCGTGAAGGCATTTCTTATTGGGAAGTAAGTATCAACGTCTATATAAATATCGTCTTTCGTTTTTGATTCTCGACAAGTGAATTATTCAACATATAATTCCAAGTTTTGTGGGTGAGAAAAGGGTGTGGAAGCTTCTGTTGATGGGGTTTTGGGTGGATTTGGGACTGTCAATGAAGCGGATATCAACGGTAGCGAAGCTTTTCTCCAAACCCTTTTGTCTGATCGATTTCCCAACGCCGGAAAAAATCAACATCTTGTTGCTCTTGGTATCCATTCTCACTCTCCACGCACAGTCCGACAATCATTATAAATTTATTTTTTTTGATCATGTAGGAGAATGTACTTTACTCAACTAATGAAAGTAATAGGCAAGTGAATGGAATTCTGTTATATATTATGTTGCTATAAGACTAAGAAAAAAACATCAATTTGGAACTGCAATAGGTGGCTGAGTTGCTGAACGATTTGGTTTGAGATACTTATAGCAATGTAGATCAGCCTTGATGTAGCCTTTGTGGGTTTTAGAAAACTTATTTGGAAATATAATATTGGGATGGGCAGGAGATTTATGTAATTTATGAATTACCCGGATGGTAATTTTTATAGATTAAAGATGACTAGAAGTTTATGAGCTGCAAGAGGTACTATTTGGTTTAGTGTTCTATAAATTTTGCATTTTGAAAGCTGATAACATACTTTTTTTTAGAGGAGGTTCTATTATCTTATTTTGAGTTTTCTCCTACATCATTGAATGTTGTTCTTTTTCTGATGGTAAGAAGCAAAAGGTAATAAGTGGGTGATGCAGAATGGAGAAGTCCTAAGCTGTTTTTGGTTTATTTTGGTACTGATTGGACTAAAGATTAAGAGTGGGAATTATGTAGTAAAATTGAAGATTTGAGTCATCTTTGAAACAAAATGTGATTAATCATTAAATTTTCTAGGATGTCTTTTGAGTTGTAAATAATAGCTTAGGATAAATAGAATAAGAAAGGTTAAGATTTGGACATTATGCTCAGAGTTCCCTTGGTGTCACACCTTGGTTTTTTTGCATCTCATGAATCATGATCTTTCAAAAACTCCTGGAATTGCTCCTAGAACTAAGGCATCACATCTGCACGAGGTTGTCCGACCTCATAAGACTTTATGGGAAATAAAAATCCTAATTTTTTGTGAAGACTTTTAACTTGACTTTCAAGAGTCCTTTGACTGTCCTTTCGACTTCTTAGACCGAGACTTGCAAACATTTTAGACTTGGTTTGCTCATTGTTGGGTTGGACTAAAATCCAAGTTTAAATCTAATAAGATCTTAACTTGGCAAATTCAAAGCATGCCAAAGCGAAGGTTTCCTTTGTCTACATTGACATAAAAGTCTTCATGGAATCTTCTGAGTTTTAATGTCCAAGAGTTTTAAAAGTCATTCATTTTCTTTTTTCTCGAGTCATTCATATGTTCTCTCTATCAGATAATTGGATATATATTAGGTATGAAGTACATTCCCGAACGTCTCTCTTAAACCATTAAACCATTGGAAACTGACTTAGCATTGGAGTGAGTATGCTAGCACAATGCTGGAGCCATCTGATGTTTTTGTTCTTGTTATAGGTCATTGATGAGTTCCCACCAAGTCACCGTGTCAGCACTCTTTTATATTAAATAATTGTTAAACAGATTTCTGCATCAACATTTAAAATCACATTTTCTCCAGTATTCATAAAAGCTGCTCTTCTATTATTATTGACAATTTACTTTAATTGACGGGCTTAATATTGACCAAAAATGCACATCTGAGAGCTTATATGTGCTGACAGACAGTTAATGTGATGGATAATTTTCATTCTTTCTTGACTTCTCAACTGCTGATTGGCGGTCATATCACTTATGAATTATGATATCATTTGTTAGTTGCAGCATCAGTTATATAGGGTGATTTATTATATTGATATAGCTATTCCATCTGCTTCTGAGTTGGTCAATAAGTCTGTTCTTATTTGAACCACTGCAGATTGTGGATCTGGCATTGGGAGAATTACCAAGAATCTTCTAATAAGATATTTTAATGAGGTACAGTCTTTTCAATCATTTTTACTAGATTTCCCCAGTTTATTCTCGGAAAAAGTGAACGATCATCATTATACACGTCATCAGTTTTATTATTATTGCTCATAAATTTCTTACCGATTTGCAAGTCATGTTGAATGATATGTATTATCTATTATCTGCTAGGACTATAATATGCAGTTTCTCAGGAACATTCCTAGTTGCTAAGAATGATAAAAATCACACATCATGTAACAAATACACTACTAAGTACTAACAGCCTATTTCTACTATGACATATAAACTGAAAGGAATCTGTTTCGACATTATTCTTTTTGAAGGACTCAATTTGAATTTTGAAATAATGAAATCGGAGAAAAATTACTTAATCTTATTAATACATGTTTATGGATTTGACTGGATGTTGATAGGAAGCATAAGTGCAATGACTCCTTATACTATTAACTATCTACACTATAAATGTAATTTTTTGCATGAAAAATTGTGTCCAGATCCCAAATCCAACTCAAGCATAGCCTGAATGTATACAATAATAGAAAACAACCCATGTAATTCATTTAATAAATAATGAGGCATGCTTAGATCATTACAATTTATCCATTAGTGAAACTGACCTATAATGTCATTTTTATTTGCCAATTTAATTCATACTGCATCTAAAATTTTCTAATCCAACAATATAGATTTTTGACCAGTGATAACTGGACAAAAGTCACAAAAATGACAAAAGTAGTTTAAGTTAGTATATGTGTCAGCATAAGTGAGTGTAAATTTGTGTGTATTACTAGTTAGGTACTAGGGTTAGTCAGATATGTGATCTGGTAAACTAGATTTATGTTCAGGGCAAGCTGGCAAACTTCATTTTGGATTTAATTTAAGTTCTCAATTATTTTCAATGTTGTTATCTTTGTCCACATGTGAACAACCCTCCTTTGATTTTCCATTGAACTGTGTCAGACATAAATATTTTTGCTTGTGATTATAACAATGGTTATCATATTTTAGCTTTGCAGGAGGTTACTGTGTTTGAGACTTCTGCATATATAAAATTTTGAGGCTCTTTGATGTATATAATGCCGTTGATTTAATTGTATTCTATAAAAATTAATATAAGTTATACAAATGGTTAAATTTTGTACTTTTTGATTTATATCATATTCTCATTTCTCCTGTCATATTATTAATCTCATCCTTGGGACCCAGGTTGATCTTCTTGAGCCTGTGTCACATTTCTTAGATGCTGCTCGAGAAAGTTTGGCTCCTGAAAACCATGTAGTTTCTGACATGCACAAGGCTGTTAATTTCTTTTGTGTCCCACTTCAGGTAATCTACTTCAAGACTAATAATCTCAAACTTGTGAAGTTTAACCGGACATAATTGGATAATTTATAATGACACGTTTGGGGAAGAATAAAAAAAGAAAGAAAGAGAAAGGTTGGGTAAAAAAGAATATGTAATGGTAATGTTTTTTGGATATCTAAAATTTTGCTTAATGGTTCTGCAAATTACTTGTGGCAAGCAGCTTCTTGCATTTGTTAATTATTTCTTTTCTGTAAGTTTGGTTAAATATGCTGGCAAGGAGTTTAGGGCCGTAAGTTGCAATATGAAATCAATATTATTGAGCTGGTCATGGCATAAAAAAATATTTACCTTTACCTTTTTTTTTTTTTTTTTTTTTTTTTTTTTGAAGACAAAGTTAATAAGTATATCATACGGTAGTGGATCAAGCTATTAAATTACTGTGATTGATTTATCCTCAATGTAGCTACTAAGAGTATAACTTAATGGTGCACACTGATGAAAAAAAAATGCACATTGAATGACTCATCCCTTGATACCATGCAAGTTAAACTTTGCTATTTGGCAGGCTCTAAACATAACCTGTGTGAAAGTTTATTCTTTATTCACTTAACTTAATAATCTGTACAAAACAGCCCTATATATATACACACTAGGCAGTAACAAACTGCTTAATCTAAGGAATTTGTTTCCTCTTTAAAGAAGGAAACTAATACTAAATCATCTAATAATAGGAAACCTAATATACATCATAATTAAATATCTAAATCCCTAGAAAACAGTAACAATATCTCCAACACTCCCCCTCAAGTTGGGTTGTATATGTTTAACATACCCAGCTTGCTACACAGATCTTCAAAGCCAGTCCTCGGAAGTGCTTTTGTAAGTATATCTGCATTTTGTAATGATGAAGGAGTGTATATAGGTTCAATGACTCCCCTTTCTATATTCTCTTTGATAAAATGTTTATCAATCTCGATATGCTTAGTCCTGTCATGTTGAACGGGATTTTTAGCAATACTGATAGCTGCTTGACTGTCACTCAGCAACTTTATAGATCCATCAATAGGAACCTTCAAATCAGTTAACAAGCGTTTCAGCCAAATTCCTTCACAAATCCCTTGAGCCATGGCTCTAAATTCAGCTTCAGCACTGCTTCTTGCCACAACAGATTGCTTTTTACTCCTCCAGGTTGTCAAATTTCCCCAAACATAAGTACAAAGACCTGAAGTTGATCTCCTGTTAGTGACAGACCTAGCCCAGTCTGCATCTGAATACACCTTAACATCTCTTCTTGTATTCTTTTTAAAAAACAGTCCCTTTCCTGGAGTCATTTTTAGATATCTCAGAATCCTCTGTACCGTTGTCAAGTGTTCTTCAGTGGGATTGTTCATATACTGACTAACAATACTTACAGGAAAGGCAATGTCAGGTCTTGTATGAGAAAGATAGATTAATTTCCCTACAAGTCTCTAGTACCTCCCCTTTTCAACAGGAGCACTATCCTGAATTGACTCCAGTTTGGTGGTAGAGTCCATTGGTGTATTAGTTGGTTTACAATCGAGCATAGCAGTGTCTTTAAGCAAATCTAACACATACTTCCTTTGTGAGACAGCAATACCTTTCTTCGATCTAGCAATCTCCATCCCTAGGAAGTACTTGAGGTCCCCTAGATCCTTGATTTCAAATTCTTTTGCAAGAACTCCTTTAATTCTAGGTATTTCCTCCTCAAAGTCTCCTGTAAGCACAATATCATCTATATAGACAATCAAAACAGCCAATTTACCACTAGGAGAATGCTTTGTGAACATTGTATGATCAGCTTGCCCTTGGATGTATCCTTGCTCTTTCAACACCTTGGAGAATCTCTCAAACCATGCTCGGGGAGACTGCTTAAGACCATATAAGGACTTCATTAGCCTGCATACTTTGCTACCATTGGTTTCATTTTTAGTCCCAGGAGGAATTTCCATGTATACTTCCTCATCTAAGTTTCCATTCAAGAAAGCATTCTTTACATCTAACTGATAGAGAGGCCAGTCAAGATTAGCAGCAAGAGATAATAGAACTCGGATGGAGTTTAACTTAGCCACGGGTGCAAAAGTCTCATGGTAGTCAATGCCATATGATTGGGTGAAGCCCTTGGCTATCAGTCTTGCTTTAAACCGTTCTATACTGCCATCAGCTTTAGTCTTCACAGTGAAGACCCATTTGCAGCCCACTGGTTTCTTCCCCCTAGGTAAGTCACAGATTTCCCATGTACTGTTCTTTTCTAGAGCCCTAAGCTCCTCTTCTACGGCACTCTTCCATTCAGTTATAAACAAAGCTTCCTCCACACTGTTAGGAATTTGCACTTCTGAAATTTTTGCAATAAACCCTCTATATCTTTGAGACAGCCCTTCATAACTAACATATTTGCCTATAGGGTACAACGGTCTACTTCTGCATTCTCTCACCCCTTTCCGGACTGCTATTGGCAAATCACCATCAGTTTGTTCACTGTCAAGGTCTGAACTGTTAGGGGAATTATTGTCTTCAACCTGTGCATTAATTTCTTGAATTTGAGGTTCGGGCTTAGATGATTGAACTGGCTGAGTGTGTGTTGGAACCACTACTTCTTTCTGTTTTTCTCGTCTCCTTGTATAAACAATATTCTTTTGATAGGAGGTTCATTAGAGTTCGGTTCAAGAGTATGAGGACTAACTGAAGGAATTTCAACTGAACTAGGAGTCCAAAACACATCTAAATTCTCAAGACTTTGTGGTGACAGACTAGGTTTCTCAGGTTTCCAAAACTGATATTCACCAGAATTCTCCCCCTGAATAACATTTTTGGTAAAAAATGGTTTTGTTTCGAAAAAGGTAACATCCATACTGTAATAAAATTTATGATTAAGAGGACAAAAACACTTATAACCCTTATGAATGAAAGAATAGCCAAGAAAAATCCCCTTGACAGATCGCTTATCCAACTTACCCCGTGAGTGTTTATGAAGATGAATAAAAACAGTACACCCAAATATTTTCGGTGGTAAATTAGATATTAGGCGACATTGGGGATAGAAGTGAAGAAGGGTTTTACTAGGAGTTGAAAACTGTAAAGTCTTTTGAGGGAAGCCTATTGATCAAGTATGCTGCTGTAAGAACAGCATCTCCCCAAAACTTTTTAGGCATGTTTGTGGAAAACAACAAGGATCGGGCAACTTCAAGGATGTGTCTATTCTTCCTCTCGGCAATACCATTTTGTTGTGGGGTATCAACACAAGAACTCTGGTGAATGATACCCTCACACAATAGGTAATTGCCAAGTTGAGAATTAAAAAATTCTCTGCTGTTGTCAGTCCTGAAAATTTGAATTTTAGTATTAAATTGGGTTTTAATCATGGTATTGAATGTTTTGAAAATTTGAGAGACCTCGGATTTGTGTTTCATGAGAAAAATCCAAGTAAGTCTTGTGTGATCATCAATAAACGAAACAAACCATCTAGCACCAGTGACATTTGGGGTTTGTGATGGTCCCCAAACATCACTATGTATCATAGAAAAAGGTTTAGATGATTTGTAAGTTTGACTTGGAAAACTTGTGCAAGAGTGTTTAGAGAATTGACATATTTCACATTGGAAAGACAAGGTTTTTATTATTGAACATTGTTAACCGCCAAAATTGGCGAGGGACCAAAGAAGAATTTTCCATCTCGATATAAGAAGGATATAAGAGTACGAACACAATCCGGATACCTCGACAGAGTGGATCCCGATTGCCCCAAATATGCACCTCCTTCAGCGGGGTCCACCCCGCCAGCATCTTAGCTCAACAAAGTGGTTGAAAGCCGAAATACTCACTAGAACTCACAACGAGACCAAACCCGGTTATGACCGGGCTTCCTAGGGACCCCGCATCATCCCAACACTGCTTCCTATAGACCCCGCAGCACCCCGACACGGAGTTCAACTGATCATCCTATAACAAAGTCAGCTACATATCCCCCTACTATCGTCAGAAGGACGCTTACTAGATATAAACAGCCCGCTAAGTAAAATCGCACTAGGAAGCAGGATTCTAACTCCAAGAACTCAAAACTCCACGAAGATCCAGTAAAAACGTCGCCGTACAAAGGAGTTATACTCCCTCCCGCCAAAGGATCCTATTTTGAACAGGTCAACACAGTAAGAGTCCAATTAGGAAGGGAAGAGATTGATTCCTCCTAGAAAGGAAAGACTGAATTCTGCACGTAAAAACTCCGAGATTACCTCCTAAAAAGAAGAGGATCCGGCAGCTGCCCAAACCCTAACCCGAGATTGTAGGAGTGCATGGCAAGCAAGCAGGACCTATATATACGATAGTTTATTCATCGAAGAGGGGCGAGGGAAAAAGAGGGAAAAAACCCTACACACTACTTATCGACAGGCACAGTTCCTCCACCATCACCATCTCCATCTCCATCTTCGTGATTATGATCCATACACCATTGTAATCCATATAAGTAATAGTTCATGTATTGTAGTGAAAAGGGACAATCAAATAAAACCTATTGTCAATTAATTTCATATACATTATACAGCTCTTGCTTTGACAGGGACTTAGTCGGTATCGAACTACGTGATACCCCTCCGACCAAGGTCAATATTGATCTTGGTCCCCTTTAAAGTTGTTATTTGGAATCCCGTCCCAATAACGATTTTCAGGTAACAAACATTGAAGGAAATAGTTTAGCAAGATACATAAAACTTGGGTGTCCTAAACGGTAATGCCATAACATCACATCACTATCTAGACTAGACTCCCTAACAAGGTCATGTTTGCTAATACTGTTAACATAAGGCCTACTCACTGCTATTGATGCTTGTAGTTTAGGAGAGGGTTGAACTTCTAGAAGATAGAGTCCTTCACTGCCTCTAGCACTGCCAATCATCCTCCCCGTAGTCAAATCCTGAAAAACACAAGTATTTGAACGAAATTCAGCCACGCAGTTCATATCTTTAATAAGTTTACTCATTGATAATAAGTTGCAATTTAGTTTAGGCACATATAAAACAGAATGCAAAATCAGGTTCTTAGAAGCAATCATTGTGCCAATGCCCATTACTTTAGATAGAGTTCCATCAGCAATCCATACATGAGGGCTGTTACCACAGGCTGAGAATTGATGAAAAATGCTTTTATCTCCAGTCATATGGTCTGAAGCTCCAGAATCAACTATCCATGATTGAGATTTGTCTAAGATAGCAGCCAAAGCATCAAGAAAATTACCTTTTTGTGCAATAGAACCCGTACCAATTACAACTAGACTAGTAGACATCTGTGTCTGGCTAAGGATCTTATGCAATACATCCAACTGGTCTTTGCTGAAAGGTTCAGTTCCTGTGGTGAAAGATAGGTTCGCTTGACCCTCACGGTCCTTAGTTGGTTTCCAATCAGCTAGTTTCCCATAAATCTTCCAACACTTCTCCTTTAGATGCCCAGGTTTTCTACAGTGATCGCACCAAGGTCTACCTCCCCTACATGGTTCCTGATGATTGCGGGCAGCCAAAGCAGAAGCTTCACCCCCTGTTTCTATTCCAAGCATCACAGTTCTACGACTTTCCTCCCGTCTGACCTCGGAGAAAGCCTCACGAAGACTTGGCAGTGGCTTGGTACCAAAGATCCTTTCTCGCACAGCATCGAGATTGGAAGTTAAACCCAAGCAGAATTTGTAAACTCTTTTAGTCTCAATAATCTTCTTGTACTGTTGAGAGTCTTCGGGTGAACTCCACTTATATTTTTCAAATGCATCAAGCTGCTGCCAATAAGTCTAAAGTTTGTTGTAGTACTCGGTCACTGAGAGATCCCCTTGCCTTAGGTTATGAAGTGCTCCTTCAATTGTCACTAATTCGGGAGTGTTGTCCTTGTGAGAGTATGTCTCCTTTACTGCTTCCCAAAACTCGGCAGCTGTCTCATAAAGGAGGAAATTCTCACCAATATTAGGCATCATCGAATTTATCAACCAAGACATGACTTGGCTGTTCTCTCTCTTCTAGGTTCTATATCTAGCATCCTTCTCTTCGGGCTTGACGACGTTTTCTGTAAGATAGTCTTCTTTCTCTTTGCTGCATAGATAAAGTAGGACGGATTGAGACCATTGGAGGTAATTTCGACCGGTAAGTTTGTAGGAAGTAATTGACATGTGAGGGAAATTTTGAGGTTCTACACCATTGCCGCCAAGAATGGTGGTTTCAGAACTGCTGGATTCAATTTCTTTGGACATGATGAATGATGAGGATTGTTGCTAGAAAGAGCAACAAGAAGATTGGAGTTACTGCTGAAAAAAAAAAAAAAAAAAAAAAAAAAAAAAGAACAGTAAGGAATTTGAGATTGAGATCACTGCCGGAAAGAGCAGTAAGAGGAGGAAAAAGATACTGCCGGAATGAGCAGTAAGAGAGAAAAAAAATTAGGGTTTCAGAGGAGGCTCTGATACCATGTGAAAGTTTATTCTTTATTCACTTAACTTAATAATCTGTACAAAACAGCCCTATATATATACACACTAGGCAGTAACAAACTGCTTAATCTAAGGAATTTGTTTCCTCTTTAAAGAAGGAAACTAATACTAAATCATCTAATAATAGGAAACCTAATATACATCATAATTAAATATCTAAATCCCTAGAAAACAGTAACAATATCTCCAACAACCTGACTTTTAGATTTCTATTTCTTTCTAAAAGCATCCACACCTTACTTTTTGGCTTATTCAACAAAGCTAAAATTTAATTGTTTTTGTTTTCAGGAATTTACTCCAGATACTGGAAAATATGATGTCATATGGGTCCAGTGGTGCATTGGACATCTCACAGATGATGACTTTGTTTCATTCTTCAAGAGAGCTAAGGTGAAACAGTTTCATACTTAATAAAATTGAAAATATTTTTGATATCATGAAATAATGAAACTTTATCTTTGCAAGTGAGACCTAAAACATTGAAAATTTATTTTGTACAAGGTTAATAGGGAGTATGAAAACTGAATTGCATGTATGTTTGTCCACTGTCCGCTTGCTATCCAACTTTTTTCCTTATTTTGTCCTAAACATAAATTAAGCATCTTTCCTTGCAATGTTCTACTCCTTACATAATTCCTTTTTCATTCTGGATGCCTTTAGCCTCTCTCTCTCTCTCTCTCTCTCTCTCTCTTCTTAAGACTAAAATTATGAAATTTCCAGAGTGTTACTTAAATAGAAGAACCATATTTCTTGACATATATAGCTCACATTAATAGGTAGAATTTCTTTTATGTCCGAATCAGTGTCCTATTAATTGTTTGCTCCTCCTCAGGCCCAAAATCTTATTGTCTTAATTAACAGTTGGACTCGTAGTCATGACTATGGAATTTTAGCTCTGGTTCATTGTAGTACGCAAATCAGGCATTTCTTTTTGGCTAGTTTGTTCATATAAGAATTTTTTTTTTTTCTTTTTTCCCTTGCAGTAACATTCCTGTTATGCGTTGCCACTTCTTGGAAAACCAAGCTATGCTTGCCAGTTCATGCCAAGCTTTCATGATTTCCATTTAATATATATCTTTTGAACCTGTCTCATAGATTTGATGTGCCATTAAATATTATTCAAAATAATATATTATGTTATGTCTTAGTTAATGCTAAATTTGCAAAAGCTTAATTCTATAACTAAATAAACCTTGGAGTCTTGCTTTTTATTCCGAAACCCCGTTTAATACCAGCAAATTGAGAAGTATGACTCATTTTTCTCTACCCCTGTGTTTCTTGTTTCTGTAGCCCCAACCTTTCTTAGTATTATGTTTAACTTTCTGATATTAGGTACTTCCGGGACTAGTAAAATACTCCTCATTTTTTACTGAAATTGGGCACATTGATAGACAGTAAAACACTCCTAGTCTTGATTTTTATTCGACTTAATAAGACATTCCGAGTTCTGCTATTGTTGCTTTGTTGGACACTGTCACTCCAAATTTTGCTGTTAATCTTGGGTCCTGATTTTCTGGAAGACCCAAGAAACCAATAATATTTGTATTTTTCTTGCATGGTTACATGCATTAACTGCAATATTTTCCAATTCCAGGTCGGCCTTAAACCTGGTGGAATTTTTGTCCTGAAGGAGAACATTGCAAGGACTGGTACTTTGCTTTCCATCTATATCTGTCTATCTTATCTGTCTTTACTAGTTGGAATTTCTAGGTTAATGCCAAATTTTCTATAATGACTGGTATATTACTGTTTGAGCCCTTTTAACTGGGTGCTTCTGTTTGACTTGTTCATATTGAAACCCCAACCGTGACAGTTGGAAATGACCCTCTTTCAAGTGTTTCATCACTCTCATTTTTCACAATATAACGTTGAAGTTACTGTTCAGTTTGCAGAATGTTTCACAATTTAAGTTGGGAGAATAGAAGTGACAAGAGGGAAGTTAAGAGGACCCTTACTCAAAAAATAAAATAAAATAAAAAGGAAAAATGAAAAAGCAAGTGAAAAGAGTAAAGTGATTCTGTAATTTCCCGTTTCCAGTCTAGAAAATGAGAGAAATGAAGAGAATTTATGGATAGAAGAAAGAAAATGTTTGTTTAACAATAAATCAATAATATATATATATATATATTCTTTCTTCAATTATTTGGAGGGACACACTTGGCATGGTGAGAAGTTTCTGATATCTATTCTCTTTACTTCTCCTCACTTAAGTATCCAATTAAGAGAATTTTTAAAATTTCTCTCCACTTCTCTCAAAGTCTGAACCAAGAATAAGAAATTGAGTATGTTGTGAGATACTCAAGTAAATAGCCTAGGGTTGAAAGATTAATTAATGCAAAGTGTTTTCAACTGTAGTGACTGGTATTATTACAATAAAATGTCTAATTTGTATAAAGTGAAAACTAAAACTGGACTTTCAGGCCAGAAGGGAAGGCTGGTGATTGGATGCAGAAATTGTTTGGATCTGAACTTGATTGTGTTGTAGGACTTAGTAAAGCTTTAAATATAAAATTTGTGGTGGGAAATTAATGTAACTTTGTTGAGGCAGTAACTTTAAATAGGGGATTTGTAAACTTTAAGATGCACTGAGAAAGTTGCTTGTAATCTTGGAATTGTCTGAGGCCTCAAGTAATTATTGTCAACTAATAATGAAAAAATTTCTCCTTTCATATATTTTTTTTAAGCTCATAATCTTTAAGTTTATTTTAAGAGGAAATTACACTGAACCTACCTGATATATGGCAATTCATAGGCGGAAACAACTTTTCAAAAAACTGACATTGACCTCCCCCAGTGTTAGTCAAACGTAATGGTAAAAAGGGTATTTAAGTCTTTTTACCCTTTTTGACACAGTCAACTGTTAGAATTAACAATCCATACTAATGGTGAGGGAGCTGTGTGTCAGTTTTTTGAAAAGTTGTTTCCGTCTGGGAATAACCAAACCATAGGTAAGTTTCGTGTAATTTCCTCTTGTTTTAAAATAAACTAGATATGGAATATCATAAAATTCTTGTTAATCTAATACAGACTAATTCTTCCATACCCTTGAGGCCATGACATATATTTTCTGATATATTTGCTAGAAAATAGTGTAAAATATTTGTGGACTTTGAAATATCTTTTAACCATATATGTAAATTACCTTTGTCATAATCCTGGAAGTTTATAACTTTGGGATTATGAGATTTGTAACTACCGGTCCCAAAAGCTTAAACTTTTAGGAAAGAACCTAATTTTAGTATTTAAGCTCTCTAACATGCTCCCTCGCATGTAAGACACAAACACATCAAATTCAAATAACATAGAACAATAATCACATGAGCGGGCTCTGTTGATAATAAGTTAGCAACTACTAGACCCCAAAGCTTAAGCTTTTATGAAAGGATCCAACAACAGTATTTAAACACTCTAATACTCACCCTACGTGCAAGACACAAACACATAACAAATTCAAATAACATATAATAGTAATCACATTGGGGGCTTCGAACCCATGCACTTCTGGTAAAACAAGACTCTAATACCAATTTAGTAATCACTAGACTCCAAAGCTTAAGCTTTTACGACCGGTCCCAAACAATAGTATTTAACCACTCTAATAGTGAGGAAGGGTTTCAACTTTCAAATGGGGGAAACTTAAGTAATGGTTCTTGACATAAGTTAACCATGCCACTGGATGTTTTTCTTTGATTGAAAAGATTTAGGCTTCATCAATCGTGTGTTTTTCAATGTGCTTGCAGTTTTGTAGGTTTGGAAGCTTTGATATTTTGATAATACAGTCATTGAAATCCATGGACCACCAAATTCCATTTCTTTTTTAAAGCCAGACAATTGGAAGGCCATGCAAATTTGGGTAGTTTGATTGTATGTGCATGCGCTATACAGTGACATGCTAGGAAGCACGGACACGTTTATTTTGAGGGATAACACGTGTCGGACACGTGTCGGACACGTGTCGGACACGGACACGCGTCGGACACGCGTTGGACACGTGTCGGACACGTGTTTTTCCGTATCCGTTGACTTTCCGGCGATTTGACTTTCCGACACAGCACGGACACGGCGAAGACACGGCGAGGACACGGGGAGGACACGCCTGGGACACGTTTTGGGCACTTTTATAATTATTTTTGTAAAAAACGGGGTCAGTTTGAAAATTTTAAAAAAATTTGGGGACAAATCAAAAATTTACAAAATAACTCTAGGGTTTATACTTTCTAGAAGGCTCTTTATTTCTTTGCATCTGTCTCTCAAAACTCCAAAAAAAAAAACGAATTCAAGAACTCAAGAAGATTATCAGTGAAGAAGTACTGAGAAGTGAGAAGAGAACGAAATCAAAAACGAATGAATTATGTTATTTCTTATATTTGGACTTTTGCAATATGTTATTTTTTTAGTTTTGACTTTTGAATGAATTATGTTTTCAGTTTTTCATATTTATATTTAAAAAAAAATATAAATATATATTATTTTAATTGGCGTATCCTGCCGTGTCCGTGTCCGTGTTTTTTGAGATTTGCCGTATCCCCGTATCGCGTCGTGTCGTGTCGCCGTGTCCGTGTCCGTGTCCGTGCTTCATAGGTGACATGCTATAGATTTGATATGCAATTAATATAAGAATGAAGCACTAGTTTTCAGGAAGCATAACCTTATAACTGAGTTTGGCAGCTGAACCTCTGCATGACTATGACATAATCATCTCAGCTTATCAGTTATCACAGTGAAGCGGAGCTATTTCTTCGTCAGCTTTTACAATAGTGGAATATGTTCTTAATTGTAATTCTAAAGGAATATGCTTTAGCTGACATAATTTTATACAAGAATGTCTGAAATGCTTTAAAAGAAAAAAGAGGAAGAAAAAGAAAAACTGTAGATGATAGGTAAAGCCACATGAGACGAAGTTTTGAGTATAAGAAATTTTTTTGGGAGAGGATCGATCGACTAGCATCCTTGTATAATGAAATAGAAATGATTTTAATCGGTGTGTCTATGTTCTCTCTTTAATTGCTTTTGCCTGAATTTTGATAGTATTCATTATAAAAATTGATATTTACATGATATCCATATTATAATGAATACCAAGATTACATGGAATGAGTTATTAATGGGGGAGAAAAAAGAATCTACGTAGAATGATTATCCGTAGTGCTTTTTAAATTGTGTTTGCATATATAGATTTTTGTTCTTAACTACCATCATTTGTATGAGTACTATTTATTGGAAGGCCGACTGTAGTTCAATTGTTTGTAGTCCACAATTGTGTTGTTACAATCATAGAGAACTGATAGGACTTTAAATCTTGACATGAACTGGGTTGATACTTGATAGACCTAAAACCTAATCATTTTAGTGACTATAATTATGACGGTTACACATGAAATAATTAGGACACTTGATGTAGATGGTATTGTCTATTGTTGGAAACTACTTTGCTTGTGTTATATGTGTTTATATCCTTCGAATGTTAACTGCCTTCTAATGGATGTGAAAAAACCAATGACACAAATTAAAAATATATATATATTATTATGATGATTTCCTTAAGTTACTGGTCAACATAGGAGGTTCTGTTCTGCCTATCTCAGTATCTTGCCTGTCAAGTGACAATGGATAAATTTTTATTTTTTTTACAAAATAGTTAAAAAATTATATTTGTGTAAGTGTTGTATTCATAAGAGAATAATACTAGATAGACCAACTTTAATGCCTAAATCACGTGGTATGTGATTTTCAACTTCTATATAGATAATAAGATATGGTGAATGCTATATTAGTTGCAACTCATTTGCCATTTCATTTGGGCAAGATTTTTGATTAAAATATTTGGCCATCTAATATTACATTTTGATAAAAAATGTTCTTTTGGAACATAGCACTTTGGGACTTGGCTTGTAAATGAAAAAATCATCCTAGTATAATTTAGTGTTCCTATTCTATTATATAATGGGAAGACCCTAATATATCCTAAGCACATAAGTGACGATCCTTTTTTTTCCCATTGCAATTAGTGAAAAACTTTATAGAATATAGATTCAACTATTTGTTTGAATTTAGTTGCATGTGATGATGCTCTTAAATTTGCAAGTGGCGAAATCTGTTCTTCCAACTATGATTTAATGTTTGTAGGATTTGTGCTGGATAAACAAGATCGAAGCATTACCAGGTCTGATTTATACTTCAAGGAGCTCTTTTCTCGGTGTGGATTACATGTCTACAAATCAAAGGTTTAGCTTCTATCTTAATAGATAAATATATAAATAGTATTATAAGGTTCCACAAAATAATAGTGCTTAAGACATCTGTTTTCATTGGAAGGAAAAAGAAACATTAGTATACTCTGTACAGTGCTTGGAAATATAACTATATAAGTTTTATGATATCTTCTTTTGTGACTACTTATAAAATAGATCTGTTGTCCACTTATACTTAAGATTTAGGGAAAATAACAAAATACCCATAAAAAGAAGCAAAACTGCACATTTTCCCCAAGCACGATAATTGTTATTAATTTGTCCCAAACTTTCCATAACACTGCTAATGAATACATAACCGACTCATTGAATACAAGTGTTTAAATACAACAATTTAATTCAAGAAACAATTCCAAAACAAGATCTAACTCAACAATTTAGGTGTATTTTAGTTTAATTAAACTTTTAAAACTCAAAAAAAAAAAAAAAAATCTCCTCTCGCATTTCTCATATGGGTTCATAAAATTTGTAAGTCTAGGCCATTGGTTTGGCTTATCCTGATGGATTTTATGGAATTTTTTTGAAATTCTCAGTTCGAGCTTGACCAAACCTTTGATGGAAGATATTTTTTGTCGATTCAAGTCAAACATGGGAAAGTGACCCGATGTTGTAAAAGCTTGAGTTATTCAACTCAATCCAATTTTTTGACAACAATATCAGTTCTCAACAAGTAAATCCATAAATCTACAACATAGCAATATTTTGTGTATAATACTAACCTTTTTGGCATGCGTAGATTGTGAAACTTTACAAAATCTTTGATGGAACCGAATGAAAATGAGAGTGAGAGTATGGATTTAATGTGTTTCAAGTGTTTAATTGAACAAAAATACACATAATGTATTTAGATCTTACTTTAGAATTGTTTGTTGAATGAGGTTGTGTTTTAGATCACGGTTATTGTGTATATTAAAACACTATATTCAATGAGGTGGCCATGTGTTTATTAAGGATATTTTGGGAATCTTGGGACAAATTTGCAACAATTATCATGCTCGGGGTATATGTGCAATTCCCTTCTTTTTTAGGGCATTTCTATTTTCCTTATGATTATATTTCTTGGATTTCAGCTCCGGTTCATAAGGAGTTTTAGGAAAAGACTTGATAGGAACTACGTTTAGAATATAAGTTGCAGTCTTTGAAGCTTCACCTCACAAGAAATCCAGTAATGTGGAGTTGCTAAGCATACAATTTGGCTTTCAAAATAAATGAATTATAAGCAAAATGGGTAAATGGGTCCATTAAAAATGACCCAAGCAAAAAATCCCATTACAATACATGAAATGTATTTTTAACAAAAAACAAATTTGGTCAAAATAGTAAAGACGTGTGACTTCCATGTTTGGGGTTGTAGAGCAGAATTGAGACCTTACAATCTCCATTCAAAGAAGTTCTGATACCAATTGTTAGAAAAGTTTCTACAAAAGCCACTATGTAAGATCATTGATAAGTTCACCGATATATGCATTTTAAACCTAAAAGTGGGTGGAACGAAAATGGAGGTGCATCTTCACTGTTGGAACCTGTTCACTGAGGTACGGTCGGAAACGGGATCTGAGGTGGTGGAGTTGTTTGGTCTGCCATGAGGGAAAAAAACAAAAAAAGGGAGTGGTTACATTCTATCCGGTTTCTAGAAGTCATGGAAACCTTCTCACCTATTTCCACCGATGATTCTTTTTAGATCATTATGACATTGGTAGCTCATTATGAAGATAACTTTTCTTAATGGGAATTTGGCTGAAGATGTATATATGGGGCTAGCCCATTGGGTTCCATAACTTCTGGAAACCGGATAGAGTGTAGTCTCTCTCTCTCTCTCTCTTGTCTTTTTCCCTTATGACAGACCAAATAACTTCACTACCTCAGATCCCGTTTCAGCCGTACCTTTGTCGTATTGTAGTCTCGACGGCAAAGACACTTTTGTTTCTGATCCACCCACTTCTAGGTGAGTGCTTGAAGCTTTAAATTGCATTTGTTGGTGAACTTATCAAGGATCTTAGGTTGTGGCTTTTGTAAAACTTTTCAAACAATATTATTAACGAAATTTATTACAAATAAATTTCGTTAATTGTGTGCAAAACTTTCAACTAATATCATGAAGACCTAGTCATAGAATAAGATAATCACATTATTTAAATGTTTAATTGAACAAAAATACACCTGATGTAGTTAGATCTTATTTTAGAATATTATAGATATTTTGGGAATCGTGGGACAAATTTGCAACGGTTATCATGCTTTACGTATATGTGCAATTGCGCTTCTTTTTGGGGTCATATTTGCTATTTTCCCTATGATTTCCATTTCTTGGATTTCAAGCAAACATTTTATCGGTATCATGAAGACCTAGTCCTAGAATTAGATAATCACACCTTTCAAGTGGTTAATTGAACAAAAATACACCTAATGCAGTTAGATCCTACTTAGAACTGTTTGTTGAATGAGTTTTTGTTTTAGATCCTGGTTGCTGTATATTCAAACACTTATATTCAATGAGGTGGTTGTGTTTAATAAGGATATTTTGGGAAAACTTGGGACAACTATGTAAAAGTTATCATGCTGTATTTGCAATTCTGCTTTAGGGGTATTTTTGGTATTTTTCATATGATTTACATTTCTTGGATTTCAAGCAAACTTTTTATTTGGTATCATGAACACCTAGTTGTAGAAGAAGATAATAACACCTTTAGCTAGAAACTGGAGAGATAACATAGGGAGATGAAACATTGCCTCCATTCTGGTTTACTTGTCACGTTTAATTAGGAGGGCCATGAATGAATATAGAGACCTCACTCAAAATGCTCTTAAACACTTTTACTTGAGATGACAAAACAGGAACTAGCCAAATGGAAATTAAATCATAATGGACAAAACTGTATATAGGATTAAAATAATTGACTAAACATGTAATAAGAAGTGATAAGAAAAAACTTTAAATTGCATGTTTTTCTGAATTATCATACCCTTTGTTTTCAATACATCAGGATCAGAAGGGATTGCCTGAGGAATTATTTGCTGTGAAGATGTATGCTTTAACAACAGAAATGCCAAAGAGAATTCATAAGACTAGATCTAAAGCGCAGGCCAACAGACCCTGTATCATCAAATGAGGCTTTGTTACTTGTAACTTCTGACACTGAGTTACCTTTCTCTAATGAAGAAGTAATTTTATACCTGATGAACTAGAGATGACTTTTTTTCGTTTTCTGGGATTTAATTGGTTTTTGGATTTATCTTAGGATGGCTTCAGGTCTTCCTTTTTGAACATTTTGCTTGTAGCACCATAACCAGAGTCTGTAACATTTGCATCTAATGTATCATGTATGTATTTATCGAAGTATCTAATGAAGGCACCTCCAGGTCATGTTTCTCGACTCTTGCAGCTCATCTCAGTTGAATACCCTTGTGTCCTTGACCTGCATTACCATGGCTGTGGGGTCCTTTATAATTCTCAGATGTGAAAACCAAGCAAGACCTGTAGACCTTGACTATCGTATGATATATCTCATCCGTACTTGGAATTTTTCCAGCCTTTTGATCCGTGCACATCAACCCTAACACTATTCCTAGTTTAGCTTGATCAAATGTGTTTTCTGTCAGTTTCATCCTCTCATCAATCACCACACGTAGATTTCCCGGATAATGCATTCTGATGTACTCAATAAAACCAGCATCACCTCGCTCAAACTCTTCGCTTGGCCTCCTATTTGCTATCATCTCCAGTAGAAGTAGTCCAAACTTGTAAATATCTGAAATGTCAATACATGAATGAAGCATTCAATTAAGATATATGTTAGATTCATACAATTAGACTTACAATTGGCGGTATAGTTGCTGCGGCGATCTCCAATCTTGAATCTTGAAATCAAAGGCTCGAGATTGTCAGATAACAAAACACTACTGGTGCTAAGATCATAGCCAACTTGAGGCCATTGTTCCTGCATATAAAACATACTTTCCACAACTCCAATCAATATTTTCAGTCTGTGTTTCCATGAAGGAGCTGACACTGCTAGCCACAACCCAATGTTCTCTCCATCAGTCCATTCCGTGACAAGAGATCTCATTTGTCGATTACTGCACCAACCCAGAACTCGAACCAAGTTCTTGTGTCGCATCTGAACAAGAATCTTACATTCCTCAACGAATTTATGCAGGTTTTCCCTGGAAACATTATCCCTGTAGATTTCAATCTTCACTTTAGTACGATCTCTCAACACTCCTTTATATATAGAAACTCCAACGCTCTTCATAACCAAATTCTTTTTCGAAAAGCCATCTGTTGCTGCCTTGAGCATCCATGTCGTAAACTTGTGATTTCTATTCAATACTCTGGGTAGAAAATCCGGCCTTGCAAAGCATAACCACCCCAAGCAAACTACAATCAGAACAACAAAAAGAGGAAAACCAACCAACAGGATTATGGTTTTAATAGTGTAGTTTTGATGACTTGGAAGAAGACCTGAATGAATAAAACTCGAAGAATTGAAGCGTTGAAACAAGTTGCTATCGGAGATTTTTAACTCTGAAAAATGATTGTATGAAAGATTGAGAACGGTAAGATTAGAAAGGTGAGAGAAGTTTAGTAGTGGGATATCACCAGAAAAATGATTGAAACTCAAATCAAGATTCTGGATTTGATTACAGAGAAGAACATCAGATGGAAAACTACCCTTGAGAGAATTGTTTGAAAGATCAATGGACATAATGGTTAGAGGACAGTACTTCCAAAAGAAGTTGAATGATAAGTAAAGTGGGGTGATCTTGGGACGGTTTCGAAGGTCTATTTTAGGGAATGATTCAACACAGTTTGGATTCTTGGACTCGTTGCAGAGATGACTGGCAACAATGGTGGATTTGAAGATTTCATTCAAGTCCATAGGGGAGGAATTGCAATACTTGAGAGATGGGTTGTTGAGACAGTTATTGAAGATGGTGGTGTTGAAATCCGGAGGAGGACGTAAGTTGTTGAGGTCTTCTACAAGTGTTGCAGAGAGTAGTGAAGAAACTAGGAGTGATGTTGTGATGAAGAAGATGGCAGACGACATGGAAGCCATTGACAAAGTTTTCAAAAATGATGCAAGTTGAAACGGTTGATAAATGATAACGTATATATACTACTTTTTAAACTTGGTAAGGATATTGCCTGTAAATTTTCCTTTTTATGTGGGCACTCATGGTGTCAAACGGTGCGTTTAGGGGGTATAAAATCATCACTTTTTTTTTTTTTTTTTTTTTTTTTTTTTTTTTTTTTTTTTTTTTTTTTTTTTAATTGAGAGAAATGGTGCAAACTGTTAATATTATAGTCTAAGCCAATCTAAAATTAATGTCTTCGTAGGGTTGAGCAAGCATTTTTGTGGTGATTACTACAAAAAAGCCTGCGGGTACTTAAGTTTAGGTTTATAGTCCCAGAGTAGTTTGATTAGGTGAATAAACCCAATGATTTAAAAGAATTATCATGTAGTGGATTATGTGACGCAAATGATCAAATGTGTTTGGAACCGTGGTTTTCGCGGTTAAGGTTTTCCATATAGAAATCTAGTGTTATATCTCTTCCTCTCTTGATTTTATTTGCGTATTTTTTGTTGGGTGTTATTGACACACTTTCAGGATGTTTTCTATAGCTTTACTTGTTTGATTGTTGAGATTAATGAATTTAAATTTTTTGACTGTTAATATGTAGAATTCAAACATCACATCTGTTCTGCATTCTCGTTAAGTTGCAAACAATCTTAAAATTGATATCCAACGGTGATACGAGCACGATTTGATAACCAAAAATAAAATGTTGGTTTGCTTCGAGGGAAACCAGAACCTCCTAAAATATTAGAAATACTAACACATATTTGATAGATTTTATCTCATATGTTCATTCATTGGTAGCAAGTCCTATTTATAGGATAGATACATGAAATTCAAATAATAATAGTAGAGATTAAATAAGATAAGAATTCTATCAGCTAACAACTTATTCAAATTAAAACTAAAAACAAACTAATTTTATTTTCTTAAAAACGTGATCGTAACAAACGGCAACATAGACGGCATGAACAATAACCATAACTTTAGGAAACTACATTGTTAGTTCTTAATTAAGGTTAGGGTTCAAAAATTAAATAGCACTTTTTGGGGGAGGGCTTGTGCAAATAGCACCACATTAATAAGTCATGTTTTAATAGCACCAAAATAGGTGATGAGACCAAAATACCCCCACTTACTCTTTTCCTTTGCTTTTTTTTTCCTCGAAAATTCGAGACTTATTGTGACATTTTCGAGACTTATTGATGCGTTTCGAGACTTAATCCTAATTTGTTGCTTTTTTTTTCCTCGAAAATTCGAGACTTATTGTGATATTTTCGAGACTTATTGATGCGTTTCGAGACTTAATCCCAGTTTGTTAGAGACTTATTCTGTTCGACCTCCATCAATGGTGAAAGTGCCGACGACGGCACCGGTTAACTCCGGAGATAGTCGGATCTGGAAGATTGGACGACGTTGAGTTCATTGGTGCCATTGGTTTCGTCAGATTCGCGACGGATCGTCGCAGATCTGACGATGAAGGTTCGAAAACTATTCCGGTTTGGCTTCGTTTCTCTCTCCATACAGCTCGAAATTAAAAATGGATACTTCCGTTACAATCGGTGGCGCACGACGGACGTTTTGCCGGTGGTTTTGTCCATCAACTCGCCGGTCGACGGTGACACCTCCATTGAAGCTCCATCAATGGAAGTTTGGGGAAAAAGAAGAAGAAAGAAGATGAATGACAGAAAAGAGAAAAGAAAAAAAGCTGAGGGGTATTTTTGTCCAAATTCCATTTTTGGTGCTATTAAAACATGAGTTATTAAAGTGGTTGTAGTTACACAAATCCATTTTGAAAAAGTGCTATATACCCCTATTTCCTCATTAAGGTTATGGCTACCTTGTTAGGAAATTAAATCCAATAAAGTTATTGAAATTTTATTATAAGATTTTTCTAATACTTGATTTACATGTGGCAGCCAAACACCTTAAAAATGATGAAGTAACTAATTATAACCGGTCGAGGCAAAGAAAAATCAGTAACTAATTATATTACATTTTTTAAAATCTATTTTAAAAATGCAATAAACTAATTTAATTTAATATTAATAATTGGTTTAAAAAAATTAAATGATAATTAGATAAGGATTATACATATCCTCGAAATAATCTTCTATGAATTAAATAAATATGTGATATTTTTATTATTATTTTAATTTGTATTTAATTTAGTTAAATATTTATAATATAATAGATTTAAAATAGTTAAATTTTTTTTAAAAATTATTATTACTTTCTGAAATAAAAAATATATATTTATTTAATTTTTATTTTTGATGTAATATATTTTGAAATTAATATTTATTTGATTTAATTTTATAAAATGTTTGTAACATAATAATTTTAGAATTAAAATTTCATTTTAAAAATATGCGCTAATACGGTAGAATAGCCACTTTGGTTTTCCAATTTTTACATATAACCACTAGTTTTTTAAAAAAGCAAATATAACCGATACCATCATGGATCATGGATTGTGTGGTGGAAGGTAGTGGGTTCTTTGACAAATATACCCCTGGAGAGTTGTCAGAGGTTGTTGATGTAAGAGGTCGAAAATGACCCTGTCATTATATAATATCGTTTCTGGGTAATCGATCCCTCTTCTCCTTCTTATATTTCAGACGAAGGCAATCCCAAAACCCAAACCCTTACATTTCGAAATGGCCCCCAATTTTAAAATAATTTACCCGCAATATTACGTATCTCCGCCATAATCTTATCTCCAGTTGTCGATTCATTTCTGTGATTGAATCGGTCGTAATCGATCCCTCTTCTCCTTCTCCTATCTCAGATGAAGGCAATCCCTAAACCCAATCCCTAAAATTCGCTGCGGCTTCCAAGTCTTTAAACCCAAACCCTTAACACTTCGAAATGGCGCCCAATTGTAAAATAATTTACCCGCAATATTTCGATATTGTATATCCGGCATAAACTTATTTCCAGTTGTCGAAGCGTTGCCGTGATTGAATCGGTCCTAAAGTGTTTCAGCCATCCCCAATATCAGAGAAGGTATGTATCCTTACTTAGGAACTCGAACTGTAACTGCAATTATATTTGATTGATTTATTTCATAATTTCCATATAACATTGTTGAAAATGATTGGGGAGGGTCATCTCGTTCTTCGTCGCGGCGGCCTGTGTGTTTATGTCAGTCTAAGTACATATTAATGCTTTATTTATTTCATATTCATATAACATATGTTTATGTCAGTCTAAATACATGTCAGTCTAAATACATATTATCCATTTTTGGTGCGTTTTCATATTCATATAACATTTGTTCGAGAAGTGTGTCTTTTACTTCGTCGCGGCGCCCTTGTGTGTTTGTTTATGTCAGGCGCCCTAATTGGGGGTTATATGCTTTTAACTTTAAGCCTTTGGTACGACCTACCATGACAGGAAATAATTATGAAATCTTCCATGACAGTACATCCCATGATGCTGCCATTTTCTTCCATGACAGTACATCGATGCTCCATTATCATCCATTACATACCATGATGCTCCATTACATTCCATTATCATCCATTACATGCCATGACGCTCCATGACATGAAATTACATTCCATGACCCTCCCTCCCATGATAACATGACGAAATTACATCCATGACATGAAATTACATTCCATGACGAAATTACATTCCATGACATGAAATTACATTCCATGGTCCTCCCATTCCATGACGAAATTACATTCCATGACATGGACTGATCCTCTCATGACAACACGAAATTACATTCCATGACATGAATTACATGCCCAACACGAAAATACATTCGATGATCCCTCCATTACACGAAATTTCATAAACTTACACGAAATTTAATTCCTTGATTGTCCGTTGTCTTTGATGATGACATGTATGTATATTAATTCCATGATTATGGAATTGATTACAATTGTTTCATACAGCTTCAGGAATATGGTTCTATTGATAGTGAACTACGATGGACAGTGGGAAGATGGACAGTTCAACCCTAAAGCTGTTTTCTTTTTGTCAGTGACAGTGAAAGAGACTTTAAAAACATTGGCAGAGAAGATATGTAGTCAGTTTGGCTTAAATTGCAATGAAGTTGACTTCAAGATAAGTACTAGAATTGATGGGTCCATTATTGAAATAATTTATGACTTAGATTTACAGATCTTCGTTTCGCATAACAAAGAGAATCCTAAATGTTATGTGTCTGTGTTTCACAAACAGCTAAGAAGGCAGGTCGAACAGTTAACTGTGCCACCTGATCTGAAATCCAAATCTATGTCCATCACCTTTGGTTCCACTGGTGATCAGGCATGTACGCCACCACCCATGATGAAGTGTAAATCTAAACTCAGCCCTGTTGTGAGTTCATCCGGATACAGATCCAAAACTAGTAGCAATGAATGTGTTCCGAGTGGTTCCCCTGTTGATGAATCAAATACTCCGCCATCAATTAGGAAGTCTATATTTCCCCGAAGCCCACTCGCTACAGCCGGTAAGAAATCTAGTAACGGCAGTAATCCTGGGGGTGTGAATCTTGTCATACATCCGCTGTATGTGGTTCAATCAGATTTTGATAATGCTAATGACGACATAGTTGATTGTCCAACTGTTGTTACAGCTGGAGAAGACGGCATGGGTCAGTTAGCTAACATCAAGTCGTCATTGTGTCCTTGGTCGAATGATATCTGTCCACAAGATTTACCGCTACACCCTAGACATGATCACAATCCACTACATCCTGTTGATCTGATAAGCCCTTCTACCGCAGGTATAAACAAGAATTTATCAGGTCTCGAGCATGAGCTAAAATTGTATCGACGGTCTGCAAGACAGAGAAAGTCCATTAAGAAGTATCACCAGGAGACTTATTCAAATTGCTCTGAAAAGGGACACAGCAGATCAGGGTGCCAGAAACCAGCGTTTGTTGCATCTCGACCAACCAAGCCTCTACGCACCTGTAGTATATGTCATAGACCTGGACACAATAGAAAAACTTGTCCCTCTGCCTAATAACCCTAATCCCCTCCATCAGGTGATATCATGACCCAGTTTTGAATGCCGCACCAACAAAGTCTACCAATTTGAAAACCTCTTATCTGCACTCTTAGGTTGATTCACGGACAATGTGCCATTCTACTTTGGTTGTAAGGAAAATGCGTGTAATATGTGATCTATTTAATTTTTCTTTCATTCAGTTGTTTGAGTGGTCCCTGCTTGTAATATCACCTTACTATATCGGTTTTGAACTGTTTGACGTTATGTTTAAGTGCCCGTTTATTTACAAACCTCAATTGGGTAGCTAGGTACTCCTTAATTGTGGTCGCTTCCCAAAGAATTTGGAGGCTACTTATCCCCCTTATAAACATCTCCTAAAAATTGACCGATCTACTTACAAAGATTTTGCAATTTTTAGATGGGTAATCTGTGCTTATATTTACAAGGGATGTTCACGGGTCTTTCTTGCATAGCAATCCCAGGTACGCACATCTATGTGTGTGCCCAGAAAGGGTATACTTTCATGCGCTAGCCATGTCAAAAAATCCTTTTCCTGCAAGGTTTCAAGTGAGGTAGGAGAGGATGTAAACCAAACATTCACTTGCATGAGAGAGAAAGAAAGCAATAAATCTTGACCATCTATTTTCATTTATGATTAGGTCTCAAAAATGTAGTGCAAATCTAAGGGGAACAAAAAAGCAGACTAGAGAATTCTGATCAGTTAACAAGTACGAAATGACAACTTCGTGTACACAGTCTTGTACCAAGCATCGGTCTACATTGTTACCAACGCTGTGAATTGGATAAAAGTAGGCTTTTTTTAGTTAGCAAGGCAGTAGTAGTTTTTATTTTCGCTTGCGGTCCTGTAATCTGTTAGTGCAAAATCGTGCAAGTTTACTGTGCATGCTGAATGTTTGTCTGAATCTTCACGTGGTATATGATCGTGTAATCTATTATTTTAGACTTTTATCGTGTAAGGAGTTTTGTTCTTCTATCGTGTTTCGCATCAGTTGTTTGTCTTTTCTTAATGTAAAGTTATGGGGTTATAATTATTAAGGATTATTTACTTTGCACAGACAACATTTGAATCCTTTGCAACCATGCAACTTGGGTGTAGATAGACTCGTCCAGATACCCCAGCGATGATTTTGTTTTTCGAACAATGCATAAACATTGGCTCCAAATACAGACGATGATATCTTTGATTAAAGCTTGTAACTGTTATTCACATAAAACCATTCTTTTCGAAACTAAGAATGGGAACATGAACAAGGAATTAAAGAATATATATTAAACATTTTTAACAATTTCCATTCCATGAATAACCTAACTTTTTTTTTGAGTTCCAGGTACTCGAGTGAGCAAAGTTTCTCCTTGCTTAGAAGGCTTTGCTGACCCGGTGACCGGTGAATGTTTTGTTCGTAAATAAAATGTCCACGACTACAAACTCTCTGTAATATGGATTCTTGATGCGTCGTATTGGGCCTGTTTTCGTTCGGTAAGAATATTTAATTTCCCACGTACACGTGTAATTTGTTCTGTGGTTATTGTCGAGTAAAACCTTTATTTAGTAGTATATTATATATCGATTACTGTATTGGGCTTCGTTTGGTGAAAGACCTTTTCTTTTAGTAAGATGGGCTTTATCCACCTTCAGGACAACAATCGTATGTAATCCATCCGTTTTCTTGTCAATAGCAAGTGTTCTTTTCATAATCTTTTTTATACATTAGGTTTTATAGTATCTATATTCACCAATATAGTCGTGGCTCATGTTGCATTTTAATTTATTTTATTTTTAGGGTTCAACTACTATATTCTAGTATAGGTGGTGGATTATTAATTGGCCATTAGATTTAAATTAAAGATTGAATAAAATCTAAAGATTTAAAAAGCTCAGGCTTTTACTTCTCTTCTTCTACTGATCTCTGTCAAAAACCCGAAAGCAAAACTTATCCCAAACGAGCACAAGGGGGGAAAAAAAAAGGGACCGACTCCATGTCTCTATCTCTTCGCCACTAATTATATGGTCAGTTTCAATTATTAACCCTTATCTAATGGTGTTATGTCAAATAAGTAAGACAATTTTGTTCCATCGAGCCAACCCCACACAACCTTTATGCCTTCAGTGGTATGTCACAAATGCATCGTTGTAAACTTCGGATTCTGGATTATTTTTGCCCATGATGGGATACTGAACTTACCATTTGCACACAATAGGTGTATCACCATTCCCAGGAGCAAATTATTTTATGATGTGTGAGATATCTAGTTTGGATGTACTTGAGATTTGGTAGAGCACATATATAAATGTGTAATACACACTGAAACCTTTGAATCCGTATCATCCGTTGTTGAAGAACGGTGAAGGTGAACCTCACGTAAAAAATGAAAACATGATTGACGACTGATGATGTATTTTGTTGTATTGGAACACAACGAAAACAAAAGCAGTAACGAGGGAGATGAAAGTGCAAGGAGTAAGAAAGTTAGGAAGGTCTGCACATATCTGGGATTAAAGCACACACAATTCAAAAGTATTAATCTAAAGATGGAAACCACAACAGAGGTATCGAATCCACAGGTACCAAGGTTTTGATCGCAGACCAAGCAAATAACCAGCAAATAACCATAAAAAAACAACAAAAAGAAACGGCAAATAACGTACATTACACAATAACAACCATAATCTAAAATCTTTAACTGGATTTAAAATAATTCCTCGAAGTTGATGTCAGTTCTTTCAATGAAAAAGGTCGGCGTTGCCGGTTGAAACGTTCGCGGAGAGAAACAGCTTTCCGTGGTTTATCTATTCTCTTCAAGGCCTCCACATCTGTCTCCAGTTGATCAACGCGGGCCTCTAAAGAAATCCTTCTTGCTTTGTTCCTTGAAGCATTTTTTTTCATTACTTCGTCTAATGCTATGAACTCGTCCAGCAGAAATTTCATAGCCTCGGAGCTTCTACTTACCTGGGAAACCACTCGATCCCACCTGCGTAATTCGTTCTCATCGTCCGACTCCATATCTCTAGTATACAAACTTTAGTAGCCAAAGGTAGATGATTGTGACCCATAGACGTTTTAAAGGAAACCAGTACTAAGCTCATTGCAACTGAATATAAATCCAATTACATGAGAAAGAATCTGAACAGAAAAGCGGACTCAAATAAGCTCTAAAAAACGGAGTTCAGATAAAGTGTTTGGACAAATTTACCCCCTCTTGTACACACGTCCCAATTTGGTTGGTTACACACAAATTGAGACACCATTTTTGGTCACCTATGAATTGTCCGACTGAAACGAGTATCAACCCGATATAGATAAACCTAAATTCCTAGTGAATGGGAGCATACCATGTGGCATGGATAATTCATTTGATTGGTTTTATTTACTTCCCACTTGGCATAGTCCCATTCGGGCTATGGATTGGTTGTGTTAAATAATGTACTATACATATATATACATATATTTACTCATATATATATATTTATAGAAATGTTGAAGGCAATGCTCACTGATGTAAATATACTGTCCAGGATATTGAATGTGAGTCACTAATTTTACATGCATTCAAGAGACTGCGTATGCAATTTTCAAAACTAGTCGGTGACGTTCAATATCCTCATGAAGTTATATCAGTGTGCAATGACCAGATCGGGACTGATATATAGAAATTATCAAGTGAGTGCGTGGGCGCTGATCTAAATATATGATCGAGGATAATGAATGTGAGCCACTAGTTTTACAACCTTTCACTTGTTTTGAACAAGTGGCTCAGGTTCAATATCCTGATGATGTTATATCAATGTGCACTTACCAAATCTCGACTATATAATTTTCGGACGTCCAACCACAGCCACACATTAACAGTGAGCCCACAGCCCCACATTAATAAATACCCACACCCAATATGAATGTGTGGTTGTGGGTGGACGTCCTTAACTTATAAAGTCAAGACTCTCCTACTTATAGAAGTATTATATATACAGTCTCTATGTCATGCGGACGTCATGATATAACCTCGTTAGCATATTGAATGTGAGCCACTAGTTTTGAGAACTACATACACACTTAAGTCAAATAAGTTAAAACTAGTTGTTGACATTGAATATCCTCATGAAATTATATCAATACGTCCTCATTTCAAAATTTGTTATGATATAGTTGTTTGTTTTATAAGGCATGTTATATTTTATGGAAATAAATATTTTCACATGTATGCCCTTTTATCTATTATTTGTTATATATTTACATTTTAATATATTATGGCGAATAGCATATTAGTCCCCATAGTTTGCCTTCATCTGCGTTAAGTGTACGATTTTTTGGTATTGAAACTTTCAGTCTATCATTATTCTAACAATATGGATTCCAGTCCCTACTTAACAAATATAACAAATTAACTTGATCAAACCATTCTAAGCATAAGTGGCCTTAAGTATTAAGTGGATAAATCAAACAGGGCCTTAATGTAAATTTCAACCCAAAGAAGTTATTATGATTGATATAACAAAATATATATATAGGTTAAATTACACTGCACCCCTTGAGGTTTGACCCGAAGTTAGATGGAAAAGTTTCGCTATTCTACACAAACATCCCTGTTTTACCATCATAAGGTCCAAACTGGCCTTGGGTGTCGGTGACAAAAAACTTTTCTCTTTGTTATTATACAGGGGCAGTTTTCGTCTATACAGGGGTGTTAGTCTAGAAAAAGGAAACTTTTCCATCTTAGTGTGTTAAGCCCAAACCTCAAGAGGTGCAGTGTAATTTACCCTATATATATTTTGTTATATGATTTGATTTACATTTGATATATAAAGAAATAAATAATATGTTTACATTCAATTATGTACTGTACATGTGTACATACACATCTTATAAATAACAATGCAATTTCAGAGAATCAGAAAAATATAAAAATAAAATAAGGGTAGAATTTCACGTCAGTTCGACTTTTTTGACAATTTGTCACCTTTTTAAATGTCTTTCCATATTAATCACTTCAATCCTTTTATTTTGTAAAACTCATCACTTCAGTTCATTTGACCAAATATTTGAAAATAAACTATTTTAAATCCTGTGAAAGTACAATTTTACCCTTATAAATATTTAATTTTTTAAAATGAAAAACAATAAACTTCTCAATAATAAAATCTTAAATAAATAGGTTACAAAAAAGAAAAAAAACAATCTTTTAGCTAAATAATAATTTATAGCTAAGATAATCAATTTAGCTAAATAAATATCCATTACGATAAAAAAATACAAAATAAGAAAAAAAAATGGATTTTTTTTATTATTTATTTCAGTTTTTTTTATCTATTTATTTAAGATTTTATTATTGAGATTTTTATTGTTTTTCATTTTAATTTAAAGCTAAGATAATCATTTTAGCTAAATTAAATAGTAATAAGGGCAAAAGTTGACTTTTCTAGGTTTGAAATTAGTTGACTTAAAAATATTTGGTTAAATGGACTAAAGTGATTGTATGTGGCACAGCCCTTTGAAAAAAATAAGGACTACAGTGATGAATATGGAAAGACATTTATAAATGTGATACATCGCTAAAAAAGTGGGACTTTTGTTCAATTCTGCCTAAAATAAGGGTAACACATAAAAGAATAAACATAGGGTGTGCCGCCCTTGTCAGAAAATACTTCAGTGGGTCAATATAGGGTACTAAAAAAAAGAATTGTATCGTGTATTGCTGTTTATGTAAATGTTTACGATTGTTACACGATGGAGTCTGTTGACAAACAACCATCAATAATGATGGTTCAAAGCAGTAATGGTTAAATACAATTTGTACTACTCCCAGCTACTTAACTGTCAAATCAATCAGTATTATCATGTCGGGCCAGACCCCATGACCAATTTTCTACTTTTCATCATTACCCATACCGAGTCGCAATCCGGGCAGTGCTTGTACAGCCCAATCTCGCCGATCCCGGCAGTTGTTGTTGTAATAATTAAAAAAAATAAAAAATCATTACCCATACCCTATACTTAGAGAACGAAATCTTGGAAATGTGACATGGAAATAGGGTGGGTAGAGTACAGGCAATGATGGTAACATGAGAAAGTGGGTTGAGGGTGGGCAGGGGTTTAGTTGAATGACCAAAATTTAATTGATACGACAGTTAAAATCATTTCAAAGTCAAACGTCAAAATCGGATGGGATATCCCATAGATGTAATAAATGCTCATCCATCCAACGGCGGAACCCTCCCGTTGTCATCGGTCCTCCTCCGGCTGCCGATCTTTCTGTTCTTCTTGGATTAAAGCTAAGTTGAATGGGTTGTTGAGGATAACACTTTACTCAACCCCTTCAACGGAGGTAACCATTACCCCCTCCTAAATGGATGACATGTGTCTACAGAGGGGTAACTTTGTCCAATCAATTGGATCAATTTACCCCTTCATAGACACATGTCATCTTATTGGGGGGTGAGCAAAAAAGGACTCGTTGTTGAGTTGGTTGGGTTGTTGGACTTAGTTGGATTAATGATGTGTCAGAATTTAATTTCTTTGGTGACATGCTGAGTGTTGCACCCGGTCTAGCCAAGTTTTTTTCGTAATATAAATCCGTGTCATCGTAACGTATATCAAGGATTTAAGGTTGACTTTACACATCTGGTTCGATGGCAAACGTTATTGTTGATACAGAAGTTTAAAGTAAGCATAATGTAAAGGGTTGTACAATAGACATTGTAAACCATCATGTCCAACCCTATAACCTAATTTGGTGCAACCGTTGCCTTAAAATGATGCAACTTCGTCAGGATATAATTTGAACATCTCAAAGACTCAAATCCGTTTGATCATCCAATATTTTATTAAATTTTATGGATGAAATCATAATCAACAGTTTAATGCCATTGTTGCGGCAACTGAAGACTGTTGCGCCAGGGTTCCCTTTACAGTGTGGATGAAGCTTGAATTAAGTGCATACTAGTTACGCTTGGAGGGAGACCAATTCCTGTTCTTTGTTATGTTTGTTAATTGATGTAGTTTGCCTATCCGTTTGAGTAGGTCACCCATTACAACCTTTCGGACATATTCCCACTTCCAATATGGGGTGACATTTTTGGATTTCATCGAGATTTACACGGCTATAGCTAATAATTAACATTATTCTGAAGCAACAGAAAGTTAAGCTTGCTTGTTTTAGAAGATTATGAATGGGAGCATTTTTATGAACATCGACACCTCCCTTAATTAACAAGTGAAGTTGGTGCATGGTGTTCTTGTACATGTTAAAGGCAAGTGGTCAAATTGGTTTGAAAACTAAGAAAGGTTTTGAGTACATACAAATTTTCTGTTTTTTCAGGGTTGTTCTAATAGTTTGTTAACTGTTGTGAAATGTTAATACGTACAAGTTTTTTTCTGAATTTGAACTGCAAGGTTAGTTTCTGATTCCGAACAATAAAAAAGGGACATAAGTATTTCGTTAAGATTGTACAACACAAAATCGGCAGATGAGTACACACATAAGCGAGGTCTGACTTGAAATTTTTAACATGGGTTATCCAATCCAATTATAAAACAACAGGCGTTTGTCAAAATTGAAAATAAATGGCAACAACAAACCTAACATAAAACGCTACTTGCAAGTCCTGGAATGGATTCTAGGAACAAAACAACCATCAATTGCAAATGCATGTTTGGTGGCGCTATGGATGTGAGTGTCTGAACGTATTAATGCCTTGAACCCGAAGGTTGATTCTTAAATAACGTACATCCCTCTTGACACCGAAGACGGTCGACTAGAGACGTCGACCTGGGATTGCATCCGGTATTTTTTAACCTATAAACATCTCTCTCCAGTTCCGCCACGCGAGATTCAACAACTGTTGATCGAGAACGGGACCGTGCTTCGTGTTTTTCCACTATTTTCTTGTATTCAATTGTAACATCCAGGAGGTCTTTCAGAGAGTCGAAGCACCTGGTTACGCAGCAAATCAGTCGATCCAATGCCGTGGATTCGTTTTCATCATCTGACTCCATCTCTACAGACCGAAGTAATATTTTTTTTTGCTTCAGAATCTGTAGAGACCGAAGTTATCCTGTTAATGAAATCTGATTGTGAACATATGCTTTTATAGGGGGGCATACAGCGGTACAGCGCACTAATCGGCGGAAACATATCAGACATTTTCCCCTTTAATTTTAACTTTATTGGAAATTAGTGTAATCTTCAAATAGTCATCACCAATGTCATATGTATTTATGTATATAACAATGTCATCAATCATGTAAAGGAAATAAATTTGTTGGTTGTCCACATGATTTCCATAATTTTAGATGGTATTACATGTCCATAATACTGATATTATGTATTTTTTTGTTTTCCCTATTTTAGTTAAATTATAGTAGTTACCTTGCTCCCTACGGTGTGTTTGGTATGTGGGACGGGACGGGATGGGAGAGGACGGGACAACTTTTTGTTATCCCACATTTGGCGCGCCATTAGAATGGGACAGGATAAGACAATGTCGGACAACAATGTGGGACAAAGGGACAAAAACCACCATATTTTGTCCCTTCCAAGTACAGATGCACATTTTCCCTCGGGACCCCAATTCCCTGCATCCCCATCCCCATTTGGGGATCTTTTTTTGGTGGAAAAATGGGGAAATGGTGAGGGATAGGGATGAAAATCATCCCCAAATTGAAATGGGGATGGGGATGGGGGGACCCCTCCCCATCCCCATTTCCCCATTTTCCCCACAATTATATTGAAATGGGGATGGGGATGGGTGGGAGGTCCCCCGTTCCCATTTCCCCATTTCCCCCAAACATATATAAATATAATTATAATATATATATATATATTTAATATATTTTATATATATTATAATTATATTTATTATTCTTTGAAAACCCTAAATCCCTAAGTATATATACACATTTTATATAAAATGCATTAATGAATTTTATTTTGTATTTGTAATGGAATGTTTGTTTTTTTAGTTATATTTTGTAGTTTTTAGTCTAATGGGAAAATAGGAGAACCGGGGAAACGGGGAAATGGGAAAAAAAACGGAGAAATATGGGGAAAATGGGGAATTGGGGATGGGGATAGATATAGGTCCCCCCAAAATTTCCCATCCCCTTTTTCCCCGAACAGGGAAACGGGGCGGTATTGTAGAAGGGTTTGGGAAGTGGGGATGGGGATGGGGATGGGGATGGGGGGACAAAATTTCCCATCCCCAATTTCCCCAAATAGGGAAACGGGGGGGTATTGAGGAAGGGTCTGGGAAGTGGGGATGAGGATGGGGATGGGGGGACCTATATCCATCCTCATTCCCCAAATGTGCATCTGTACTCCCATATTCCCTAGGACAAGGTTGTTCAATGACATGGGACAAGTACAAAAAGACTATTTTACCCTTTAAGTTTTCTATAAATTGTTAAACATGTTTAATAATATATTATTTTAAATTATTTTAAATTATATTATATATTATGTATAATATGTATTTAGATTATTTTAGTATATATATCAAAATAATATATATTATAATATTATATATTATATATTATTATCTGTTTATATAATATATAATATATTATTATATATAAATTTTACCTTTATAAAATTGTTAAATTATAATATATATATATAAGAGGGGTACTATAGTAATTTGAACTTCTTGTCCCGTCCTGTCCCAACCATACCAATCGCATAACATTACAGTTAAGAGTTATGTCCTAGACCTTCCAAACACAATATAGAACAACTTATCTTGTCCTGTCCTATTCTGTCCCATCTCCGTGCCAAACGCACCCTTAGGGTGCGTTTGGTACGCGTTTAGGGATAGGACAACGTGGGAGAGTTTCTTCGTATCCCACATTTGGTGCAACATTAGCATGGGAGATAACGGGACAAGGTGGGATGAAAATCAACAAATTTTGTGGCACCCAAGACCCTAGCCCAGACTAGTCCCATACTATATACAAGACTCGGAACCACCTTTTAACCCTTACAATCTTTAAAAAAGCACTGACTTGTGCAATATTATATATATATATATAAGAACTCACGATCTGGTTAGTGCATCCTCCTAACCATAATTTTCCTGATAAAATCTTATAAATATTATTTTATTAATTATTATAATATTTAAATCATATTATATAAACATATGAGGTGCACTATGGTCATTTCGACCTCTTGAATATGACAGAATCTTGCATGCACCCGGTGCATTGCACCCATCCAATGGGTGCATGCCATGTGGCAAGGACAACCAATCGAACATATGAGGTGCACTATGGTCATTTCGACCTCTTGAATATGACAGAATCTTGCATGCACCCGGTGCATTGCACCCATCCAATGGGTGCATGCCATGTGGCAAGGACAACCAATCGAATGAGTTCTCCCAGGCACGTCGTATGCATGCAAGATTGTCTCCATACCGTTTAGATAGATACCGTGAATTATACCCTAATAATGATTTCAATTAACTCCAAAATTAAAGTTTAGCTTTAGGTTGTGGAAGCCCCGAGGGTAATAAGGATTAGAGCAATTTGAAAGTTTCACAACCAAATGATGTGAAATTAAAATAGCATGTTTTTGAAATATACACCGACACCGATTGTGTTTACATTCCGATGAGATCACTTTTCTTCTGTGCTTACGCATGCACCGAATTGTTAGGGCTAAAGTTCTCCTCTCCCCCAAAGGAACTTATAAATTTTGTAATAGTGCAAAACTTATATAATTTTTTCCGCTACCTTTATATTTAACAAATTTGGTTTACATAGTTATAGTGCTTGCAAAATTATCAATTTGGATTTCTTGGTATCTTTGAATGAACTTATCATCCACACAAAATTTAATATGAAAAGCCATATAAATCGATGTGATTTCACATACAGGTGTAGACAGAGCTTTAAGCGAGGGATCCCTCAGTTGACGGTTAGTTTAATACATCGATAAACACTGGATTTGGTCAACTTAGAACCTCCCATAGAAAAAAGAAATTGTTTAATGTAGATATTTGTATTGGGAATTTTATATGCATGTAAATACATGTAGAGAATTTACAACATTGTAGATACATATAATAAAAACAATGAATTATTTTTTAATTATTACATAAAACGCGATAATACAATACAACTTCCTAGCTATCCATGATCTATGGATACTTATTTTAGTTTGATATTATTTTCTTATTATAAAACATGATTTTCATTTATGTTTTTTATCTTGTTATTATTTATTTGTTTATATTACATTTCTTTTTTTAATTTCTTCTTAATATATAAGATTATTTAGTTCATTTTACAACAAATGTTTTATTTGTTTTATTTTATACAGTAAACATTGAAATCAGTATCGATTTTTCTTAACATAAGTTTAATTAAAATACAACTAATAAAAATATGAATTATAAACTTAATTATTACTTTGTAAACGATAATACAATACATATATAATTTACAATACGTTCATTTATTATAAAACTAATACATGATAAAAAATGGAGTGCATTTCAAGCTCACCCCCCTTTCAAGGGGGGTAAGCATTACCCCCCTCCCATACACATGACATGTGTCTATGGAGGGGTAAAATTGTATAAACATTTACTCATGTATGACACTTGTCATCCATTTAAGAGGGGGGTAATGGTTACCTCCTCTGAAGGTGGGTGAGCAAAAATGTTCTCTAAAAAATGACTTATATCCTTATTTTTTAAATACAATTTGGATAAAAACAAGGTAATAATTAATCCTTTCAAATTTCCAATGTTTATTATTCAAGTTGAATCTACAATTCAACCTACCGCGCGGATCATCTTTTCCAAAAGTTTAATTTAAATACAACTAATTTTTAAGAATATACATGGGTAAGTGAGATAAATTATGGAGTCCATTTTTCTCACCCACACTATCTACGGTGAGCCATTACCACCCATCCCAGTTGTTGACACGTGTCCTAAACTCAACCCAAAGTCTGAAGTTAACCCAAAGTTAACTCAAGTTTTGCACACGTGTCAACACTTGAAGTGGGTGTTAATGGCTCACCCTAGTTAGTGTGGGTGAGCAAAAATGCACCCATTTTTATGATACATGTGTATCCAGTCATCAAATGACAACTCACCTGCCACGTGTTGGCCACTGTCTTTTGTCTATGTCTAAGTAATGACAACTCACCTGCCACATGTGTTGGCCACTGTCTTTTGTCGATATTGCCTTGCAATCTTAAAATTTCTCATCACCACTCCTGATCCTTATTTGTAATGTTATCTTTTTAACCATTTCATCCAAAATATTTGTACTCATGGTTATATTTGTCTGTTTATATGCGTTGAATATTTAACTTTAGAAAAAAAGAAAAAAACAATAAAAAATAAAAATAAAAATAACAATTTATATATATAATTATCATTCATTTCCTACCTTTCGGACACGGTTAAATCGTGTAAACTTCTAGTTTTTTCTTCATCGTGTGATCAACCATATATAGTATTCCTTCTCAACTATTCAACTAACAAGCTTTTGTACAAAATGTAGGGTAATTACTAATTACCTACTATCATGTAATGATGTTGCCCCTTGTACAAACCTGTGAAATAAATAAATTAATTAATCAGTTCAGTTGAAATAAAAAACAAGATGGAAACTCGGTTCGGTTCCCTATTGACAATGACCGAAGAGATAATATATCGCACTTTTGCACGTAATCGAACTGATCTTGACGTCTGTAGTTGACGAATGTGCCGACCCAAGTCCATCGCCTTTTCAGGTGAACTGTAAATTGAGCGTTCACATCAACGAACTATTCCCACTGTTTCACAGGAGTGGGTGCATTGAGCTTTAAACGTGTTTGTGAATATTTCCTATATTTAATGACAGTTGACTTACGGATAATATTTAGTAATTTATGAAATTTTTTTACTATTGCAGAGGGGCCTACAAGCTTATCGAAACTCGTCACACGTGAAATTGTTTGTGTTTATTGACTAATTTTTTATTTATTTGGAAAAGCTCTGTTATTGAGCATGCTGGCTGGACTTCCTCCAGGCACCCATCAGTCCCATCAACCTGTCCCCTCTCCAACTACAGAAACTCGTCGCAGCTAAATGTGCCAGGACCCTACGAGAATTGGACTCTACTAGCGTAGCCCGGAACAACTGCTCCCACTAATAAAGGGGAGAGAGCACCCTCACTTGATAGCTAAAGAGGGACAAAGAATATATGTAATATATACATGGGTGCCATGGGAATTGAACCATGGTGGTGGATGCTCCATTTGGAGGGTCCAACCACATTGGCAAGAGCCCAATAGCGAATTTCATTGTATATTACATAAGTACAATGGTAATTCAGAATATGAATAGATGATATCCAAAAAAAAATGAATACATATTAGATCAAGGAGTTTTACGCACCCTTACAGTACAGTATGACACTATGACACATTCATCTGTAATAAGAGAAACACTTGCATGGGACGGTCTCATTGACGTGGCATCGGGACCGTCCAATGAATGTATGTCATATATATCTTGGGAGTAAAAATATATTTTAAAGTCCCATGTGGCATACATTCATTGGCCGGTCCCATTGCCATATCAATGAAACCGTCCCATTCAAGTTTTTCTCCTTTACTACAAACAATATATGGGTATTTATTTGGTTTTTCGAAGGGGCGTGACTGTCTACTGAGGCCTTCATTGCAATTACAAATATCAAAACCAAGGTCATACCAAATTGCTACTGTATCAAACCTAATGACCATACTATGGCGACCATAGGTCAAGTGGACAGCAAGGGGGGGAATGATAAAGGTTACCCCGTTCTCGCTGCCATGTCGACACACATCCGGAAAATGGAAGAACTCATACATGTCATCATAAAATTTGAACATACGGCTCCGGCGGGGAGACACCGAGTTTACAGCGATTGTCCTATGGATATAGATTCGTTACGGATACAATTATTCGAACTCATTGAAGAGTCACGCCGTCTTTCAGCACAGCTCGATAAACATTTTGGTTTTCCTGCAGGACCGTCATCCCTTCCGGCGAACTGATCAACCAAGTCCTACATGTTATTTCAATGATCTGTGCATATTTTAGTTTTTTATCTTTCATCTGATTGTTTTGTTTATAATGTCTTTAAGTTTAAACGAAGGCGATTGTATTTGCATCCACTAACTAAACATAAACTCCGTTTCATGTGTTCACTATCTTAGGGGAGGTAATGAGTCGCCGGACACACGAGGCATTGTACTTACCTTATTTTCAATTATATAAATATATGATTAGTTAATCAAATGATAAGGATTATATACAAAATCGGTTGTGAACAAAGTGTTGTTACCTGTATCCATCTAATCTTCACGCTATTGTCTTTTGCATTATATATTCATTTGAAGT
This sequence comes from Acer campestre, assembly GCA_954870605.1. Lineage (NCBI taxonomy): Eukaryota > Viridiplantae > Streptophyta > Magnoliopsida > Sapindales > Sapindaceae > Acer > Acer campestre. Next base: position 23,810,220 of record OX940809.1, on the reverse strand, counting down.
CTACACCTACAAAGTCAAAGGGAAAAAACAAATAACACATGATGACACGTCGTAATCAAATAAAACACGAGGACAGATTAAATGATGCAATACATAGAGTAGGAGAAGATATCAACTATGAAGAGAGGTATGTGTAAGAGTTGTGACAAGGGTATTCATGTTCATCAGAGATATACCAAATTTATAACTATTCATCCCTGCATCATGCAGGGCCTGCATAGTAGCCAAACACCCTCATTTATCCAAAAAAATTTATCCATTATCTTAAGGGTACCCGTAATCAATGATCTTAAATAATTAGATAAGATATATTTTGGTCCTAACTTATTGATTTCTGATTTTTATTTGAAAATAAAACCTTTTTGCCATTGTTTTAAATAATAGTTTCGGACACGTGGTAACATTTTGGGAGGGAGGTTATGCTTACCTCTAGTTAAAGTGGATGAGCAAAGTTGCACTACAGGGTTCCACCCTTAAAATAGAGAGTACAACTTTGCTGACCTCCTTTAACTGGAGGTAACCATTAACCCCCACCCAAATGTTGACACGTGTCCTAAACCTTGAGTTAACTTTGAACTTTGGGTTAAGTTTGGGACACGTGTTAAACACTTGGGGCAGGGGTAATGGTTACCTCCACTCCTTCAACTGGAGGTAACTATTACCCCTGCCCCAAGTGTTTAACACGTGTCCCAAACTTAACCCAAAGTTCAAAGTTAACTCAAGGTTTAGGACACGTGTCAACATTTGGGATGAGGGTTAATGGTTACCTCCAGTTAAAGGAGGTGAGCAAAGTTGTACTCCCCAATTAACCCTTCAAATAGTATCTCCCTAAACTCACACCATCCTCATTTCACTCCACCCATCTTTATTGTGAATCAGCCTTCAGAAGTTTTTTTGGCCTCTAGCACATGCTTCCTTCCTCCTGTAGTTTAAAGTGTTTGCTTCCATGCAACATCTCTTCCCAATCACCCTTAAGTTAGTATCATCCCCTCTTCCCAATCACCCTTGAACTAGTCTCTCCCTAACTGACACCCTCTGTTCATCGCTCCACCTGTGTTTATTATTAATCCGCCTTCTCAATCTCCTGTTTCCATTGTTCACACCCAACTGTTTCTTTTGCCTGTACTGAACATGGTTCGTTCCTCACATAGTGTAAACTTGTTGCTGCTGTGGAACATCTCTTCCCAATCACCCTTGAAATAGTATCTTCCCATCTTCCCAACTCACAACCTCGTATCACTCCACACGTGTTGTATTTTGGGTTGCTGTTTAAATTTTTTGTTTCACCTCTGATTCTGAATATTGAGTTAGGTTTCTTCGATTACCCCGGTAATGGAGCAGAAATTGTCGTTGGAAGAGACTGCGGGTCCTATTTCTTCTAAAGGAAGACTACCTCCGGGGAGGCCAGGCTATGAAACAATGGGCAAAAAGTGCGTATTCAAGGCGAACCACTTTCTAAAACAAGCGGCGAACAGAGACATCCATGACTATGATGTTGGGTGGATGAGACATTGATATTTCTGACGATAGCCTTAGGTGATGACGTGGTCAATTACTTGGAGAAGGTTCGGGCCATCCAAAGCATTGCTTTGATCACGGTGTATCTGGTGTATCTGCAGAACCGAGTATATATATATATGGATATATATTTAGAATTTGAGCAGATATGTTGGAGTATGAAAATAGTAGGAGGGATTAGTCTGAATAAACAACAAAAGGTTTGAACATACGATTTGTAGAGGTAAGAAAAGCTGAAGTTTTAAAAACAAGTGTTTAGCGTCGCCGAATAGCAGACTTCAGCACTGAACGGTGTTGTCTGAATCTGTATCTGTGTTTTTTAACTGGAAAGGCACCGTTACATAACGTCAATAGGTCTATGTGATATCAGTTTACCTACAAGATGGTCTGAATTTTTTATTAACGTTTATATTGAATTTGGTTATCATTGTTCAGTAATATTGAATATTACACATGTTTCGACAATGGGCAATTTTTATTAGTACATTTGTGGCGGTCACGCAATTCCTTTATTATGGTTCAATATTTGAAAATTAATATGACGTCGTTTCATTTATAGAAAAAAATACAGCAAATAATTGTAAAAATATTGTTTCACATTTTTCAAAATTTCACACTACTCGAGTACTTGGGAGGTGGACGAACATATTTCATAAAAATTTTCTACGTTATAGAGTTCATTCATGACAGACAAATATTGTATGGTTTCGATTTTTAAAATGTTAATAGATGTGAAGAAATAAAGAATTATTGTATATAAGTGCACTGAACACAGAAGGGTCACCATGTGGAATCAATATTATATCACCGTTTCAATTATTTAATACCTATTGACTTATTTATATTTATTAATTTCATTATATACTACCTATAACCTACTGACTTTTTTATATTTATTAATTTAATTATATATTAAAGACGAAGAATACCAACAACTCTTCACAGGAATGTTTTCGAAGAGATACATACCACTCTATTTATCTGTTGGTAACCCAAACAATTGATTAATGTAAGTACAATTAAAATGGATTTTAAAAAAACAAATTAATGATCCAAAGTTCCAAACCTTTTCGATTCACAAAACACACATTTACACCTGACACAACTCCCGCTGAAATTAATTAATAATAATAAATGACCATTCGGAAATGAGTAGCCACACCCTTTAACAGAATGAGAATATCTATGCTTTGGGAGAAGATGAGCATATTAATGCTAATTGACTATTTAATTGTTCATTTAAAAAATATATATCATATTTCTTAACACGTGGGTAGATAAGAAATTGCAAATGTCGGAAATCAATTGAAGATGAAAATTACTAAAAGAGGAAACAACTGCAAAAATGTCAAAATTACCGTCATCAGTTGATCATAACCATCACTTCTTGGACTTATTACTAACATACCGTGTTATGACAGTAATGTATTGATCGTGTAAGGATTATCTTCGGAATGGTTTTATATATTAATTAAATTCATCTATTTTCCGAATTGAATACACATTGTGGCCCATTACAAAAAACTACCACACCACGTTATATCATTGAAATATGGCAATCCAATTCCAGCACAGTCAATCAGTCATTAAAGAGGTTAGCTTACGAAATTCATTTCAAACAATTGTCAGATTCACATTCTTTTTCAGGTTCTCTTACCATATGTACCCAACTTAGTATTTAACACATCAATCCGGTTTCAAGTTCGACATCAGTCATTTTGTTTGGTTCAATCTGAATGCTTTGTTTTAATCTTTCTATGTTCGTGTCTTCTGGATAGGGGTTAAAGTACCGAAAATCGAAATTGCTGCTGACATAATTGTTTTTTGCCTGCCTGTTGACCATAATGACGTTTGATGTGATGGGCCAATGTGATATTGACAACCCAAATCCAATGGGCACGCTATTATGGGGATATGCAATGCCGGTCTACAAGTATACTCATTACCTCTTCGTGTAGCGTTGCAAAACGAATGGACGGTTGAATCTATGTTACACAATATAAATTGCCTCACCAAATCCTTAAGCTCCCAACTCAATATCTTGTAATAATTGTCTCCGGTACACTTGTACAGTTCATCCAATTCCAAACTGTTCATTAATTTACACATAACATTTCATTGTCCGATAACTTGATGTTACGGCCATCAAGTTTTAGATGTTTTGGACCGTCCCAGGCAAGATCTTCTCGTATTGGACATGTTAATTTAAATAATAATAACAATTTAGTTATGAACTCCTTCCAGATGATAAACGTTAATTACAAATTAAAAGTATAAGGATTTCAAAACACCATTAATCAACTCATATAATCTAAACGATTGGCTTATGCATTTGGTGTTAAAAATTGTGCCCATAATCAATAGAAACGCTGATGTGGCATTATTTACAAACTCGAAAAGCCATATTTGCCCATTGCCGATGCTCTTTATATATGTAATTGCCTAAAAGTATTTTCTATCGTAATATTGGATTGACATTACACATTCTAACTCAACTTAGTTGAAAACTTCAAATACAGTCAGAACAGTAACCACACGGTTGTTTGACGCCATCTTTTTTCGGAATGGATAGGAATTCCCAAGGTGAACCAGTGGTGAGCCGAGATCGCATATACTCCTTCCTCGACGCCATTTTACAAGTATTCAGTGAATTGGAGGACGTGCGAACTCAATTTTCAGGGAATTTCAACACTGAAGTGGTTTTGTTATGGACAAAGTTCATCCAAGTAATTGATGACACACAGAGACTGATCGCGGACTTTGAGAGGGAGATGGGTCATCCTGTAAGCTCAGTACCGTCTCATCCTTCCCATTAGGTTATGCACATTTACTGTAAAATAACACATGTATGCTTTTTGTTCTCACTGAGTTTTCCACTGTTACGTATCGAAATTTTGACTTCTGGGTTGAGCTACTTTATATTACGGTGGAAGTTGGGATGCGATGTTTATAAGTTTCGAATATGTAAAAAAAAATTTGAGACCTTGTGTTTTCTATGTTCTGCTCTTTGAATTATGTGCAGTGGTTTAGAAATGAAATGTCGTACATAAATGTTTGCATCCGTAGTCAAGTTCTTGTATGAGTTTACGATTACATGAGGAAGACAAATCAAATGACACGACGCATGCGTTTAAACTGTCTTCACGCTTCCATTTACTACCAGGCAGTTCTACTCATTAACATAATTATTGTTTGTTTTAATTTATTACTCACAGGGATTTTCTGGTATTGCATTCCCAGTATATACAAATTTTAGGGGACAAAGGGGTTACACTTGGTATCGGCGATTCATTAAACGAAGATTATATATTAATATTCAATGATAAGATTATTAAATTAGTTTTACAATAAACGATAGAAGTTACAGGTTCTGTAAATTACTGTTAACAATAACATATTCATTTTTGTCCATCAGTTTTTATAAAATGAATTTGGGGTGTAAATAAAAGTAGGGTTGCCATAACCTTTTTATATGGGTGCAGCAATCTGCACTGCTGTTTCAATACTCCACAGTCCACGACCACCTCAACAAAACAGCATACCATAAACAAGTTACGATTATTGGAATTTTGAAATGCGGACATCGATAATGGTTTTTGAATTAGAATTTTTAAAATATAAAAGAAAATGAAAATTTCAAAACTAAACAATTTTGCATACGAAAATTAATAAATACGTTCAAATTCCAAGATAAGTTTGATTAGTGGACTGTATTCACTGTACAGATCAAATCAATAGTCTGCATTAATGCATGGCTTAATTTCATATAATAATGACATCATTATCTGTGAATATTTCATAGGCAACCGAAACGGTCTATTTCACTTTGTAAATAGTTATCTTTCATTGGAATTTTATCAAAACTAGTCAGCTGTATTATAATCCATTACGTGGACACTGTAATTGCGATTTATTCGTGTATCACCAAACCTCAGGGAGGTTAGTTGCAATTTGGTCATAAAGCCCTAAATCACAGACTTTGACGATTCGTGTATACTTACTTACTCAAGATCCTATATCGTGTAAGCATCAAAAGGAGGTACTCTTCCGAATCCGGCACCTGGAAGAACTTCTTTAATCGACAGCGCACCCAATCGTGTCGACGGTATGGTGTTTTCTGTTGTGATCCTAATTTTTTCTGTTATCATATGTTTGTTTGTTTCGATTTAATTATTAAGGCTGGGTATGTATAAATTGGTAATGGGTTGCAGTCTGGGTATGGCCTGTCGAACATTCAACGAATAAAGTTTACCCAATTTGTTTGTTGTTGATGGGTTTCAGTCTGTAATTTTTCACAACAGGCAGATGATTGAAATGTAATCTCAATTACTCTCTCGAATGACTGTGATAGATTATATATTGAATGTTAATGTAGTGTTCGACTGAAATACTCGCAGCCGGAAAAGAGTTCAAGGATGGGTTTTGTTCTGTTAAATACTGAGTGTGGATATATGTTGATGCTGCCTCAATTCTTAGTTCGTTTACTCTTGCAATTGTATATTTTATGAACAGATGGCTGTGGAGGAAAATTTGGACGATTTGTTAGTACACCCGAGGGACACTTGGAATTATAACATCACCATCAACACACACTGTTTTCACAAATTGATTTTCGATATAGACAAGATTCTTGACCGTGCCGGAGAAAGGGCAGAATTCGAGTCAGTATGTTTTGGCCACTTCTTGGATTTCCCTAAAGGGGGTTATTTTCAGGCACAGTTCATCCACAGCTTGCTGCTGAGACAGATATGCATTCCTGGAGGTAGTGAGGACGAGTTATGGTTTGCCTTAGGAAAACCTAAGGTTAGATTTGGGAAGAGGGAGTTCTGTCTGTGCACTGGCCTAAAATTTGGCCGCCTGTCAGACATACCCTCAAGAGAGTATGAGGTTGTCCCAGGTGGTATTCACGCAAGGTACTTTCAGGGAAGGACAAAAGTTGTGATCGCAGAATTGAAAGCTCCATTCATGGCGGAGGGTTTCGAACGACCCAATGATGCACTTAAGTTGGCATTGCTTCTGTTTGCCAACAGGGTCCTCTTCGGTCAGGACGACCGGAGCCAGGTGGCATACTGAACGTTCTCGCTAGTGGAGGATGTTCAATCGTTCAACAACTTTGTCTGGGGTCACTACGTTTTCAAGATGAGCCTCCACTATATCCGTCAAGGTTTTAAGGTACCGGCAAACCCTCTCGGGCAGACTAGGAGATACAACCTATACGGATTCATTTGGGGATTACAAGTTATTTTTATAAGCGTTAATCCCTTTGACCTTTTTTCATATATTTGTAAATTAGACTATTCGTTTTTCCATGATTAGTAATGCTAATTACACCCTCTAAAACCGATTCCTCGGTTTGACACGGTACAGTTTTGGGCTGCGGAGGCTATACCTGTGATACGCGACAAATGTGGTAAGCTAACAGGGGATCCCAACGGAGCCCCACGGTACAGGAAGTACTGTTTCAAACAGAGGGGATCGGACATGGTCAACACCTGGACCAAAGCGGAGACAAGCGGGAAGGTAATTTACAATTATCTCATTTTGGTATAGTTTTGTATCTTTTTGGTTATGTAGACAGTGGACAGTTATATTAGTTTCATTATGTTTAAGCTCACTAGGCTTCTGGAGCTTGTACCCACCAAACGTGAGTTGCAGAAACATTACTGGAGGGATATTGATGTGGACCTATCCGAGGGACCCCAGTGGAAGCCGAATAGGAGTAACGATGCTAAGGAACCCACCAAGAGGAAGCACATGCAAAGTAAGAAAACTAACGGTGGGCGGAGAGGATGTGACCATGTAGATACAACGGACCTCACAGATACGGTCCTTCCAGATATACAACCATCCAGCGATGGACACAGATCTTTCCCTCTACCGGCTGACCAAGGTGCAGCAGCCCCGGTTGATAATACCATGCAAGAAGACTTATTTCAGAGGGCAGGTTCAAACGGTGGCCGACATTCGCTTGGTCACACAACCGATGAGGTAAACTGTCGAAGTAATATTGGATCAATGGTTTATACGTCTATGATGTTGGTTGCCCAATTTGTTTGTGTATCTATTGTTTCGCACTGTGTCTAACGTTTTAGTGTTTTACGTATACCATTTACATAAACAGTTGAAGGTACCTCGACAGAATGTGGGACCAGAAGTACTGGAAAGAGTGCTGCAAGCGGTGAATGCCATACCGAAACGTGTACGCAGTATCGTCCATGAGGAAATGGGGGTGGACCGCGTACACAATATCGTCAACGAGGGTTTGAGGCGGGAGATCGAAGGGCTACGACGGATGCTGGGGTTTCAAGTACCTATATATCCACAACTGTCACCGTTGAAGTCTTCTTTATTTGATTTAATTTGTATTCATGTCCATTTACACTGTCACACTTTCATCCCTAAGGGAAATGTAGGGGACGGTAATTCTGGAGATCAGTCGCAGTGCGGGGAGAGTGTGGAGCAGGAGGAATAAGGATTGGGTGGTGAAGAAGGATTGGGGCGTGATCAGGCTACCGACGATCGTTATGATGTGGGCGACGATGAGGACAGGCAATACGACCAAGATTGGTAGGATGATAGGGGATGCATATATGAGAGGGTCAATGATGAACCATAGCAATATCAAAAACTTGTCTCTGGTGATGTCATCCCGGAAGTTGATGAATCAAACCTTCCCTCAGTCTTGTGTGAGGATTCATCGTCCTTGGAATGGGCGGGTGGACTGGAGGTGGCTGCAGCACCTTCATTGGCTTCGCAATCACCCAGTCCAGTTGACAAATTATTTTCTCATATGCCGTTATACTTCTGGCGCCGAGAAGCAGGTAAATTGTTGTCTGTGTTTGGTATACCAGGTCTAGTACATCCAGGAGCACCTGGAGCAGAGGACCCCGATGTAACTCAATGGTCGTTGGCTTCATCAAGTCCTTTTAGCATGCGAGAAACATGTCTGCTGTTGGTTGCACCACCAAATACAGATTCATGTCTAGTTTCTGAAGAAGGGAAGATAGATACCGATGGCAAGGAGGAGGAGATACCGAAAGAAGATGAATCCTTGGCTCCGTTAGTGTAGTGGCAAGATACTTCGTTGCACGATCATCCTTGTCTAGTAGAAGGTAGACAATCAGGCTCAGATGATCCGTCTGAGGATCAAACATGTCCGATGTTGGTGGGAGCAAATATTATAGAGTCATGTCCAGTTTCTGATGATGGGAACTTGGAAATAAATGGCGACGATGAGGGCATACCCAAAGAAGATGCCTCCTTGCTTCCGTTAGTGTTGTGGGTAGATCCTTCGTTGCATGATCCGCCTTGTCCAGTAGTGGACACAGAATCTGGTCCAGATGATCCGTCTGAGGATCAAACATGTGCGACTTTGATGGTAGCCCAAATTACAGAGTGTTGTCCAGTTTCGGATGTAGGGACTCGGAAAACAATGGGGTAGATGAGGACAAACGTGAAGCCTCACAGGTATCATCTTCTGCGGTACAAAGTCCATCACCACATCCACTGTCACCATCACATTCAGATTCACATCTTAGTGTGCCGATTAAGTCAGAACCAGATCTTGGAGTTCCTGAAGGTTCACCTCCACGGGAAATGGGCCATCCACATATCAGATGCAAACATACGCCGCGCACAAAACGGCATCGGTTAAGGAGAGTGTCACAGATAGTATCTCCGACCCTTCCTGTAGAGGAACTAATTTCAGAACGAGCATCGGTGTCAGGTTCACGTTCTTCATGAGAGCAATCGACTTGTACACCTACAAATCAACGAAAACGGAGACTATCTGCGATAATCTCCGAAACACTTTCGAACTGGGAACCACCTGTAATTGATGTGCATACCAATGACACGGGTGGTTCGTGCCAGTAGGTATTAGATGATACCGCTTTAGCAAGACAGCGTCAACGGGAGTTATGGTTCCACAGTCCCTATAGCAACCCGTTGAGTAGAGGAATTCTTTCCACTGGCCCCAGCCGGGAGATATATGCGCAGTTCAAGATTGATTCGATAGTGTTATAGTAAGATGATTACTAACTATGCATTTTAGATTCCATCGCCCGTATACAATCAATTACCAGTTATAATATCATTCTTGTAATATAATGGGTGCAGCCGTAACGTTGGCCTAGAGGTGCTGCAGACAAAGGAATTTTTCATATCATTAGAGGACATTAATAGCCTTCTGTTGGATACACATGTGGATGCCTACCTCAATTTGTTAAACAAGATGAGATGGAGCAAGCACAGCCCGTACAAGTTGAAGGACAGAATGGGGATCGTTGATTGCAACTTTTTTGTAAGTACGTCTGTAACTTTGAGGCTATGTTTATACTAGGAATTGTGCAGTTGGGTAAAATGCAAATGTCTTGTGCAAGACGAATTGGCAATGGCGTGGGCAGGCTGGCAGCTGAATTTACATGCGCCTGTAGTATGACCCTTCTACCCCTCTGATTATCGTGTTCCTCCGGAATGGAAACAATATGTACACGGCGACCGACCAGACTGGGGCAGTCCATGGGATTCCTGTGATAAGGTTAGTAACGTTCTGGTGCAATGCAATGTGTTCCAGTTTGATTTTTATATAAATATTTGATATAACTTTTCCTTTCCAGGTGGTGGTCCCCTGTAAGGTTGAAGACGGCCACAGGGTTGTTTTCGTCGTTGATCTGTAGGCATGGGAGATCGTGGTATATGATCCCAACGCACACTGGACACCCTAAGGTGCTCATTTGATCCTTTGACAGATTTTACCACTCCGACGTCTGTTCTCGGTTATTTGCTTGCAGGCAGGTTATTTTAACAGAACGGGAATGAGTATATGGGATCTCGCTCCTATGAAGGCTCGTCGGATGGATGTTAACAAAGTTCTAAAACAAATAGGTCTGAAAAGTAATGGAGTCTTTGTCTTGTTAATGATACGTTCCCTGCTGAGAGGTTTTATGTGAAATATTCATGTACAGTTGCATCAAACTAATAAAAAACACACATATTGAGACACCAAAGCATAACATGTTAACAAGCATCATCATCTTTTTTCCACTTACAGTAGTTTCCAAATTATGCATTCGTCCATTTAAATTTATTTCGAAGTAGTGCATATGGATGGCAATGGGGCGGGTCGGGGCAGGTCAAGGCCGCCCCAAACCCGAAACCCGGTTTTCAACGGTTGCCCCAAACCCGACCCGTGACCCGAACGGGTTTTTAATTTCCGCCCCAAACCCGATCCGTTTGGGTCAAGGGTCCCCAAACCCGACCCGAATGACCCGATTCATTTACGTAAATTTAAATTTAATATAGCACGATAACTAAGTTTAATGAATATTAAATTCATCCGTAAAGTACAAAATACAAATCCCAAAATGACTTGAACAAAAATACAAAATACATACAACATTTTTGGTATCAATAAATTCCATTCAACATCTTCACCAAAATAGTTTAAACTTAAAAAATTTCAATAACAAAATCCATCCAATATCTTCACCATCACTTTGTCTTCTTGAAAACAAGCATATATTTAATATATATATATATCTCTCGAGTTTATATCTAAATATATATATATATATATTGTCTTCTTGGGTTTAAACTCGAAATATATATATATCACTTTATTTCTTTCAAATTGTTTTCTTTTCGGCTAACATAGGGTTTCCTTTTTTCTTTTCCTTTTATATTTAAAAAATATATTTTTTTTAAATATATATATATATTCCGGGTCAAACGGGGCAGGTCGGGTCAAAAGGGACCGCCCAATACCCGACCCGGTAACCTGGCCAGGTCAAGAAATGTGCCCCAAACCCGCCCCATTACCCGTTTTTACTGCCCCAAACCCGACCCGAACGGACCGAGGCCCCGCGGGTTTGGGGCGGGTCGGGGATTTTTGCCGTCCCTAGTAGTGCATCCTTGCTTGTAGCATTTCTACTTCTTTGTCAATGGATAGATCTCGACCAATAGATGTAGATTCTCTACTGGCATCAGCAGTGGTTAGGGAACGTCCCTGCACAATTGGTGAAACGGCCTCCCACCATGCCGTTGTGCACAAACAAAATACAACTTACCAGGATTTTCTCCGGATTCAGATATCTTCACAGCAGCCTTCTTCCCACATCTGCATGATTTGTTCCTGAATATTCCCAATCCACCATTAATGTTGCTTGCTGACCCTGAACTACCTTCCATGCATGTTGATTGTAAGAGAATTGTGTGTGATAGTTTAATTATGGGAAACAGATAGGGAACCAATGCAATCTACGATTACGATGAGTAGCAGAATAGAAGATGTCTATGAACATGCACATCCAAATTACAAACAGAAGGTTTTAATTGACAGAAATATAGCCGTTGGAGTCCCAACGGTTGTATTCAGGGGCTGTGAAATTGTAGTCGCAACAACGCCAACACGTGTTCAACTCAGATAAGTGTCTTAAAATATCAAAAAGGACATTGTACTTGGGTAGTGACCAGTCACATCCCTAGGAATGACCCCTCCAACAAGGTGTTGCCACGTGGCCTTTCAGGAAATGCATTCACCAATTGACATTGTACTTTCAACCAATACACGATTTATGCATGGCAGAATAAACAATACACGAAGAAAAGGCAGATCTGACTTGAAAACGTCCCCAGTCGTCACCCATTAACCATTTCACTGATACATGGACATAAATATGAAGCACGATTATATTTATGTTAATCAAATTTATAATTGAAATTTTATTAATTATTATACAGTAATTTAATAGGTTGCGAAAGGGAAAAGGATATAATTTGGTACGCTATTTTTATATGACATGTTAGAAAACCGCAAGGGTATTGTTGTTAAAAAAAGGGAAAAACCAAGTGTTATCGGAATCAAAACTTGGGAATATGCAAAGTTGATTTCATTTTCCAACAAGAAGTCAAAAGGTTATTTCATTGATGGGACAAGAGGGCGCTGAGTGCATTTTTGCTCACCCCCCTTCAAGAGGGGTAAGCATTACCCCCCTCCCATACACATGACATGTGTCTATGGAGGGGTAAAATTGTCTAAAAATTTACTCCTCTATGACACATGTCATCCATTTAAGAGGGGGTAATGGTTACCTCCCTTTAAGGGGGGTGAGTAAAAGTGTTCTCGAGGGCACCGGTCTGGATTAAGTGAAAAGATATTGTTTCTTAAGTGACGGTGGGACCGTCCAAGTGATTCTTATATACACTGGGTTGTGGTGCTTGTCCTCTGAAAAGTAGTTGTTCTCATAAATGAAAAACTTCTTTCTATAAATGTCTTTTGCTTTGCTTTTTAATCTATTTTCTTGTAGTTATTAGTTCTATATCAACATTTACCAGACTTCAAATTCGACTAAGCATTCTCATGGTCCATCCGAAGGCGTCTTGGTAATCAATTTTGATTTTTATTTAATCTATTTTGCTTTGCTTTTTAGTTGTTTTCTGACGGTGTTAACAATTCCCTTTTGGTTTTTTTTTGGGTGAACATGAGAGAAATCTCAGGCCAACTAACGAACAACTCATCGGCATTAGTCGACTTGACCCTGATTGTTCTGTCCAATTATATAGCAGTTCTTGACCCTGATACTTTTTGGCGGAGAGGTTTCAGCGCCGGGGTGATGCTCTTAAGTTGGCATTAGTGCACCCCACGGGACATGAGCCGGAACAAGATTATTGGGCGGACATTGACGTTCATATATCCAAAGGTCCCCAGTTTGTCCCCTTCCGCACGGCGTTCCCGACAACCATTTCCACCTACCGAAACAGATACAACTACGTAGTCACCCCCACATCCTTCAAACAAAGTTCATCATCTTTTCCAAGTGGAAGAATGACGTCTAATTCATACTCCCATTTTTAACCAACTTTCTACCTTCCATCATCTTCCCAGCTTTGCCATCATCTTCAGTATATGCGTTTTAATTACTAGTTTTATATACAGAAATGTATAGATTCTCAGTCATTCCTTCCATGTTAGATGTTATTACTTGGATGTAATGGAAGCAGTTAGAAGATTATATTATGTCCAGGTTGGTATATACATTGAATTAATCATTTAGTCCATGTTAGATGTTACTTTGCTTGTTGTGCTAGATGCCTAGAAGTTTTTTCCATCACATAAAAATGATGAATGTAATTTTTTTTTATTAAAAAAGTAATCAATTAGATAGAATGAAATGTCATAAATTCAAATAAATGTATTTTTCATAAAATAAATAAAAATATTACGAATCAAAAGTATCATAGTGTAATTGCATTATGGTTTATGGATATGTGAACAAGCAACTGTGTGAATAAGGAAGTCTCTATGAATACTTTTACGTATTGACAAAAGTAAAAAACATAATGAGGAAACAGAATGATTAGTTTAATTTTATATATTTTCTACATTGTAACCTGTAAGCATGTAATATATTTTAAAGGTATATAATTAGTTTGCCATATTCGAAACTTAACCCCCTCTAGTTTCAGTAATGGCCATTTCCCCTCCTAAAAACCAAAATATTAGACATTTTGCCTCCTCTAATTTTAGTAATGGCCATTTCCCCCCTAAAAACCAAAATATTAGACATTTTGCCTCCTAACCGTTAAGAAGTCCGTTAGTCAACAACTTTGTCCGGAAAAAAATCAATTAAATGACCTTATTACCCTTGAACACATTAATTAGACCTGCTAATGACACCACTAATTGTTTTTAACGAAAAACAAAAAAAAAAAAAACAAAAAAAAAAAACTAATCATTCTGTTTTTAAAAAAACATAATTGAAATAAAAATTTATAAAATTTAATTAAACTTTAATAATAAACAAAAATAAATATAAAGAATTAAATGTACAAATAAGAAATTTATTTAAAAATTATTAACATCAAGAATGGAATGTAAAAATGAAAATTTCATTTAAAAAACATTAATATAAAGAATGAAATGTAAAAAGTCAGTAAAATTTTTAATTAATGTAAAAATAATGTAAAAAACATTAATATGATTTTTTTTGAAATACTAAATTGTTTTTATTAAAGTGAAATTAAATTTTATAATTTGGTTATTTCCAAAAATGTTTTTTTTTTTAAAAAAAATACTTGTAATAGTTTTAATATTTTTATTTATTTCAAAACAATTAGTGGTGTCGTTAGGGTCATAACTAATGTGTTCAAGGGTAATAATGTCATTTAATTTATTTTTTGACTGTCAAAGTTGTTGACTGACGGACTACCTAACGGTTAGGGGGAAAAATATCTAATAGTTTGGTTTTCAGGGGGAAAAATGGCCATTACTGAAACCAGAGGGGACAAAATGGTAAATATTTTGGTTTTTAGGGGGGGAAATGGTCATTACTGAAACTAAAGGGGGTAAAGTGTCTAATATGGAAAACTATAGGGGAGAAAATGATTATTTCCCTTTATTATTAAATAGGTAGAATGGTAATTAAGAATATCAACTCCTCAAGTAATTAATATTGAAACGATCAAGGAGTTTTCTTCTTTGACTTTCTGAATTGGCATAGAGTATTTTAGTCATCCATGAATGCATCCTTCGTTATTGAATGAATTAATATAAATTTATATTTACTATCCTATTAAATATGGACATTTGGTTGGAATTAGAACTTCGGTTGATGTGTGATTATAACGGTAAATGAGTAGCCACACTTAATTTTTAAGAGAATGAGAATATCATTGTTCTGGGAGAAGAAGAGTTATTAATGCAAATTTGTTTTTGGGGTTTTATTTATTAATTTTGAAAATAATATTACTTAATACAGAACCCGTGCCACATAAGAAATGGCAAATGATTAAATCAATTACATAATTTCTCAATGAGACACATGGCAGGACTTTCCATCCATGGTTTTTGGTTCACAATATTTAATAATAAATGTTTATAGATAGATAGATAGATAGGTACATATTATACCTAAACTACCCCACCCTATTAAGTCATTTCATTATTTTATTCTATCATGTAAATATTGTGGACCTGTTGTCAAACTTTCATAGTTATACCAATAGTAAATGGACTCCTTTAAAAAAAAAATTTTTTAAAAAAAAAAACAGTTAATCGATACATCTGAACAGAGTTTAGCATTACAGCATTACTCCTGCCTACAAACAATACGTGTGTCCATAGAATACAAGGGATAAATTTTTCCACACCACATGGAAATATGGAATGCACCCATTTATTAGGAGGCATTGCAAGGAGTCATCTATGAAAGTGTTTTTCGAATGTATAGTGGGCCCCTCCAGTACTGGTCTCTAGTGAAAAAAATAAATATCCAGATCATTTACTCTTGTAAGACGAGGGGTTTCTTTATCTATTGTTTCGACGAGGCTCAAGCCTCAAGGTGTCAAGGGGTTTGGCGAGAAAAGATGGATTTAAAACACTGCATCGACATTCGATCAGGCGTGACTATTGATATGACCATGCGGTTGGATGATTATAAACTTCATCCAATGGAGTAATTAGCATTAATTATATAGAAAGACGTACGTAATAGTAGTAAATAAGCCAGTTGAACCGGTTCTCTTAATTTACTATATAAATGTCTCTTACCTCTCTGTTGAGTTCCATCTTTCTCGTTACTGTATTATAAAGTTCTCACGTTTTTCTGCACACCCCCTCCGCTCTTGCCACCACCACCACCAGCGGTTGTAAGTTTAAGTGCTTTATATTTGTCAAATCGCCTATACCAAGTTGTTCGATTTCTCTGTCATGGTTTCTGAAGAGATAGAAAGGGTCATTTTCTTCTACAGATTGAAATGATAATGATCGTTGCTATCTCTCTCTCTCTCTCTCTCTTTGGGAAATTGTATAAACATTTAAACGGTAATGATTAATAAATTGCTCTATGTTACAGATGGAAGAAAGTCAAAAAACGCAGAAAAACCGCTTCCTCATCTCCACATGAGGAAAGCAAGCAGGAACTTTTGGAGAAGATCAAGCTGGTGGAGGAAAGGATTTAGCAGTTGGAGGATAAATGACTGGCTCTTACACATGAAGTTGACAAATCTTCGAAAGCGAAGTTGAAAGCTGTAGAGCTCAGATTTAAAGCCGGTCATACTGCCGGATTCAACCTCATGAAAGCATATGCCAAAATGGTTTACCCGGAAGGCGAGTGGGATGAAGTTAATCGGGAGTTGGCTGAAGCAGCAGTGGGTCTATGGGCCGATTAAATGAACCTACTAAGGAATGCATGTTCTATGCGTGTGTTTTGTTTGTCATCTTTGGTTGTTGATGTGTAAAATCGTGTTATAAAAACCTAACTCGCAAGTGCACGAATCGTGAGATAAGTACAGCGACAAGTAGGGATCGTTCCCACGAGGAAAAGAGATTTATCGACTAAAACTAATTCTAATTAAAGCTAAGCAATTAACAGTAACCAAGAGATTTCAGATTGATTTGATTGATTTGAGATTAAACTAAATTAAACTAAGAAAACAATTAACAAGAATATGAGAATGAGATCAAGAAGTGAGAGGACTAGGTCATCAATGATCCCCAACTACGTTTACTCAATGCTTCGAATTGACTTCACAAAGAATATTAATCAAGTTAAGGGTTCGTTCTTAAATTATATATAATTAGTGCTATGTGGTCCTGGAATAAATCAAGTACTCTCTACTGCAGTCATTAGCAAAACCTGCGTGTAAACTATAGTATAAAATACATCAACCATACACCAAGCGTTCTCAGTTAAGTCATTAGCAAACCCTGCGTGTAAACTATAACCTAAAACCCACAAAGCACACAATCAAGTATTCTCAATCACATTCATTAGCAAAACCTGCGTATAGACTATAATTGAGAATCCATTAAGCACAAGAACAAGAGAACCAAAGATAACGTGCAATAACCTGCTACGATAAATTCATTCATTCAATTGATTATTGGTTGAGAATGGTGAAACCCACGCGCATCTCAACCTTCAACATATAAACCCTAGATTCAAGACTAGCAAAAACCATGCATAGACAAGAATAAATCCCAAATTGAATGAAACGGAACTTGAATTACTAAATCATAGTCAATTCTAACACAGAGTATTCATAGAGGTTCACATTGAATCCCTAGTATGGATTTAGTTACATATAGTTGAAATAAAAAGAAGAGAGAAGTAGTTGATAGAACCCATGGAAATTGTAGACAATCTTCCAATCTCTGATGCAGCAAATCTTCTCCTTCGTCTTCAAATCTTCTGTATGTAAGATGAAAGAAAGTTTGTTGAGTGATTTAGGTTGTAACTTGAGGCTGACGGACTGTTTCTCGGACGAACCCCTTTTAGGAGGAAAACCCCTCTATTTATATCTGCTCGGGCTTCGGTGGAGAAACCTGATTAAAAACCAATTCTTTTAGGCAGACCGCTGCCTGACCGCTGCCACTTTGGCAGCGGTGTGTGGCAGCGGATTGGCCAATCTTGCATCCGCTGCCACTTTGGCAGCGGTGTGGGGGCGGTTTGCCCAGCGTCCTCCTCTGTCCCAAAAACGCTGCGACGCCTCTCTCAGAAAATAGAAGCGGTGCGAGAGCGATTTTTGCTCATTTTAGAAAAGACCCTTGACTTCTTCAAAATAGCACTTTTTATCTAAATTTCTTCAAATATATCAATCTGGTCCAAAAACCTGAAAACACTCAAACACACCCATTAAAGCGCTAAAAGGCTCAAGTAGCAAGCAATTGATTGGCGGAATGGGGATCAAATATATATACAATAAATGACCGATCAGTTGTACTCAGTGTCGTGTGTGGTACTTATTCTGTTCTGGGCTTGCTTTTTTTAATTAAAATTCCAAGTTATAAAATATTTACATTTGTTCCATTGTATTAGAGTCTTTCAACAATTCCCATACTATAGAAATCTATTAACCAATACAACCCAACTAAAAACAATATAAGAATTCAAATAGAGCATCAAACAAACAGAGTAGACAGCGAAGCAAAGGATCGAACAAAAAAAAAATCAGAAGCAAAAGCTTACCAAGTCGTTCCAATAGCAAGTCAACTTAATTGTTTAACATTATCTCGAAGCCTGTCCCACTGTCAATAGGTCTAAATCTTCTTGAATTGATTGTTTATATACAAATACTACGCCATTATTATTTAGGGTTTATTTTTCCTAATTAGACACCCCAAATTGTATTGTATTGTTTGATTTGTTTCCATTCATTCGGTCAAATTTGCAGAAGTTGAAATAAAATTATACTATAATTATAATGTTAACTTATTTTAGAGCCAATTCGTATGTATTAAAAAGCATTACAACCTTGCATCTGAAATATTTCATAACGTTGAAATAAAATTAAATAACAAAATTAAGATGAACAAGGATTAATTAAAGAATAGATAAACAAAAGTAAATAAAATAGAAGAAGAGAAACAAGAGAGAGAGAGAGAGAGCGAGAGAGACGAGTGACGAGAGATGAGAGAATACAAGAGAGAGTTTATCATTTATATTGATATTGGATGGAAAGAGCATCAGCTTGAGATTATTAAAATTACATTATGTTTACATTTAAATCCATCCATATATATAGCCATATAGGCAACAAAGTGAGGGATGAATGTTGTAATATTCCACCACCTAATCAGCTTATGCATGCAGCAATACAAACTCAATCTTCCACGTGTGCCTAATAACTTGTGAAGGAGAAAATCTTGGCTGGGACGGTCCCATACACTTGGCCGTGGGACCGTCCAATGAAAACGTGCCACAAGTGTGCCACATACTCTCACCACAGTTACACCTTGTGAAGAGGAGAAGGTGGAAGGCAGTTTTATATTAAAGTATGAAAAGAGGTTGGATGAAGTGTCAAGTGGTGTATACAATTGGTGGTATATCCACACAATATTCACAATACATAAAGTGTCCACTTCCAAGTTTGAAAGAGCAAAAAAGTCTCCCTATTGTTTTCCTTGCAAAACTGTCTGTTACTGAAGTTTACTTTACATAAACTGTCCCCTGTTGGACTAAACTACCCTTCCCTCTTCAAGGGGGTTGTAATGTCATAACTACCCTTAAGCATTTTACTTTCCCACAATTACCCTTCTCTTCCCTTCCCTTCCCTCCCTTTCTTTCAATGACCCCTATTGAATTCCTCCCCCATTTTGGAACATATCCTGACCCGACCACAGTCCTCCATCTCCGCCTTCTTCTTTTCCTTCTTCCTTCCCCATCTTCAGTTCTCCTCATCTTCAGTCCTCCCCATCTTTGGGGCTTCAATATTCCTCCTATTCTGAAATTCGTTCTGAACAGTTTTCAACTGAACAGGCGATGGGGAAAACCATTTACAAACCCTAAAAACAGAGAGATAGAGAGAGACAGAGGCGACAAGGACGATGAGGCATAATGTGTTTGTCTGTCCAGTGTTCAAAAGTTTGCAATTGTGTTTGGGTTTCTCTCGAGTTTGAGTCATGGGTTATGGGTACCTACGCTATGGGTTATAAATCGAAGGCAACGAAACCGGTTGAGAAAGGAACGATTGGCTTCTTATCAAGGTTCGAATCGTCAAATGAACCCATCTGCTGCAGGTTAGTGTTTCTTTTAATCTGTGCATTGGAACCTATGAAAGACGATTCTTTGTTTATTATGCTCCCTAATTGTTGTTGGTGTTGTCTTTTGTTGGATAGAGAAATTGCTTGATTGTGATGAGTATTTAGTTGTGATGAATGGGTGTGTGGGTTGTGTGGAGTGTTTAATGAATGGGTGCATGTATTTTGGGGTTGATAATTCTTTCCATTCCTTGATTTCTTGAAATGTCTTCATCATATGGTCTGAAATGTGTTCTAGAGATTCAGAATGCCAAATTGGGGAAGTGCTGCTGGTGTGTGGCATTTGTTGAAGTTCTGGTAGTTGTGTGGCCTTTTTTGTTGTTTTGTTTTCTATGTCATTTGGTCAAGTGCTGCTGCTGTGTGGCGTAGTTTTGTTGGGATTGATAACTCTTTCTAGGGCTTGAAGTTCGAGTCTGGGGTTTGAAACCCTTGTGCAGGGCTTGAAAATACTTTAACAGGGCTTGAAATAGTTTTACAGGGCTTCAAGTCCTTTTACAGGGCTTTAAAAATAAACGGATGCCTTCTGTTGGGGAGAAACGAAAGCAACAAACGTGTGGGAATTGTGGCCATAAGGGACACAATAAAAAAAGTTGCTTGAACCCATCATGTAGCACAGGGAAACCAGAAAAAAAACCACGTGCTTGTAGCGTGTGCAAGAAATAAGGACATAACAAACTTACATGCCCAGATAGGGATAACTTACTCGACCCCAGTTTGGCACCCCACCTCAGCTCGGATGACACTAACACAGACGAAAAAGACGTTGATTATTAGGTATGGATGAGACTCATCCTTTCCTTGTAATAGTTGTTTAAAAAATAAAATATTTGAGAGATAGCAGTTGCTTACACTTTTGCTGTTGCATACACATACACCTTCATTGTAGGTTGAAATTCAGGACTGCAAGGAAGTTGTTGCTGTGCTGATGGTGCAGTCGTACAATATGTACAACATTTTATAACATTTTAGGTGATGCTGTTCATGTTGTTACAACTATTTTTAAGTTGAAAAATAGGAGCCCCTAGCCCAGCATGTGTTTACAATTGTTTTTCACTTGTTGTGTTGATGTATGATAATGGAATAATTGTGTATTCAGGAATATTTGTTGTGGCCTTGCCCTGTGATAGAATAATACAACCTTGTAATTTCTAGTATATATTGTGGTATACTGTTCGTTGTAGTATATACATACTAGCCTTGTCATTATTGATCCCAGGCAATTCATTGTCTGTTTCGTGCAAGACAGGACTTCAATTTATATATAATTATTATTTTCATGGGGCATGATCCATGACCCCATTTTTTTACACAATTTTTGACACAATTTCTTGGCCATTAGATCTTGCTTCTTTTAATGGATAGGATTTATTCTCCTTTTCTTTCCTTATTTATTATATACATTATCTCTCACCTAATTAATACTTTATCTCTCCAACATATTATTATTTTATTAAATTCTCTCACCTTAATTAATTTTATGTCTTTAATTTATTTTTCTTTTTTCCTATACACGTTTTTTTTTCTTTTTCTTTTTCTTTTTTTACTTCTAAACCAGAACATATCAATCTCACTTTTCAGTCTTTAAAATCCCTTTATTTATTTTTTTACTATTCTTATTTCTCAATTTAATTAATCTAAAATAACAAATTTTATACATGTAATTACTCTCCTCTTAGAAATTACTTTGGTATGACTACTGTATATAGATTTAACTATCATAAAATCTATTTACAAAAATAGATATCATCACATCTATTCGAAAAAAAAAAAAGAAAAATAAACTAAATCAATTTTTTTCCAAAGCAAAAAATTAAAAATAAATCTTACATTTCAAATCTCACAACGAAAATTTTAACAAGATTGTAATATCCTTATATAAACAATTCATAAAAAACCAAAATATTTGTTTTTTAAAACCTTTTTTTTTTTTATCATTATTAACTAGAAACAAGAAGATATAAGATAGCATAAATATTTAAATAAATATAAAAATTCGAAGAATAGAAAAAATACCTTAGATAAACCATAAGCATCTGTTGATAAGTTTTCTAATTCCAAATTTTTTGACATTTTTGAATATAATAAAAATCAGTTAAAGCTAATCCAATGAAAGAGAAAAAAAAAATTAAGACAGGAAAATGAAAGATTTTAAAGATTGAAGGGTGAAAGTCTTGTGATATTCTGATTTCAGGTAAAGTAAAAAAAATGTGTAAAAGAAAAAAAGAAAAAAAAAATTTAAAGTCAAAAAATTAAATAAAGTGAGAGAATTAAATAAAATAATAATATTTTGGAGAGATAATGCATTAATTAGGTGAGAGAGACAATATCTCTAATAAATAAGGAAAGAAAAAGAGAATAAATCCTATCCATTAAAAGAAACAAGATCTAACAGCTAAGAAGTTGTGTCAAAAATTGTGTTAAAAAATGAGGCCATGGATCCTACCCCTATTTTCATAAGCCCTGAACTAACAAATGTGAAGTCCGTTAAATAACATTGATGTGTGAAGCCCAGGAAATTTGTTGTCTATTTTAGGGATGACAGGGCTTCAAATTCTTTATTTATATTTCCATAAGCCCTGACCTATGAATTGCAAGCCCTGGAAGAACATTAATTACCCAGATTAGTATGAAGAACATTGATTTGTTAATGCTTACGAGCCGAGGTTTTTGTTTGGTCGTTAACGTTAAGGCCTAAGCCCATGATAAATAAACTCAAATTGAATGTAATTAACTATTTTAAATCCAAAAGAATTGATTTCTGAAATTAAATTAAATGGAATAAAAGGAAATTTAAATTTAAGAGATATTAATGGTGTCTTATCCATTTGAGAAACAGGATAATCGGTGCATTAGGTAGTGAACAGGCATCCAGATGCAATTATGCAGAAGACTTTTACAGTTACCAAAACAATCATGACTAGTTACCATTGTGACTTTTCATTCATGGTGAACATTTGCATCCTATTATAAATACCTTGTCCCTGTTACATATCCTTTTCACTGTTCATTTATATTTGTTCATCTTCTTCCTTTTTTTTTTCATACAATGGCAGCAAACAATATCGGTAATCATGTTGGCAGGCAAGTTGGTGAGACAGACAGGCTGGAATCAATCTTTGAATGTCTGAGGCAACGAATTGCAAATGCAGAGAACACCATCCGTGATGAGAGAGCAAATGCTGGACGCCTGACTGTTGACAATGTAGTTTTGATGGGAAAAGTTGAAAACCTGGAAGCAGAAATAATCAATTTACATGTTCAGATGGAGGCAAGAGACAATGAACTCAACGGTCTTTACACTCTTGTTGAAAAACTGCAGAAAAGATGTTGGACTTCAATAGTCGACCATCTCCCTAGAGAAAAGCCGCTTATCATGCCGTTCACAGACCCTACAGTTTGCTGCTCTTGTTATGCCCCTTATTATGCCCTTGTTATGCTATGCCCTTGTTATGTTATGCCCTTGTTATGCCCTTGTAATGCCCTTGTTAATCTTAATTTCATATTTTTTTTCCGTTTTAAGTTTGTGTTAATTATTTCTGCCCTACAGTTTACTGCCCATGCATTTCTGTTAGACAATATATCACTAACATCTACACAAAGGCAATATACATAACAATGAACCAGAAACACCCTGAAAGTTATCTTTTATTCATATTAAAAAAAAGGCACAGAAGGCAATATACATAACCATCAACCAGAAACACCATTTCACATACCATTTCACATAAATTTACCCACTGTTATTCCAATAACAAACACAACAATTAGGTATAGTGGAAATGAAAGGTAATTTCTTTGGGTTTGTACGGGTTCGTTGTCTTCTGTTGTAGCAGGAGTATGAATACAAAGTTCACGCTGAACGTCACGGCTTCGGAAAGCTTGATATGATTCATCAACCATACTAAATTTCTGGTAAGAAGCACCCTTGAATCCATCAATTTGATCATGACATTCCGGCCATGAGTTGAAGACACCGGTTTTCCTCCATTTGAAAACGACATACACCGATTTCTTCGCCATTTCAAACAACACACTGTATGACACTTCAATAAACAAACAACCAACAAACGAAAATATCAGATTTAAATCCTTTTTTAATAATGGCAAAACAACAAAGTAAATCTTTCGATAACAGAAAACATTCGACAACACAAACATTAAACGAAATCGAAGGTAGAAAGAAAACCGGTTATGGTTAATCGGAGGGACCAATCCAAAACACAAACATTAAACACAAACACTTCAATGCACTGTTAATAGGGCATAGAAGTCTTTCAGAAGAAATCAGAGGTATAAGCTATACTTCCTTGTAACTTCGATTTCTTCCGAAAACCTCCATGCCCATCGACAAAATTCACATAGCCTGCAAAATTAACCTGTGCCCGTGTGCGGTGGTCGACAGTTATGGTGTACAAGATGAAGGATGGAGATGGGTAGAAGTTGGGAACCAAAGGCGGGGCCCCTTTTCTTTACTTAGTTGGGTTGGGGTTCATCATCTCAAATGTCATGTGTTATTCTCTTATTGTTTATCGGGTTTGTAATGCAAAGGGCCCAGCCCAATAATAAAATGGTTCATGTGATTTCCTATTTTTGTGATAATGTGTTATTCTCTTACGCGAACGGGACGGGACGGGACAGGACGGGACAGGACAGCTGTTCCATATTGTGTTTGGAAGGTATGGGACAGAACTATGAACTGTACTGTCATGCGTTTGGTACGGTTGGGACAAGACGAGACAAGATGTTCAAATGACTAGATTGCCCTATTGTCATTTTTTAGTGAAAGACTTATTTTATCATTTTTATTGTTTTTTTTTTTTTTGCTCCAAACAGGCTCTTATTTTAACTGTAAAGCAATATTAACTGACAAGGTTTTTGCTTCAGCTAAGGTGCTAAGCTCTCTGCTCAACATACGAAAACTAAAAAATCACATTTGAACTCTTTCATGAGGAACAAAACTGCATGTTAAAACTTGAAACATAACATCATGAAGTAGGGGGGCACACGCAGAAAAAGAAAATTGCACCAAGACAAAACAATCACTCTCCCAAGTGCTGCACAATTAATAATACCATTAATTTCAACCCTCAAACGCAATTATTCGTTGAAATTAGAGGTATTCTCTGTTTAGAGTGTAAAATTGGTTAGGAAGAAGAAGTGAAGACCATCACCGAAACTTAAACTAGTAAAGGTTCCAAGAACAGAAACCTTTCCCCACTCAAATTTAATTGTTTTTATTGTTTTAAAATCAAATTTAATTGCATAATATTTTTTTTAACAAGTGCAAAACAATCAAATGTAGAACTTCTTTGATCTGGATTAAAAACTTTCCTGAGAAGCACAAGTAATTCCACAAATAAACTAAACTAATTATCAAAAAATTGGTGAAATAAATCAAAATCCAAAATCAAGAACCCTAAATCGAAATCCCAAATCAAGAACCCTAAATCCAAAATCAAGAACCCTAACTCGAAATCCCCAAACCCAAAATCAAGAACCCTAAATCGAAATCCCCAAACCCAAAATCGAAATCCCTAAATCCAAAATCAAGAACCCTAAATCAAAATCCCCAAACCCAAAATCGAAACCCCTAAATCCAAAACCAAGAATCCTAAATCGAAATCCCTAAATCCTGAGATGGTGTGTTGAACGAGAGAGAGATGATGATGAACGAGGCAGCGGCGTGATGAAGGAGAAAAAGATGATGATGAACAAAGGAGAGAGAGAGGATTTCCTGAGATGATGATGATGAACGAATGAAGAACCGGAGAGAGAGAGAGAGACAGAGATGGCTTCAGGCGGTGTGTTGGGGACGAAGAGGAGAGGAGAGAATGAGCTGGGATTCAGGTGTTTACATATATATAGTTTGTAATTTTTGGAAATATGAAGGGCAAAAATGTCTTTTTAGCACTTGTCCTGTCATGGGACAAGTTGGCCGAGGGTCTAAGGTGGGACAGTTTTTTGTGATTTCTGTCCCACCTTGTCCCACGCCAATGTCGCACCAAACGCTGGACAAGAACAACCTGTCCCTAGTTATCCTGTCCCATCCCACGTACCAAACACACCCTTATTGATTTCCTACGGCTGAATGGGGTTTACAATCTCGCCATTAACGAAAACGTCAAGTGCCATTGCCTTTCTGATGCTTGGTATATTCTTTTGACCAAATTCGTGAATCCACGGTAAATCAACGAACTTTAACATGAAAACACCGCGGCTGCTACTGCACCATATGAAAATAACGGTAAGATAATGACGATTACATGTAAAAAACACCAAGTTATATAGCAATGTAAATTAACTACCCATCGCCCTGTTAAGGAATTAAGAGTGAGGCCACGTTTTCGGCAATAAATGGAGTTGTGGGCACAGGTAAGTTCAATTCTTCGTAATAATTTGATGCCTTCAAGATGGAGGGTAACAAATATAGTAATGGTCGGATTTCCCCAATTCGATTGTTCCTTCGTTGTCTTCCCCACCATGAATCAAACATCCTCACTTTTCCTTCTTTTAAAAACACTTCTGAAATAACCCAGTGGTCACCGACGTTGCAAGGAATCAAAACCTGCAAGGAATGTTCAGGAATTTCAAGCCTTGTACAGAAATTTCAAGCCCTAGAAACGGGAATATAAGCCCTGCCAATGGAAATTCAAGCCCTGGCAGAGGGAGTGAAACAGAACATACCAAATCCACCGAATCCATATTCATGCAAAACATACAAACTTACTGAATTCATCTTCCACCACGGTTCATTGTAAAGCAGATCACTACCCCGGACGTAATGTAAAAGATCATTGTCAGGGTGGAAATCCAATGGATTGAACTCGGGGTAATCTTCCCAAACTTCTTTCGTTTCGCACACTGCTGGTGGAGAAAGACCTTTGTTCTTCTTTTTCACACATTGCTGTATAACTTCTTTGTCTGATCCATCTTCCCCAGCCTTTCCGGCCTCCTCTTGTCTTATCCTATCTTCCTTTTCAAACTCTTTTAGCTCCCTTTGGGTTCGTATCTCCACCACTATTTTCTCCCACTGAATGTTCAACTTGAGCTGCGTAAAAAAAAAAAAACCAACCTTGTTATACAAAAAACCAACCATCTTAAGCAAATACATATTCCATAATCCAAGAATAAAAGTGAACTTACGAAAAACGTGGTAGAGACCAATCCTATATCCTACCGGTAATTAAACTGTAATCCCAAACGCTTCTTCCAAAGCACGTCGAAGTAGCTGTCTATATGCTACAATTACATGTATCGATGGAGAATTAGAAAAGAAATGTGCATGTTAACAATATAATAACAAAATTGAACACTATAAAAAGAAGTTACCGAGTTTAAAATCCATTTGTCCGTGTTAATGAAGTCCTTCAACTTGGAACGCGTCATGTCTTTTACGGTGTGCCCGGTATATATTCTATTCATAGTCAACAAGATTTTTTATATTATGGCATAACAAATCACAACACCATAAATTGAACTAGCTTAGGTTAATGGAGGATAGGAAAAGAGCATTACCTGACTTCATTTTTGCCCTTCAAAAATGTCGTGAAGTCTTTGGAATGCTGATTTTCTTCTCCTTTCTTCTTCGTTTCCGGCATGGGGTCAACATACGGGGTCAGGAGGAACTTTGACCGCCTTCGGTCCCTTTCCTTGTCTTCATTCTTGTAAACCACTGGGGGGTGAGCAGATTCATCCCATATAACACTGGGCATACTGGTTGGAAGCACATTAACAAGCTAGCAATCCGGGGTTAGGAAATCATCCATACAAATTGGCTTTTTAGCAACATCCGCATTGTCTCCTTCAGACTTCTTACCAACTACCTCAACTTCAACATACTCTCATCCTCGGCCTTCTCAATTTCTGTATCAACCTCGTCCTTCTCAACAACACTTTCAATGTCGTCCTTCTCAACAACACTTTCAACCTCTGCCTTCTCATTTCTGCTCTTATCCTCGGCCTTCTTGATGTGTAAAATCGTGTTATAAAAACCTAACTCGCAAGTGCACGAATCGTGAGATAAGTACAGCGACAAGTAGGGATCGTTCCCACGAGGAAAAGAGATTTATCGACTAAAACTAATTCTAATTAAAGCTAAGCAAGTAACAGTAACCAAGAGATTTCAGATTGATTTAATTGATTTGAGATTAAAACTAAACTAAACTAAGAAAACAGTTAACAAAAATATGTGAATGAGATCAAGAGGTGAGAGGACTAGGTCATCAATGCTCCCCAACTACGTTTACTCAATGCTTCGAATTGACTTTCACAAAGAATGTTAATCAAGTTAAGGGTTCGTTCTTAACTTATGTATAATTAGTGCTATGTGGTCCTGGGATAAATTAAGTACTTCTACTACAATCAATAGCAAACCTTGCATACAAACTATAACAGAAAATACATCAACCATACACCAAGCGTTTCTCAGTTGAATAAATAGCAAACCTTGCATATAAACTATAACCTAAAACCCACAAAACACACAATCAAGTATTCTCAATCACAGTCAATAGCAAACCTTGCATATAAACCATGATTGAGAACCCATTAAGCACAAGAACAAGAGAACCAAAGATAACGTGCAACCTGCAACAGTAAATTCATTCATTCAATTGAATATTGGCTAAGAATGGTGAACCTCACACATATCTCAACCTTAACATATAAACTCTAGATTCAAGATTAGCACAAACCATGCATAGAGAAGAAGAAATCCCAAATTGAATGAAACGAAACTTGAATTACGAAAACATAGTCAAATCTAACAAAGAGTATTCATAGAGGTTCACATTGAATTCCTAGTAAGGATTTAGTTACACATCAATGGAGGAAACAAAAATATAGAAGAGGAGAAGATAGAACCCATTGTTGTCTTCTAATCTTGCTTCGAATCCTTCGTCTTCTTCTTGCTTTTCGGTGTCTTCCAAGGAAGGATGGTAGAATAGCTCTCAATCTCGCAGTCTCTAACTTCCTCTGAAAGCCCTCTCATGTCGTATTTATAGTGGCTCGCAACTTCGTCATTCGCTGACCTAAACGAATCAGATTTCTTAAACTCTCGCTGCACGTGCCGCTAGGTAGGCAACTTGCCTACCCCGCGGTCATCTTTTTGCAACACCACTGGAGACCACCGCTAGGTAGGACCGCTATGTAGGACAGTGTCTGGGGGGCAGCCACTTGAATGACACACTGCTGGAGTTTAGTGCAAGCTAGGACCGCTAGACAGGACATGCCTAGGCCGCGGTCCTTCATGAACAACTTCTCTGGAGTTTGGTGCTAGATAGGACCGTTAGGTAAGCACTACCTAGGGGGCGGTCCTTTACAATCTTCACCTGAGGCTTCAACATGCATTGACCGCGACATATGACCGCTAGGTAGGCATACCTAAGGGGCGGTCCTCTGCAGAAAATGTTTATTTGATCAACATTGACATCTTTTCTTCCATACTTGAATATTTGCACCACTTCGATAACGAGACCTGCACAGCTCAACAAGCACATCAAACAACCTAAAATACTCGAGAACAAAGCACAAAGACTAGGAAATAGGGGTCTAAAACATATATAGAAATAGACCGATCAAATACCCCCAAACCTAACTTTTGCTAGCCCTCGAGCAAAACCAACTAACTAACTAAAAAGAAAAACTAAATCCTAGCTAAGCCACTTTCGCAGGGAGCGCGATAGTATTGAGCATATGCTACAAGCCTTTAAACCTCTAGGTGTCCCTAGAGGAGGAGTTTTGTCTCCTGAGGGTTTACAGCTATGACACCCACAAACATATCCAACAAAATCCCATCATTCGAGATGCAATCGAATAGCGCCCATAACGAAACAATGCATGCTTAAGCCAATATGTAAAGACTAAAATTAAGCCACAAAACTGAAAACATTGTTCGTTTTAAATGAAAAGCCCATGCTCAAGACAATCTAGCATCAAAAACACCTTTGCCAGACGCCATAGATATAATTCGCCTCAACTCTACTTCTTACAAGATATCGCTCATATTTCACACAGAACCTAGGCAATTTCACTCATCAAGCATATGCGAATGGAATTTATGCACAAGAAATTTCAAGTTATTATCGCATATGAATATATCATTGAAAGAACGCTTGATTTGTAAGCAAAAGATCTCATGAAAAGAATCAGGCATTATGAACAAGATTAAGCACACTCTTACCTTCTACTTTCATTGCAAGGATAACCAGCAGATCAATCAGACTTTCATTATGGTTGTAATGGGGCTATTGGGTAGGGGCTAAGAAAGAACAGGAAAAAGGAATTCAAAAACCCTAGGATCATTCAATGAGAGTCTTCACTTCGTCTTCAAGGCCTTGCTTTCTTTTAGGCCTTCCTTTCTTCCTATTTGCAAGTGGAATGACACCACTCACCATTAATTTCAAACCACCTCTTTCACCAAATTCTTGATAACTCCTTTAAGAGTAGATACAACACTACCAGTCATTTGACTGGTTGAATTTATTAAACCGTGCATATTTCTGTTGCTTTTTTTTTTTTTTTTCAATGAATACAAATACAGTTCCTCTCAGCTTTGGATTGAATACAGCTCTTCTTCACTTGTTACTCATTACCTTCGCACATATTCCTACGGCGAAATCTCAAGTCTTCTTCACAATCTCAATGTATGATCCCAAGTTAAAAAGGTAAGGCTATAATTCAGGCTTACATGGGTTAAAGTCAGTGTGGTGAAGAAAGAAAAAGGCTAATCAGTGTTTGGCTTCAAACAGGGCTATGGAGCACACACATAAGGTATGAAATATTTAAGGCCTTTTAAGTAGATCAAGCACACATAGTCTGAAATCACTTCCATTGGTTCAACTTACTCAAGATCAAAGATAGCATGTGAAATCTTTTATGATGAACGTTCTATAATGCTCAATGTTAAACCTATAGAGATCAAGTCTAGTGCTAAGAACATATGTAGTGTTTAAAGAGTAGAAACAATTAATCACTCATATCATGTCATTTATGTACGCTTTTTGGCTTAGTGAACTCACCAAGGTAGTCTCCACTATTAATCATGGCAATCCAACTAAGCATCCTATCCACTATCATATCAAGAGCATGTCATAATTTTTGAAAAATGCAACGCAATACTCTAAGTGGCTAGACTTTAGTTTAAACACATTGAATACATCATACTGGTTCTAAAGCACACATCAAAGCATCTCATCAAAGATTCAGGAGGAACGACAGACTCAGAACAAAAATAAAACTAAAAACCAAAACGACACTAAATACCCCCAAACCTGAGCTTAACATTGTCCCCAATGTTGACAGTCAAGACAGTTATGGTAGGGACAAACATAAAGAAATAAACTACAATATCCAAAGAAAATAAAAGAAAAAGAAAATAAAATAAAAAGTCAAAAGAAATCATATCCTATCAATCTCCGCCATCCGCATCTGAAGGTAAGATCTCGGTATGCTGATCGGAGTCTAACTGGTCATCCTGCAGCTCCTCATCATCAAACTGGATGATCGGGGTCCTCTGGTCATCAAACTGCTGCTCAAATCCCGATCCACTAGCTGCATAAGGATCCTGATCAGGAAAAGGAGGCTGAGACGGAGCTCCACTCCCACTAGCCACAGAAAACCGACTAGTCATCATCGTGCGCAAATCATCTATGCTCGTCTCGACATCGTCAAAACGCTCCTCCATACGAACCTCCATCTGCCTGATGCACAAATCCATGTGAGCCTTCATAGCCTGCAAAAGAGTGTGAAACTGATCACCTCCGGGCTGTGCTGCAGGTGCATCCTCCTCGGGCTGCTCTGCAGCTGGATCCTCCTCAGGCTGCTCCTGTGCCATCGCGGCAGCTGCTGCTGCACGCTCCTCTCTGCGACGTCTGCGTCGCGTATAATCTCCAACATAAGGCAAACCCCGAAGAGCCAACTGCTGGTTCCATCTAGTCTTGGTGAGCATGGATGGGTCATTGTGCTCCAAACCTGCAGTCACATCAATTCCTGCCCGACTGCAGAAAGCCGTGATCAAACATGGAAATACCATGAATAATTCATCAGTGCCACAGGCTTCACGAATAGCACCAAAAATCACCCTTCCAAATTTGATGGGGCCACCAGTCCTCAACCGGAGCAATATACGAGCCTGGTCATAGAAAATCTCGGTGCGGTGCTGAGAAGGTAGCAGCGAACACGTCAGAAAAATGTTCCAAAAGGCGACGTCCACATGCGTGTCACGCTGGTACAACTTCCGCAATAGGTCCCACTGCTCAAGCCCATCCATCCTAAGGACTGCAGCCATTCGTCCTCGAAACGGGTCGAGAGTATCAAGGTACTCCACCCCTCCTCCGCCTCTAATGTCAATATCAGGAACCTCAAAGAACTGATTTATCACCTCGGGATTGATCAGGATCTCAACCCCCTGGACCACAACAACTCCCCCATCCTAGAGCCTCCCTGCCATAGCACTGGCATAGAATTCGATCACGAGACTCCTATTAGGCCGTGTCGGCCTAGTAACATACCTCTCCCACTAGCGGGCAGCAACGGCGGCTGGAATGGGCATTTGCGCCATACTTTCTAGATCAATGCCCCTCTTAATAATCCAGGGCCGTGCCTAGAACCTGTTCACCCTATCTCGGAATTCTTTGTGTTGCGCCAGTCTTGGAGTGGCCGGACACTTTCCTTTATCTGCTGCACTAATCCGAGGGCGCTTGCCAACATGAGTTTTTGCCATCTGCCACAATAAATAATCAAAATAAATCCACAGATATTCTGAACAGAAATTGGCAGCACTTCGTTTCAAAGTAAGTGTCCAAATACACATATTACCAATAAAAACTCATCATTATAACGGTATCAAACTCATTATAATCCACATTGGGCATTCCAACAATAATATCATCATTCTAATAATTTCAATGTCAAAAACATTATATCAAAGAATACTATAATCACACATGCCAATAATTTCAAATCCCATTTAAAACAAATGCAATACCAACCATGCATGTTTCAAATCTAACAAGATAATCAATTTTTACAAGAAACATAATGATTCTAAGCAAGGGATTTAGAAATTTTCACACAAAATAATCCCAAAATCCATCAAAAATTACATAAATAAAGATATCTCAAGTTAAAAGCAATGGAATCATGAAGAAAATTGAGAGTAGAGAGGTAGAAATCATACCTTATGACTTGTTGGAGAGAGAGAGTAACAATGGAGGAAAGAGAGAGAAATAAAGAGAGAAAGAGAGGAGAGAGGACGTGCGCAGCCAAGGGAAAGAGAAGGGCTGCGCACGGTCCATTTAAATGCAATAGGGTTTTTTTTTTTTTTAATGACCGCTGGGTAGGTACCTGCCTAGGGGGCGGTCCTATCCAGCGGTCCAAGAAATGCATGCAGGCCAAGGTGCAAAACGCACCGTATCACTTATGTTTGGACCGCTGCCTAGGCATGTGCCTAGGGGGCGGTCCTACCTTGCACTGATTTCCAGAGACGCGTTTTAAAAGTGACCGCTTCCCAGGCATGTGCCTAGGGGGCGGTCCTACCTTGCACTGAAGTCCAGAGACAATCTTCAAGATTCTCAGCTGGCCAGGAACGTGCACATCCAGCGGGACTAAGTGGCGGTCAACTCCAGAGAGACCCCTTTAGAGAGACCGCTGCCCAGGCAAGTGCCTAGGAGGTGGTCCTACCTTGCGAAAGAATATTTTCTTCATACCTGATACCTGGCCAAAAGTAAAACACGCATAAAACATACCAGCTCTCTCCTAAAACAGAAAAATTAATTAATCGAACACCCCCAAACCTGAATTGAATAATATCTCCTTTAAAACTCTATATCCAATAACCATATTCATCGGGTTGAAGAACGTTCGAGACTCCTAAAAAAAACTGACTCAAAAATATACAAAAATATAAAATAAGAAAATATTACCTAGGTGGGTTGCCTCCCACTGAGCGCTTTATTTAACGTCTGGGCAAGACACATAAGAGCCTTACGGCTCATTGAGGCAGGAAAATTGGTCTGGTTTTAGCTTGGATGCACACAGATATGGCTTGAGTCGGTGTCCATTAACTTTAAATCTCTTCTGACCATCACGACCTTCAATTTCCACAGCTCCGTGCGGGAAAACCTAAGTAACCCTATATGGACCCAGCCAACGTGATCTCAGCTTCCCTGGAAACAACCGTAACCTTGACTGATACAAAAGGACAAGCATCCCCGGTTGGAATTCCTTCTGAAAGATTTTGCTGTCATGCAGCCTTTTTGTCCTTTCTTTGTATATCTTGGCATTCTCATAAGTATTGTCCCGAAGCTCCTCAAGCTCACTCAGTTGCAATTTCCTTTCCTCTCCTGCCTTATCTAAATCGAAGTTCAACTTCTTCAGTGCCCAATAGGCATTATGTTCCAACTCCACAGGTAGATGACACGCTTTCCCATAAATAATCCTATAAGGGCTCATATCAATTGGGGTTTTGTAGGCAGTTATGTACGCCCACAATGCATCATTAAGCTTAGTTGACCAATCCTTTCGATTTGGTTGCACCGTCTTCTCCAATATCTGCTTAATCTGCCTATTGCTCACCTCCACTTGTCCTGAAGTCTGAGGGTGATATGGGGTTGCCACTTTGTGCCTGACACCATATTTCTTCATTAACGAGGCAAAAACCTTGTTACAAAAATGGCTCCCACCATCACTAATGATCGCACACGGTGTCCCAAATCTGGCAAATATGTGTTCTTTCATGAATTTCACCACCACTTTGCTATCATTCGTCTTGGTTGCAATTGCTTCAATCCACTTCGAAACATAGTCCACAGCCACCAAGATGAAAGTGAATCCGTGCGAGGATGGGAAGTGACCCATAAAGTCAATTCCCCACACGTCGAATATTTCTATCACCAACTGACTGGAAAGGGGCATCTCATCTCGTTTGCCAATGTTCCCCGTTCTCTGGCACCTGTCACAAGAAATACAAAAAGCATAAGCATCTTTAAATAAAGAGGTCCAGAAGAAACCTGATTGGAGAACTTTCAGAGCAGTCTTCTTGGCACTAAAATGCCCTCCACAGCTAAGGTCGTGGCAGAATTTCAGCACATCTTGCTGCTCCTCTTCAGGGACACATCGCCAAATGATCTGATCAGCGCCATATTTGAACAGGTATGGCTCATCCCAAAAGTATTGCCTGGAAAGGGAGATGAATCTTCTTTTTGCTTGAGAATTCAGGTCGGCTGGTACGATGCCATTAGCAAGATAGTTCACTATGTCTGCGTACCATGGATCTTTAGCTCTCACATTCATCAGCTGTTCATCTGGGAAGTTCTCGTTTATTGGTACGAGCTTGGCACTTTCTTCTTCCACTAATCGAGAAAGGTGGTCAGCTACCACATTCTCACTGCCCTTCTTATCCCTGATCTCCAAATCAAACTCTTGCAACAAAAGGATCCACCGGAGTAATCTCAGCTTCGCTTCCTTCTTTGTTAGTAAATATTTCAAAGCAGCATGATCAGAATAAACAATTACTTTAGACCCAATCAAATATTGACGAAATTTTTCCAGGGCACTAACAACAGCAAGTAATTCTTTTTCTGTAGTGGAATAGTTCAATTGTGCATCATTCAAAGTGCGACTAGTGTAGTAAATAACATGAGGCAATTTATCTACTCGCTGTCCTAGAACAGCACCTACAGCATAGTCCGACGTATCACACATTAATTCAAATGGAAAAGACCAATCAGGAGGCATAATTACAGGAGTAGAAGTCAGTTTATCTTTCAGAGTTGTAAAGGCAAGCATACATTCATCATTAAAATCAAATGTAGATTCTTTAGCCAACAGATTACACAGGGGGTGACTAATTTTTGAAAAATCCTTTATAAAACGCCTGTAAAAGCCTGCATGACCAAGAAAACTCCTCACACCCTTTACCGAAGTAGGAGGTGGAAGTTTAGCAATTACTTCAATTTTAGCTCTATCTACCTCTATGCCTTTATCAGATATCACATGTCCTAACACTATTTCAGATTTCACCATGAAGTGACTTTTCTCCCAACTAAGAGTTAAATTAGTCTCAGTGCATCTTTTCAAAACATTAGTTAAATTATCAAGGCAGTGGTCAAAAGAATTACCAAAAATAGAAAAATCATCCATAAATACCTCGATATACTTCTCTAACATGTCGGAAAAGATCGACATCATGCATCGTTGGAAAGTGGCAGGGGCATTGCACAACCCAAACGGCATTCTTCTGTAGGCAAAGGTACCGAAAGGACAAGTGAATGTCGTCTTCTCTTGATCCTCTGGAGCGATGGCGATCTGATTATACCCTGAAAAACCATCCAGGAAACAATAATAAGCATGTCCCGCCAAACGCTCAAGCATCTGATCGATGAACGGCAGTGGAAAGTGATCCTTTTTTGTTGCCGTGTTAAGCTTGCGGTAGTCTATGCACACCCTCCATCCTGTGGTCTTCCTTGTAGGGATCAACTCATTGTTCTCATTCGCCACCACTGTGATTCCAGACTTCTTTGGCACAACATGAACCGGACTTACCCAATTACTGTCAGATATAGGGTATATGATACCCACTTTGAGTAGCTTTAGGACCTCTTCCTTGACCACCTCCTTCAAGTTCGGGTTAAGTCTTCGCTGAGCTTCTCTAGATGGCTTCAAACCCTCTTCTAAAAGAATGTGATGCATACAAATGGTAGGGCTTATTCCCTTGATATCTGCAATGGTCCATCCAATGGCGGCTTTGTGCTCCTGCAGTACTGCCAAGAGTTTCTCTTCTTTTTCTGACTCTAAATCTGAAGCTATAATCACTGGAAGAGTCTCATTCTCGCCTAGAAATGCATATTTGAGGTTAGAAGGAAGTTGTTTCAGCTCCAATGTAGGGGGAGAACTAATAGATGGGATTAACGACTTGTTGATCTCATCTTTCACTTCAGTACACACTTCCTCTATGTCAGAATCCTCATTTGAAACTCCTATCTGCTGAAGTTCTTCATCATCTTCAAACACATCACAAACCCAATCTAACAATTCCTCAGATATATCTTCTAACAACTCATCCTGCACTGCTGACTTTACCACTTCAATTGCATTACATTCAACAGAATAACAATCGTCGGCTGCTTCAGGGAACTTCAGGGACTCAAAAACTTTAAACTCTACAGTCTCATCTAACACAGTCATCGTTAGCTTCCCATTCTGGACATCAATAAAAGTCTTTGCAGTTGCCATAAAGGGTCTCCCTAAAAGAATAGGCTTACAGTTCCTATCTTTGGCACCTTCATCCATATCTAACACCACAAAGTCAGCAGGAATAATAAGATTTTCTACCTGCACTAGCACATCTTCCACATATCCCTTAGGGTATCTTACAGACCCATCAGCCAACAGAAGCGACATGGTTGTCTTTTTCAGATCATTCAAACCCAATTGCTCATGAATAGTTGTCGGCATTAAGTTGATGCTGGCTCCTAAGTCTAGCATAGCCCTCTCCAGAGTTGTACCACCAATAGTAATGTTAATGCAGAAACTACCTGGATCTTGAAGCTTTGGTGGCAATGACTTTTGAAGGACTGCATTAGCACTTCCGGTCATAAACTCTTGATGATTCTCCACAAATCTTGTTTTGTAAGTGTGAAGGCTCTTGAAAAACTTAGCATATGCAGGCATCTTCTGAATCATCTCCAACAAGGGCAAGTTGACATTGACCTTTGAAAGGATGTCATATATGTCTTTGTAAGACTTTTCCAACTTGCTCTTTTGCAGTCTCCTTGGGAATAGAATGGGTGGCACATAAGGATTTGCTGACTTGTGTAGGAGTGGTGAATCCTTGGATTTTTCCACCACTACCTCATCCTCCTGGTGCTTGAGCTTTTCTTTTGAAGAACCTGAAACAGTAATAGGTTTATCAGAAAGTTCAGCAGGTAAATTATCAGTTAGCACCTTACCATTTCGGAGAATTGTCATAGCTTTAGCTTGCTCAGTGTAACTTGGAAATTTTCCTTGTTCCATTCTTTGTTGAGCTTCAGCTAGTTGTCCAACTTGGATCTCTGTCTTCTTTATTGAAGCATTAATATTCTGAAATTGTACCTCATTCCTTTGGTCAGTTTGTGTCATACGCTGCCCTAATTGCTGGATTTGCTGTAATTGCTGCCCTAATTGCTGTGATTGCTGCTGAATTTGCTGTGATTGCTGTTGCATGTGCTGCTGCATGTCTAGTGATTGCTGCTTGATTTGCTGCTGCAGTTGCTCCAGTAATTCTTCCATTGAAGGCTTCTTTGGTTGAGATTCGAAGTTTTGCTGAGTACCGGTGTTTCTGTTGTTGTTACCCCATTGGTTACCGGTGTTCTGATTGTTTGACCATGAAAAATTAGGATGATTCCTCCACCCTGGATTGTAGGTGTTGGAATATGGATCATTCCTAGGTCTGGGGTTGAAGTTGTTCATGGCATGAACTTCTTCTTCTTCAGGTCCAGGACCTGCTCCCTGGTGCTCTCCCATAAACACCTTTTGTTTCAGTTGACCAATTTCAGTAGCAAAAGAATCTATCTTCTTCATTATCTATGTCATTTGAATGGAACTCTCTGTGCTAGCATCCACGGTGTAGATTCCCTTCTTTCTTCTGGAGTTCTTATGACGAGAATTATGGGCTAACTTCTCAAAGTTCTCGTACACCTCATCAGGCTGCTTGTCATACATAGATCCACCACAGGCATTGTTCACTAGAAGTCCTAAAACTTCAATCAGACCATCATAAAACCATTGACACAACTGATTAGTCAGAAACCCATGCTGAGGACAGTCCCTGGTATATTTCTTGAAACGCTCCCACGCCTCATAAAAAGTCTCGTTGTCTTGCTGAATGAAACTCGAAATTTTGGCTCGGATTTCACTGGTTTTCTGAGGTGCATAATACTGATCAGTAAGCTTTTCTCGCACTTCATCCCATGTTCTCAAAGATGCAGGAGGCAAAGTTAACAGCCAAGCTTTCGCCTCTCCTTTCAATGCATGTGGAATGCATCTCATACGCAGCTGATTTTCAGTTATCCTGTAGTTAGGGAAGGACTGTATTGCTCCATAAAACTCTCTGAAGAACAAGAGTATATCTTCATCTGGTAATCCATGGAAACTGGGCAGCTGATTGTAATGGCTACTCTTCAGCTCATAATTCCTTGCTGCAGGTTCTAGCACAATGCACAAAGGATCATTGCTCACAACTGGTCTACTGTAATCCTTCATAGTTCTGATCGGTTCTGGCTCATATACTGGATTAGGAACAAGGTTAGGGGCCTGTTGCACCCTCTCTTGATTCTGCTCTTGATTTCGCTCGTCTTCCATTGCTAAATTTCTGATACGATCTATGTTATCGTTCAAAGGTAGTAATTCTCCCTGTTGAGATCTTCTACC
The DNA here is from genome assembly GCA_954870605.1 of Acer campestre. NCBI lineage: Eukaryota > Viridiplantae > Streptophyta > Magnoliopsida > Sapindales > Sapindaceae > Acer > Acer campestre. Next base: position 23,770,757 of record OX940809.1, on the reverse strand, counting down.
TTGCATCTACTGTCAAAATCTGCAATGAGACAAACAAATCACTAGTAAACTCTGAAAAGAAAAAGAAAAAGAATAAATAAAAAGAAAAATCTAAAAAGCTAAAAATTAATGACTCGACTACCTGAACTAATAAATCTATTAACTAAAACTAAAACTAGAAATAACCAATAAATTCACTAGTCCCCGGCAGCGGCGCCAAAAACTTGATGTGTAAAATCGTGTTATAAAAACCTAACTCGCAAGTGCACGAATCGTGAGATAAGTACAGCGACAAGTAGGGATCGTTCCCACGAGGAAAAGAGATTTATCGACTAAAACTAATTCTAATTAAAGCTAAGCAAGTAACAGTAACCAAGAGATTTCAGATTGATTTGATTGATTTGAGATTAAAACTAAATTAAACTAAGAAAATAGTTAACAAAAATATGTGAATGAGATCAAGAGGTGAGAGGACTAGGTCATCAATGCTCCCCAACTACGTTTACTCAATGCTTCGAATTGACTTTCACAAAGAATGTTAATCAAGTTAAGGGTTCGTTCTTAACTTATGTATAATTAGTGCTATGTGGTCCTGGGATAAATTAAGTACTTCTACTACAATCAATAGCAAACCTTGCATACAAACTATAACAGAAAATACATCAACCATACACCAAGCGTTTCTCAGTTGAATAAATAGCAAACCTTGCATATAAACTATAACCTAAAACCCACAAAACACACAATCAAGTATTCTCAATCACAGTCAATAGCAAACCTTGCATATAAACCATGATTGAGAACCCATTAAGCACAAGAACAAGAGAACCAAAGATAACGTGCAACCTGCAACAGTAAATTCATTCATTCAATTGAATATTGGCTAAGAATGGTGAACCTCACACATATCTCAACCTTAACATATAAACTCTAGATTCAAGATTAGCACAAACCATGCATAGAGAAGAAGAAATCCCAAATTGAATGAAACGAAACTTGAATTACGAAAACATAGTCAAATCTAACAAAGAGTATTCATAGAGGTTCACATTGAATTCCTAGTAAGGATTTAGTTACACATCAATGGAGGAAACAAAAATATAGAAGAGGAGAAGATAGAACCCATTGTTGTCTTCTAATCTTGCTTCGAATCCTTCGTTTTCTTCTTGCTTTTCGGTGTCTTCCAAGGAAGGATGGTAGAATAGCTCTCAATCTCGCAGTCTCTAACTTCCTCTGAAAGCCCTCTCATGTCTTATTTATAGTGGCTCGCAACTTCGTCATTCGCTGACCTAAACGAATCAGATTTCTTAAACTCTCGCTGCACGTGCCGCTAGGTAGGCAACTTGCCTACCCCGCAGTCATCTTTTTGCAACACCATTGGAGACCACCACTAGGTAGGACCGCTATGTAGGACAGTGTCTGGGGGGCGGCCACTTGAATGACACACTGCTGGAGTTTAGTGCAAGTTAGGACCGCTAGACAGGACATGCCTAGGCCGCCATCCTTCATGAACAACTTCTCTGAAGTTTGGTGCTAGATAGGACCGCTAGGTAGGCACTACCTAGGGGGCGGTCCTTCACAATCTTCACTTGAGGCTTCAACATGCATTGACCGCGACATATGACCGCTAGGTAGGCATACCTAGGGGGCGGTCCTCTGCAGAAAATGTTTATTTGATCAACATTGACATCTTTTCTTCCATACTTGAATATTTGCACCACTTCTGATAACGAGACCTGCACAGCTCAACAAGCACATCAAATAACCTAAAATACTCGAGAACAAAGCACAAAGACTAGGAAATAGGGGTCTAAAACATATATAGAAATAGACCGATCACTTCTCAACGCCACTATCACCCTCGGCCTTCTCAACAACACTCTTATCTTCAACCTTCTGAACATCACTATCAACATCAGTCTCAACACTTGCCTCTCTGTCAACCTCAAGATCCTTCAGATCATTCTCAACACCTGGCAGTCTGTCACCCTCCTGATCAACTTCATCATCATGAATGTCATTCACAAAATGTACCTTCTCATCCAACCTATTGCTATCATCCTACAATGAGAACAATATATTTTAAGGACTGCCCTGGCGAAGGACTCGTATTATGTAATGTAATAAATGTTAGAGTAAACTAACAAATAATTGAAGCTTACCCTATCAAAACCTTTGTCCTTCATTTCTCTTGATTTTTTCAGTGAAGATGTATCTCCAACCTTGTTTTGTTTTGCAATCTTTGCAATTTCTTCGGCTATCCAACGCTTCATCCTCCCCTCGCTTTCTTTTATTTGCTGTGTAATCATATTTTCCATACATGTATACAATTCAGGAATTGTATACGGAACCGATGTCTTCAATTTTGACTGCAAATCCAATTCAAAATCCAAAATTAATGATTACATCATGCAAAAGAACTTAGTAAAATAACTTAGGATAATAAAACTTATGTATATTATGAAGTTTTACCTTCGGAGTTTCTACATCTCCATGGAAGAGCCGGTTCTTAGACGCCGGTTGATTTGAGTTTTTAGATCGAAGAGTCTTGGTGTGCTGAATGGAAGCAGCACCCTCTTCCATTGCATCTGCACGGTCCTCCACATCATCATGATCATGGTCCTCCCTTGCCACATCATCCAACATCAAAGATTTGTAGTAAGCACTTGACTTTTCATGATCATAAACCTTCCATGGGAACAATTCCATCTGCATGTATAGTGTACAAAACATTGAGGTTAATGAATATTTTCAAACAGAAACCCAATAGCAGGCAAAGGCTTTTCAAGCCCTAGAAAGGAATTTCAAGCCCTAATAACAAAATTGAAGCCCTAGTAACGAATTTCAAGCCCTAGTCACGAATTTCAAGCTCTGACTAAGATCTTTCAAGCGCCCCCCCCCCCCCCTACAACCAACTATAGTATTCAAGCAACCATTCATAATAAGAAAGTGTACCCTACAACCCACTATAATACAGATTTCAAAATGACCTTCATAGATAATTCATAGAGTAATAAGTAATATAACACATAACCACAAAATCTAATGTATCACAGAAATCAAGCAAAATAGGCAACACATCAAAATACAACTAGACACCAAATGGTAAAATACATACCGTTGTACTGAAATAGGATTCAACTTTTAGAACCCTTGTATTGAAATTCCAATTCATAAATCTTGGGAACCCTGTTCCTTTCCGTATCCCAATTTTACCTTCTAAACGGGTAATCCGTTCAACAGCCCGAACCTAAACAATTAAGAAAAAAATCTTATAAAAGTAAATCCATAACATAAATCCTAGCATAAGGTTGATTTACACATTCATTTATTGACAATACCTGAAATGCTAGCAGAAATCCATAACAGTGGAATGTGAAATACTTCGCCTCATCATTGTTCTGCGCATTGTCCAACTCCACCTGCTCATTGTCATTGTCTGTTTCTTCTTCTCCATCTTCTGCTTTAGTTTGCCTCTTCCTCTTCTTCGACTTCTTCTTATTCTCCTCTTCCTTCTTTTTTTTTTTCTTCTACTCTTCCTTCTTCTGGCCTTTTTCGTCAATCTCTCTATTCTTCTGGCCATCACCTCCTCTCAATCTATGGAGGTGTTTATCGGCTGCATTCTTCAGCCACCACAATGTGACATCAAAAAGGTATGATCCCCAACTAAAAGTCTCAAAACCATCAATGTCCTCTACTAAAGAAAACAGCCAACAAGGTATGGCTGTCTGTGCTTCATCAATCCCGAAGAACTGGGACACCATTAATAGGTATCCCATCTTCAACGCATCATTACCAACTGTAGGCTCCATCAGCCGGTTAAAGGTTGCCTCCAACAATTCCATAGATGGCATTTCATCATTGAAATATCGTCTCAAGATAGATTGCCCACCGACTTCTTTCTTTTCTTTGAAGCCTTCGGGGAGTGTGCCCATGTTGAGGCCACTACACAAGCAAAATTCTTCTCTCCCAAACCTAGCCTCCTTTTGCCCCAAACCAAACCAAATCTCATCCTCCTTTGAATTCGGACGAATGAGCTGTCTTTTCAACATATTGTAGATGAGCATCCCGTGCACTTTAATCGGCTGTACCATTTCCAAATACTGCCCAAAAGGGCCTTCCTTAAATCTATCCAACACGCCGCAACGTGTCAACACTAACTCTAGCTCTTGAAGAAAATATTTTTTGTTGTGCGAGTTTATTCTCGTGTGTACCCAGCTTCTGTGGTCTGGATACCTCCATTGTTTTTTGAAACGATCAGCCGGCATCTGGTATAAAACAAAAACAAAAAAAATTAATTCAAAAACAAAATGGGATTTCAAGCCCCACAATGGGATTTCAAGCCCTGATTTGATAAACAATGAAATGAAATGGACATCCCCACCACTATACATGATAGATATGATATACTTAGCATGTGAACACAAAAAAAGACATAACAAGGCACCAAAAAATCCACCAATTCCAAAATCATCACAAAAATCATAACTAAAATACTACCACAATCATTTACAGGGCTTGAAATCCCTTTGTCAGGGCTTCATATTCAGAAAAATGGGGCCACATTTCAAAACTTGAATTAACAAAATCCAACACTTCATAACATAACATCACAAAAACCATTAACAACTACAATACTACACTTCACAATCGTTTACAGGGCTTCAAATCCCTTTGTCAGGGCTTAATATTCAGACAAATGGGGCCACATTTCAAAACTTGAATTAACAAAATACAACACTTCATAACATAACATCCCTCAAAAACCATTAACTACAATACTACGCTTCACAATCGTTTACAGGGTTTCAAATCCCTTTGCTAGGGCTTCATATTCAGACAAATGGGGCCACATTTCAACACTTGAATTAACAAAATCCAACACTTCATAACATAACATCACAAAAACCATTAACAACTACAATACTATGCTTCGGAATCGTTTACAGGGCTTGAAATCCCTTTGTCAGGGCTTCATATACAGACAAATGGGGCCACATTTCAAAAGTTGAATTTCTCTTAACATAAAACTAAACAAAAGCACCTGTTCCCCGCCATTGCATGAACCCCTGGCAAGATAACTACTCATTTCTCAAACAAATACTTATAACTTAATAACACATTATACATGCACAGTCAAACACAGATGCAAACAAACATATCAGAGGTTAAAATGCCAGAAGACAATGAGAATACGAATGAATACCTTTACTTGCGAGTTGCGAGAAAGGCGTCTTCTTCGGGGCTGGGTCTCGGTATTCGACTGACTGTTCTTCTTCTTCAAGAAATTTTCTTCTGAAACCTGGTTTGTTCTTCTTCTCCTCTCTCGTTCGCTTCTTCTTCTATTCGATACCTTCTTCAATTCTTCTTCTCTCTCTTTCTCTTTTGGAGTTCTTGATTTGGGGGATGGATTTAAGTTTCGCACGACCCTCTGGTTTTCAATTTAAATATGTTAGGGCAAATGCGTAATCACGCTTAATGGGGTTGGGGTTTTAGGACAATTTCGGAATTTCGTCTTTAAAAGTTTTAACTCTTTAAAATCCCATTTAAGGGTATTTATGGAATTTCATGTTCCCAAGGGGACACAAATGCAAGAAAAACAATAGAGAGACTTTTTTGCTATTTCAAACTTGAAAGTGGACATTTTATGTCATTCCCACTAAATGTATAGTGATTTCGTTTGTTCAAATTTCCAACAATATTTCAAATTTCACTTGACAGGTCGTGACTTTCAAATTTGTACTCATGGGGTAAGAATATAACCTCTGTTAAAGGAGAAAATACTGTGTATGGGACCAGGCACCGTAAAATAATGATGTTGTTTATATTTTAAAACATTACTTTTTTCTATAATTTTTTTAAATCAATAATAATATTTTAGTGACACTAAATTATCTTAATTTGTGCAGCGATGAAAAATAAGATGATGAAATTTCATTGTTCAAAGTTAATAAGTTATCCTAGTATTTTTGTTATTTGTAAAAACTATTTTAATTATTAACACTTAATTTATAAAATAAAAATTTGAAAGTTTATTGGATTAATTTATACAACTGTAAAACTTCAAGGAATATAAAACAAGGGTAAAAACATAAAAATCTTAACAAGTAGGGGATAAATAACAAATATTGTAAAACTTACTGCCCCCTCTCGTCCTCACATGCCTCCTTCCCTGGACGGTCCCAAATAGGCAGTGGCGGACCCAGGAATTTTAATCAAGTAGGGCATTTAAATAAATTAAACTCGTAATTATATGAAAAACTACTGAAAAATTAAGATCATACTAAAATAGTTTTTTTTTTTATATATATATATAAAATATATATATAGATAAAATAAAATAAATAGAACATTTACTCAGATGAATTAAATAATCTTTCATTCAAAAGAAAATAAAATAAAGAAAAAAAATTTAAAACTAAATAATAACAAGAAAAACAACATAAATAAGGAAACTAAATTAAAAGAATAAATTACAATATACATTTATAATAAGAAATTTTTTTTTGCATTTATAATAAATTCAATTTAAATTTATACAAAAATTATTTAGTAATAACTATTAGTAGACATGTTTTAAAATTTTGTAATCTTCAAATTATTGGTAAATTTAGAAAAAATAAATTACGCGAGGAAAACTTTATTCAACATGAAACAATGTCGAATAATTACAAGCTAATACAATGTAAAATATAACACGATGGAAAGTAATCCTCCTTGCACGATACATTAAGTTTAGCAAGGAAGTAAGGAACCATGGTTACTTTTCATCGTGTATTCCTTTACGTTGTTCGTTTTGAATAAATAAATACTTTTCATCGTGTTTACTTTTCCGCTTTATGTACAAAAAAATATAAAATAACAATGGTTGGGTACTGTAGGTGTACATCCTGGATATTGACCGTCAAAATGCACTGAAGACTGACACACACTATTAACCTAAAGGCTTGATGTGACGAGTAGGGACTGTAAAGAAAAATATATTTAAAACCCCTACGTCAATATCATGTCGAATCGATATGTTTACTGTTTCCCATTGTTGTAGTTGCGTTTAAGACCGACTGTCAAAAGGCTGATTCGTAGGACGAGTTGACGTGACTTAGTGACCAAAAACGTGATTTCGTCAACCTTTAAATTTTCCACATGTTCATATTTTATAGTAGAATAAACTATTTAAGCATAGGAAACTTTGTTTTTACAATTATACTTGTCATCAAGAAGGTCTCTTAAACGGCTGACGTAAAAAAGTAGGTGAATCTATAACAATCTTCATCGATTATTTGTTCCAAATCCAAAAAAACACAACTCTATAACTCGATAACAATAACCGTAAAGAAAATCAACCGGTTGATAACTTCCACTTTTAGTGTAAGTTAAACGAAATGAAATTTTATTTAAAAAATAAAAATAAATAAATAAAAATAACACTTAAACGAAATGAAATTTATTATATACATTATATCAAGACGTATATAAATGTAGATATATATACAGAAATATTCAAAAGCATGCGGACGTCCTGAGTCCTGACATAACTTCTAGAGGATATTGAATGTGTGTCGCTGTTTTGACAAGTGCACAGACAATTGAGTCAAAGCATGTAAAACTAGTGGGTCACATTAGGAATTTAAGATTATCCTAATATCCGTTGTATTAGGACGTCCTCGATCATCTAAGAAATTATATATAAATGTATTTATATATAAATCTATGTATTTAAATGAACTGACCGCATACATGAATTGTATAACGGAAAACGATCTAACACGAAATATTTCAAAACTGCTAATTTCATTACAATTGTCAACATAAAGCCGAACAGTGAAGTACATTATTATAGAATACAGAACAAAACGGCGGACACAAGGAGCCGATACTATTTGTTTCCTTTTGCCGTATATGTGGTTGCTCTGTACATTTGTTTGAACAACATAACCATGAAGGTAAATTAGTTAAATGGTTACAGAACTAATCCAGCTATATGTTCCACAAGACAGCAAATAAATAATGTGGTGCAATAAAGAGTTGTAAAGCAATACCTTCGTGTTCTGATGCTCTATATACGTTCCCGTCTAGTGTTTGGACAGTGGAAGTGGGCCGGATTGGAGTGTCGCAACTCGCAAGGTCGGTTACAAATGAAAAAACGATATACAATCAAAGTTGGACCCTATGTCAAAAGTAAACACGTTCACCGTACGCTAACTTTAGACATTCCAATGCCTCATCATCGTAAGTTATGGTGATGAGACATTGAAATTTCTGAAGCGAACGTTCTGTGAATGAAAAAAGTAGGAAAGGATATGTGAAGGGAAATAGCATTGATATGCAGGACACAGAAGATCGTGTGAATGACACAGTTTGATCAGCAGACGGGGCTAAGTCGCCGAAGTCCAGACATGGACACCAAACAGCCCTAAAACGGAAGTGAGAGCATCTCTAAGAGTCTCCTTTAGAGACCCCTTACCTTAATTAAGAATAAGGAGTATCATTTTTTGCAGCTCCAAGAGGTGCCTAAAATTTTGTTTTGGTAAAGCTCACTGCTGAGTGCTGAATCCATTAATAAAGGGGTGCATATAATGTTTTCCCGTGGATTCAATCCCTATAAGTGGGCTCCACGGACCACAATTAAAATTATATATACATATATATATATAGATATATATATATATAGTATAAGTGAGCTCCATTGACTACAACATTTTTCTATTAATATATATTAAATACCATTTTCCAATATAAATATATAACTTCATGCTTCGTGAGGTTATTGAAGATTCCATTTTTGGTCACCCCACTTCGAAGCTTACCCCCTCCCCAACCTAACAGTTGACATGTGTCCAGGGAGGGGGTATTTTTGTCTAAACACATAACAGTTTATGGTAAAAATACCCCTTCCATGACACATATCAAGTGTTGGGGAGGGGGTGAGCAAAAGTGAACGCGTTATTGAATGTGAGCCAAACCTCAGAGAGGGTGACTGCAATTTGCTCTTTTTTATATATAAATTGTCTGAATTACCTTTTATAAAAGCAATTTTTTGTCAACTAAGAGAAGCCCAAAAGTGTGGCTTTTCTTGACCTTTTATACAACATATGAATTGTCTCAACTACCCTTTATAGATATTACACCATGACTCTTTCATTATAAATACATTGTGAACATTTTTTTTGTAATTCACTTAATCAAAAGCTATTTTTTAAAATACGTCGCAACACCTTCTTTTTTGTGATTTACCCAACCAAAAACCCTTTTGTATAAAGCTCGACTCATTATAAGCTCTACTGCTCAACTAAAAAAACATGTACTATAGAAGCTGTACTTGAAAAGGAATACCAAACATACTCTTCGATTGCGTTTGTTGCGCGGGATTGGATTAGATTGGATTGGATTGGACTAAATTAGTACTTAGACATGTTTGGTGCAGTACAGATTGGATTAAAATAATACTGTCTCTTGTTTGGTGTAACGTAGGATTGGATAAAAAATAGTTGAAAATAATTGTCTTATTTTGTGAGAGGTTAATAAAATTATATTAAATAAATAAAATCATTTTAATAAATTCAAAGGAAATAAAAAAAATATTTAAAATTAAATTTGGTTAAAAAAATTATTAAATTATTATTTTGAATAAAATAAATTATTTTTAAAAATAAATAAAATTCATTTCAAATAAAATAACATTTAAGTTTTAATTAAAAAATATTTAAAACTTTTATAATAAAATAGCATATATTAAATTAATTTTTAAATCAGATTGAATAAATTTAATATTTGAAATATAAATAATATAATTTATTAAAAAAAAAAAACAAAACAAAAGACTTGGAGAACTGACTTAGGGGTAATTCAGTAATTATGAAAATTTGAAATGGTTAATTTTTGGAGTGAAATGATTTTTTTGAAGTGGAGGGAGGCGATTGTGAAAAAATGGAAAGTTATTTCTAGTTGTGTAGGAGCAAACCTCAGGGTCCTTGGTTGCAATTTCAGATTTTAATCTGTATATAACAGACTTTGCTTATTCGTGTATACTAGCTTAACAAGAACTTCTACCGTGTAGGTATCAAAAGGGGGAACTGTACGGAAGACGGTACCTGTAACAAGATCTTTAATCGACGGCCCACACATTCGTGTTGAAGGTATGGCCTTTTCTGTGTAGGTCCTAATTTTATCTCTGAGCAGATTTTTGTTTGTATCTATTTGATTATTATGGCTGGGTATGTAGTCATTGGAAAATGTTTTGAGTCTGGGTATTGCGTTGTCTGTTTTGATACAAATTTTATTTTTTAGCATATTTTTGTTTGTTTCGCTTTCAATATTCTGGGTTGCTGTGTATTCATTTGTAATGGGTTTTAGTCAATCAGTCTGGGTATTGTGTGTATAACATTCAACGAATTATCTATACCCGCCATACCGTTTGTTGCTGGATTCAAGTGATATTGTTTTACATGGATTGTTTGCTCTAATTGATTAGGTTGTGTACGTTTTACGTTGTTAGGACCACTTTCCTAGTTTTATTCGTTGTTCGTTTCGCCTAAGAGATCGAAATGGGTTTTTCTACAAGAGATAGTGCAATTCGCGACCAATATTTTGTATAGGTTTGTGTGTTGTGCTGATCGATCACATAATTAGGTCATAATAACGACCACACCATTATGTGTAACCGTTGGGTTGGTTTTTATAGGCATGTTTTTGGTTAGATACTGAACTTTATAAATTTGGTTATGATTATGTGTTATTATTGGTAGAGCAAGATGTTGGTAGAATTATAATGTTCGTCCACCCATTCTCGGACCGTAGGTCTTTTAGCCTGTTACGTATTTTTAAAATGTTTGTATGCTAAACTGAAATACGCAGGTTGTTGAAACAAAACGTTCGTTCAAAAACTGCGCAGCTTTATAACTTATTTCTCTATGGCGACGACCGGAGCTTATCCCGTCAGGAATGAGGACGAGGTTAATAATGTCTTGCTAGATCAGGTGCATAGGCACATAAAACTAGCCGAGTTTTTTTCTAAGTTACTTGAAGGGAAGGTAGCGTCTACGTCTTCTCGTGGGTCGTCGGTTGCGTCTACCGCAAATATGCATAAGATTGGGAAGACGTATATGGTGATAAAGCGAAATGGGGAACGACTTATTAAAGAACTAGAGAAGGCTCACAGAGGTACAAACTGACACAGACTCAAGCAAAAGGACGGGAATGGAACACTGTGTTAGGGAATCTGTTGTGTTAGTAATTAGTATATAGCTTTTATTTGGTAGTATGTTACAGTCAAGAAAATAGCGTACGTGGATGGCGTCTGCATGTTAAACTGGTGGCTATGTTTCCGTCTTCGTTCGATGACAGTATATTAAAGTAGGTATAATTTTTTTGTGTTCCTTAATGAACAGAAGGAAGCATTATGGATCATATCATTTACGTTCTGCCCAGCTTTGTGTAGTAAACATATAGGAATTGATATATATCCTAATGCTGATCGTAAAATGACAATATGAAATGTCCTTCAAGGGTGGAAAACCCTAGCCGGATGGAGATAGAAAATCTTGGCTGGGACGCGAAGGTCCCATACACGTGGATGTGAGACTGTCCAATGAGAACGTGCCACATACACATGGGGAGACTGTGGTGAGAGTATGTGGCACACTTGTGGCACGTTTTCATTGGACGCTCCCACGGCCACGTGTAGGGGACCGTCCTAGCCAAGATTTTCTCAGCCGGATGATGCAATGAACTTATATGTAATAATCATAAACACCAGGATTTATTTATTTTTGAAAACAGATAACCAAAACCAATTATATACAATGGTTCATCATTACCTCATTCCTATTTCTACTGACAATAAGCTTTATTAGTGAACTCCTCTGATTGAATCCTCCGATCGAATACTGCAATAATCGTTGATTGGCATTGAATTTCGGTGGAATTTATACGTACCGCTGACACATAACATTTGACATTAAAATGTATTACACATTCATCTTGACAAAGAAAGCAATACACGAGTTGAAGTTCCCAATGTAATCCAATGGACAGATATTGCTGTCACGTTAAAGGTAATCTTCATAATTGCGTTGGGAACAGAAGGATATCCTCAGTTCCTGACGGACGGAGTGTTGGAGACTTGGAGAGTTGGAGATATAAACTGTCCTTTCACTTTTATCGATGCATGAACTCAATTTTTGAAAGATGAAATATATATAATCGATTGTACAGGTTAAATATTTAACAGCACCGATCGAGTAGATGCCTAGATGGATCGTTTTGTTGGTTCTACTTGTACAGACTACAACTCTACAAGTACGTGTAACATATAGTAAAGGAGTTACCATGAAATATACTGTATTTGTAATTATTTTCAAAAAAATAGATGTTCCGGTTACCATGAAATATACTGAATTCAGAAGTTAATTTAAAATAAATAGATGTACTAGTTATATATATTTTGTATGGAGCAGGATCCATGGCTCCAATTTTTTACACAAATTTTGACACAACTTTATGACCATAGGATGTTGCTTCTTTTAATGGATAGGATTTATTCTCTTTTTCTTTCCTTATTGATTACAGACATTGTCTCTCTCCTAATTAATACTTTATCTCTCCAACATATTATTATTTTATTAAATTCTCTCACCTTAATTAATTTTATGTCTTTAATTTATTTTTCTTTTCTTTTCTTTTATCCTTTACACGTTTTCTTTTTGTTTTTGTTTTTTTTTACTTCTAAAACTAGATCACTCGCACTTTTAAGTCTTTAAAATCCCTTTATTTATTTATTTAATTATTTACTATTCTTATTTCTCAATTTACTTCATCTAAAATCAAAAATTTTATACATGTAATCAGTCTCGTCTTAAAAATTGCTTTGGTATGACTACTGTATATAGATTTAATTATCATAAAATCTATTTATAAAAATAGATATCATCACATGCATCTATTCGAAAAGAAGAAAAATTAACTAAATCAATTTGTTTCCAAAGCAAAAAATTTAAAAGAAATCTAACATGTCAAATCTTACAACGAAAATTTAATAAGATTGTAACAATCTTATATAAACAATTCCAAAATAACCAAAAAATTTGTTCTTTCAATCTTTCTAAAGAGCCTACTTTTTCATTTTATTTACACTACAAACCAACAACTAATTTCCTATATTGCCCTTCTTCTTTAACTTCAACATATTGTTATGTAATATCATTTTTTTTAAATAATATAATTAAATTGCTCAGATATTTCTTTTTACCAAATTTTTATTACCAAACCTCACTTGTTAACTTGATGGTTGTTGTATTGAATAACTAATTAGTAAAACAAATTAGAATTAAATAGTTTTAAAATATATTATAAAAATTTCATATAAATTGAAAGGAATTAAATAAATGGTACATCGTTCATGAACCAAAAGAAAATAATAAACCAAAAAAAAAATGAGAATATTTATCTGAAAACACCATAAAATACAAAAAGAAAACACCGTAAGACTGCTTCTTTTTATCTGAGAAAATGCTTCTGACTTTTGAATACCTACAAAACATATATAAGGAAAATTAACAAATTTTAATATGAAATGAGAAATATTTTTTTATGTCACTGCTCATGTCACAAAAAACATATACACACTTAGTTTTAATAATTTGTACCTTAAAGGAATCTAATGATCAGAAGGCTCAATAAACTGTGTTGTTTTATGGAAATTATCAATACTTTAATCCCTTGACCTTGTATATTCCTGACATCGTAAGGTTTATTTATTTCTAATAATATATTTGATCATTTTCATTTTAAGATAAATACAAAACAAATTTAATAAAAATATTCTAACCATTACTTGTGAACATTTTTCCTTCCCATCTTTGGACAACATAGCATTTTTAAGTACCTACAAAAAGAAAAGTTTCAATTAATAACCAATTAAAATATTCTTTTATTTTTATTTTTAATTATTGATATTAAAAGAGGAAGGGCAATATAGGAAATTAGTTGTTGGTTTGTAGTGTAAATAAAATGAAAAAGTAGGCTCTTTATAAATGTTAGATATTTAATGTAAAACAATAAATGTTGTCCACATGTCAACACAAGAACAGAGAGTGTGTTGAGAGAGTGGGTTGAGAAAGTGAATTTAGCACTCCTTCCTGATGAGGAAAGAAAAAGAGAATAAATCTCATCCATTAAAAGAAGGAAGATCTAATGGCCATGGATATCTAAATTATAAGGATTGTACGATTTCTCAAACCAAGCCATTTTCGATTGTATACTTTCAACATTGGTTGGTTAAACAATAATATGTACAAATAGGTGGGGACATAAAAAGCATTACAACCTTGCATCTGAAATATTTCATAACGTTGTAATAAAATTAAATAACAAAATTAAGATGAACAAGGATTAATTAAAGAATAGATAAACAAAAGTAAATAAAATAGAAGAAGAGAAACAAGAGAGAGAGAACACAAGAGAGAGTTCTCTTTATCTTTTATATTGATATTGAATGGCAAGAGCATTAGCTTGAGAGTTGAGATTATGAAAATTACATCATGTTTACATTTAAATCCATCTATATATATAGCCATATAGGCAACAAAGTGAGGGATGGATGTTGTAATATTCCAACACCTAATCAGCTTATGCATGCAGCAAAACAAACTGGAGCTTCCACGTGTGCCTAATAACTTGTGAAGAGGAGAAGGTGGAAGGTAGTTGTATTAAAGTATGACAAGAGGTTGGATCAAGTGTTATGTGGTGTATACAATTGGTGGTATATCCACACAATATTCACAATACATAAACATATTATTCCAATCCACAATTTTTTGATTTCAATTTTATAGTGATTTCGTTTGTTCAAAATTACAACAATATTTCAAATTCGACTTGACAGGTCATGACTTTCAAATTTGTACTCATCGGGTAAGAATATATATAAAGAAAATACTGTGTATGGGACGGTCCCAGGCAAGATTTTCTCCTGCAACGTAGGTAACCCATTATCTCCCTTATTTTTAAGTGAGCTGCTACATTGTGAGTTGTGACCGTAAACAAGGTAATCATATTTGTTTTTATGATTACCTTTGACGTCGGTTGACGTAAGTTGTTGCCAAAAGTGAAAACCTTATTATTAGCCTTTTTACAAGTAAGGTTTTATGCTAAAGGACTTCGAATTCAAATCATACCTAGTATCTACTGGGTCACCGATTATGTATCGGTTTGAGGAGGCCGATCGGTGTAAATGATTGGAACCATATATAATTATAATATGACATTCAATTTCCAAACACATGATAGTATGAAAGAGACAATACGTTTTCACTTTCAGCCATGTATTCAACACTACAAACTTGATCACGACATATCATACCAAGACACAGTTACATGTGACCTCGATCTATCTACCCCAAATTAAACACAATTCGAACAACATAACATATAGAACAGTTAATAAAACCGATCTCAAAAAATTCATGAGGTATCGCCTCACCTCTGGCCGTTGCATGGCTATGTTAACTCAACGGCCAACGACTCAAGCTTGGATATCCGATCCTCCACCTCCATGTACTTCTTCCTCCACATAGCGACCTCAATTTCCAGAACCTTCCGATCGTTCTTCAGGCGGGCTATCTCATTCTTCATCGAGTTCTCTCTCGCACAGAACACAGACTCCACCTTTGACAGTTCAGAATCGCGACGAGACGACTGCAACGACCAATCAACGTTAGTTGTGGTGCTACTGGCATCTCCTTCTCCTTCAACATCCACACCCACATTATCCGCCATGTCTATCAATTGAGTATTTTGGACTTCGTGAAGGTATAAATACCTAACTCATTTAAGGCGCATTAAATAACACCTGTTGAGGGTCACAACCGTTGAAATTCCCCACAAACGTAATAATTATTCAAACATGTCGGACAATGGGTACTGACTAGGTACTGACCAACTAATAGAGTTTTGCCACATAGTCAATTTGTGATAAATACAAAGAGATAAAAGTAAAAAATTTTAAAAAGCCACGTGGCAACATCCCATTGGTGGGGTCAGTATCTTGGGTACTGACCAGTCAGTACCCAAGCAATTTCCGTTTACAAAAACAAACGTTTGATTCCGATAACACTTGGTTAATTTGGAAGGGTAAAAGAATATGAATGGGATTAATTTGGAGTGCATTTTTGCTCACCCCCCTTGCTTACCCCCCTTCCATACACATGACATGTGTCTATGGAGGGGTAAAATTGTCTCAAAATTTAATCCTTTATGACACTTGTCATCCATTTAAGATGGGGTAATGGTTACCTCCCTTCAAAGGGGGTGACCAAAAGTGTTCTCATTAATTTGGAAGGGTAAACAAGTAAAATAAAAAAATAAACATTAATGATTTATTAAAACAGAAATTATTGAATTAATAAAATAAAACAAATTACAATAAGTGGAAATTAATTCCAGAATCAGTTCATCATCATCAATACAATCACCGGTTCACACCACCACCATCATCAGTTCATCAAACCCAAACCCAGATCCCCAAACACAAACCCAAACACAAACACAAACCCATAACACCACACCACCAGACCTTGAACTGTACCACCACCACCAGAAACAAAAACGACCCACCACCAGTCAAACACAAAATCCAAACCGGTCTAGCACCCACTAAACACTCAAACCCAAAACCCGAAATCCATCCGTCAAAAACTCACTCGAATCTATCTCTCGCGATCTTCCCTGTCGTAACCGACCACCATCAGCCACTTGAAACCCACGGCCTGCGCCAACCGCGAAACCATCAGCCACTCAAATCTCACTCAAACCTTTCTTTCAGACGATGGAAAAGGGATGAACTAGTGAGACAGAGATATAGGGATTCGATAGAAAGAAGGGGGTTCGAGAATGAACAGGGCAAGAGAGAAAGGGTTTCAAGAGAGAGAGAGAGAGAGAGAGAGAGGGGGGGATTCGATAGATTGATGGATAGAGAGAGAGAAAAGGGTATTTTTTTTTTAATTTTGTTAAGAAAAAGAGATTGGTTCAGGTAATCTGGGGAGAGGGTTTCATGATGATGATGTTTGTTCCTGGCATTTGTTTTGTTTAATTGGCACTTTGGCAGTTAATTAGGGAAATTATAATGCATGGAAGAAAATTAAAAAATCTAAGGAATGAAGAACAGAAGAAGATGACCATAGATTATAGGGAAGCGGGGAAACGGGGATCCGGGGGAAAATGTGCAACCCGTGTGGACCTTGTGGTGTCATTATTGCAATACCGTGTTAGGTTGGAGTAATAGACGTCATCGTGTAAGAATGATGTAAGCTGACAGGGCCCATTTGGCACATGGGATGGGATGGGAATCGGCTTAATTTTAATCCCATTCCCATGTTTGGCTGCTTGGTGGGATGGGATAAATTAGTTCTATTGACCTTTTTTATCCCATTGACCTGGGATAAATTAATCCCAACCAATTTGATGGGATTCAAATCAATCCCATCTCTTCTTTCACCTAAAATCATCTTCTTCTTCTTCAATTACACCAACACCCAAATCATCATAATCATCTGCTTGCGAATCAACTACCCAAATCAATCGATTACACCAACACCAAAATCAATTAACTAAACCAACACCCAAATCAAACAAAGAACAACAGGGAGCTCGAAGATCAACTCAGCGAAGACCAACACAGGCACAAAATAGTTCGCGATTCCAGCTAACATATCGATCAACAAATTAAAGTTGATGGCCAGAGTTTGGTGATCGGTGGCCCACGGATCTTTGGCTATATTCGGGTCGTTGAGTAGGCTAGACATGGCAGAGAAATGAAAAGGGTTTGGAGGAAAGCCAGGTTCAGGCGAAGAAGAAGCAGCTTCTCTTCTTGGTGAGTCTCTAACAGCAGAGCTAGATGATGTCTCAGTTGACCCACTTGTCTTCTCCTCTGCAATCAAAAATTTCTCACATATTCAATCAATCAATCAACAATAAACCCCAGAAAAAAAGTAAAAAAATAAGTAAGAAAACATAATTAAATTACCGGATGGAACATCCTGGTTGGGATTGGAAGCCATGACCAGAAGAAACAAGCTGCTGCTCTTTGATTCTTTTCAATTGAATTCAGAAAAAAAAAAAAAAAAGGAAAAAGAAAAGAGAGAGAAGAGTGTGGCCCGAGGATTGAGAGAGAGGAATGAGTGTGAGATGATGAGATTAGATTAGTGAAATCCAAAAAAAAAAAAAAAACAAAAAAAAAAGCAAGAAGAAGACGATTAGATTTGAATGGAGTTTGGTGAGAAGTTGGAAGAAGAAGACAATTGACTTTGAGTTTTTTTTTTTTTTTTTTTTCCAGTTCTTTGAGTTTCATGTTGTAGTTTGTTCCATATATTTGAGTTTTTTATTTCGTTCTAGATCTGTGAGTTTTTTTTTTTTTTCTTTCCTAGATCTGTGAGTTTTTTATTTTGTTCCAGATTTTTATTGGAAAAGATTTTGTTGAAGAAGATATTACAAATGTAAGATTTAATTCAATCCAATCCTATCCTATCTTATGTTGGAACAAACGTGGGATTATTTGTATCCTATGTTACACCAAACATAGGATAACACTAAATTTAGTCCCATCAAATCTAATCTAATCCAATCCAATCCAATCCAATCCTATCCTATAAAAATAATCCTATCCTATCTCACGCACCAAACGGACCCACAATGTTTTGAAAATGTATGTTATATCGTGTTAGGTTGGAGTAATAGTAGTCATCGTGAGAGAGTGATGTAAGCTGACAATGTTTTGAAAATGAATGTTTTTATCGTGTTAGGTTGGAGTAATGGTGGTCATCGTGTTAGAATGATGTAAGCTGAGCATGTTTTGAAAATGCATGTTATATAGTGCTAGGTTGGAGTACTAGTAGTCATCGTGAGAGAATGATGTAAGCTAACAATGTATAACAAATGTATGTTTTTATTGTGTTAGGTTGGAGTAATGGTGATCATCGTGTTAGAATGGTGTGTTGACAATGTTTTGAAAATGTATGTTTTTATCGTGTTAGGTTGGAGTAATGGTGGTCATCGTGTTAGAATGATGTAAGCTAAGCATGTTTTGAAAATGTATGTTATATAGTGCTAGGTTGGAGTACTAGTAGTCATCTTGAGAGAATGATGTAAGCTAACAATGTATAACAAATGTATGTTTTTATCGTGTTAGGTTGGAGTGATGGTGGTCATCGTGTTAGAATGGTGTGTTGACAATGTTTTGAAAATGTATGTTTTTATCGTGTTAGGTTGGAGTAATGGTGGTCATCGTGTTAGAATGATGTAAGCTGAGCATGTTTTGAAAATGTATGTTATATAGTGCTAGGTTGGAGTACTAGTAGTCATCTTGAGAGAAGGATGTAAGCTAACAATGTATAACAAATGTATGTTTTTATCGTGTTAGGTTGGAGTAATGGTGGTCATCGTGTTAGAATGGTGTGTTGACAATGTTTTGAAAATGTAAATGTTACACAAGGGAGCACTGTCCCAGTGATAATATGTTTTGGTTAGGACATATGTGCAAATGGTAAATAATGAATGTTGGTCGATTAAGCTGCTGACTAACTACGTTGTTGCGTTCGTGTAAACCTCGTGTGCCATCCATGTCCTAATCAACAACACGCTCGAATGGTATAATTTCCAAGGTGGAGGCGTTCTGTCTAATATAAATTCAGCAAACTGGCACATGTAGACGCCGCACTGGATACTGAAAAGTGAAAACATAAACAGAAAGTATGCAAATAAATACATATATTTGCAACCGTTGCAAAGGGATATGGCAGAAACGAATATTAATTACGTACCCATCCTGCTGGATTGGAAGATCTGGTCTGATGTACTCAAAAGGCTGGAATGGCTTCATACGTACGTCTATCCCCTTATGCTCATAGTACCCAGACTGCTGGAGAAGGGAGGGCATTAGGTAGCTAATACAGTCCATTTCCCTTACCCTCACCATTGACTTGCTGTTGGCATGCAGTGAGTCGTAAAAAGTGAACACCCCATCTTCAGGGAAGAGATGGCAGAGAACCCATCGGTAGCCCACATTACAGGGGATTAGAACCTATGGAGGTGATCCAAAGATGAGAAACAGGTTTAGCAGTTGATGTCATGAAACGTTAATAATAAGGAAAAGGAATTAGTACAGGAAAGATAGCCCACCGAATTCATATTCCACCATTCGGGTCGAACTAGAATTGACCCACCGCCTCTCACAGCATCTATACACTGTTGGTCGTGGATAAAGGACATGACATCAATGTCCGGAAAATCAATCCAAGAATCCTGTGTTTTTCTACCCTTCTTTCGTACTGGTCTTTTCTTCAGTTGCAATGTTGCCTTCAACGAGTCCCATTTTTAGCAAGGTAACACTGTTTAAAGGTTTCGTGTTACTTTGTCGGAGACAGGGATGTGTTATACTCATTAAGGTACTTGGATACGCAGTTACTCAGATATACTTACGTAGAATGAACAGTCAACCATTGTGATGTCCTGCGCATACTCGTCATATCTGGAACAATGGCGCCTCCATAGAACATCCATAAAGCTGTCCACATGCTGATAGAATTTTGGTTTGTATTAAAAAGGATTGTTTAAGGTCTTCGGCCAAAACATAAAGGGGTAAGTAGCATATACAATAAATACCATGTACAAAAACAGTTATAATTACCAGGTTGGAGAACGGCATCTACGGGCTCTTCATGTCGAGAAAATTTTGTCGAGTAAATCGCTTTTCTTGACCCACATAAAGACTGTGGTAGTACACGACACGTATTAGATGCAAGTAAAAAGGATAGATAATAAGGGCATGAAGAGGTTACAAAAATTAAAGTTTAAATTTACGAAATATCTTCGCCGGTGCTTTTCAGGAAAGCGGCATATTCGGTGTCCAATAAATCGTCATCATCAGTTAAATCAAGGAGCAGTCCTCTTTTTGCTCGCTTTTGCTTCTTCCTTTTCTCGGGATCGATCCAAACGGTGTTCAGAAAATCGGCTCTCTTCCGCTTCCTCGCGGTTTCTACATCCCTTCTTGGGTAGTTGTCTGGCATTTTTTCCAAAAGAATTATACTTCCTTCCAGTACTCCCGGGACCATCAAGTTGGGATCCGAAGATCTGTAAGGTTCGAGATGGATCGTACCTTTGCGGCCTATAGGGGACCATGTCTGACCCTGTGTCAAAACTAATGCAATTAAGAGCATTGCTATATGATGAAAGTTCTATATGATCACAGCAACTCGAAGACTGACTAAACCGTAACTTGTATGTACCCATTTCGATAACGCGGAATAGGTAATAAGAAAGCAAAAAATTATAAATGGGTAACGCGGAATAAGTATTAAGAAACCAATATAATATTATACTATGTAAGGACTTGGATCAGAATATGTACGTTTACCTCAACTGCAACTTCAAATTCATCGACTTTGGGAGCTTGTTCATCAGATTTTGGGGCCTCGAAGTCCTTATTATCCTCGGATTTGTCTGTTCTGTCAATAGGGTCGGAGGCAGTCATATGCACATTGTACTGATTCTCTTCAGATCCATTGACTTTGGGAGCAGGATCATCCAGTTTTGCAGCCTCGGAGTCCTTATTATCATTTGCCTCAGTTTTTTCTGTTCTGTTGGCAGAGTCAAAGGCAGTCCCATACACATTGTACAGATTCTCTTGTATCGCCTTCTCCAGATAAGCAGGCATCACCTTCAGCAGAATGTCATTTAGTGCCTGAGGGAGGACCTTAGGGAGCACATCATTAAGTGCCTCAGGAAGCACCTTGGGTAGAACGTCATACAGCACCTTCCTTATCACCTTAGAAGTATTTTTTTCGCTAACCTCATTAGGCAACACATCCTTCACTGCTGCCTGGGGAAGCACCTTGGGGAGAACATCAAACAAGACCTTTGTCATCATCCCACACATACTTTTATATGTAAACTCCTTTGGGTCAGGGTCATCCATGCCGTTTGGATTGGGTGTAGTCTTAGGAGATTCGTTGTTGGCAAACAGTTTCCTCTGAACCGAAGGTGGAGCCCTGTTGTGATGGGAATCGATTTGTTCATTTTTATTTTCAGTTTCCTGGTTGTCCAACTCCGGAATACCACCAGACAATTCACACCCTACTTGATCATCCTGATCATCAGTAATAGACTCAGTTCGATTCGGCTGAGCAGGCCATCCCCTATAAATAAAACTGTCACAGACGAAGTCCATGTCGATTGATTTGAAGTAGGTTTACTGTTTTTCAGCTGGAGTAGGTTTCATGTCCACCGTTACCAACTACAAATATCAGAGGATTACCGTTAATGTTAAAGTGAGATCAAAATCTAACATGACAATTAAAGGCTGCAACTGACATGGGTAATATATATACACACATACACTGCGTTTGTCGAATAAGTTTTCATCGAACCCAGTCGAAGTGTTGAAAAACTCCCAGTTTTTGAACCGTGGATAACTCGAACCATGGCGCTTGCTAATTACGCCGGTCAGAAAAGGAAATCTTTCAATGGGCCAAACCTATTAAGGTTTTCATTAAGTAGCGTTATGAAAATGTGTTAGGAAATGATTCCAGACAATCGGTCTCTAAGCCATAGTGGTCGGTGTACATACCTGAAAACATAAAAGATGCCCAGAAAGGTTGTAAGTGATGGTAGTTTTCGTTTCTGGTTTGCTTTCGGTCTTTTTTTTTGCCTCTTTTTTTTGCATTCCCTTTCGAAGGACCTGCAGTATGTGATTCTTGTTCACCTTCACCTTCAACAACTGCTTCGTTTGATGGTTTGAGTTTGTCGCGGTTTTTGGGTATGGCATTTTTTATCCAGTGCAAAGTCAAACTATACACGTATGAACCCCATGGAAAACCTTTGAAAGCTACGTCGTCATCCACTAATGCAAACATCCATAGCGATACACGGTCACGTTCGTCGAGAGTGCTTAAGATATAGCCTATGACCAACAGATTTGCCATCTTCAAGCCATCTTCACCTTGATCGTCGGTGAGTCGTTTAAAAGTCTTGAACAAAGAAATGTACGTAGGTTGGTTCTGGAAATGTCTTCCGTATAGGCTGTTCTCCGTTGGACTATAGTTCACATTTATTAATCCTTCTTGCAATTTTCCCATTTTTAGCCCAGAACATAGGCAAAACTCAACTTGACCGAAACGATGTTGTTGCATACCCAGCCCAAACCACATTTCGTCATCTCGAGGTGGTGATGCATTACCGGACCTACTGGTATATTCAATCTGCCTTTTCAGTATACTATGCAAAACCTTTGCATGTATAGTGACGGGCAATCGCAGACCTAAGTAGTGGCCAAAAGGTCCTTGCTTAAACGCCTCTGAAACTTGTAATCTGCCTAAAACTTTTTCAATGTCAACAAGAATGTTACAGTGATACCGACTTCTGGAGTTTATCCTTGCATTTTTCCATCCCTCGTGATCCGGATATAAGAAGGTTAACATCTGAAAATAATGGGCAGGTCGTGTAAATAAAAACATATTAGTCCTTTGGATATTCATCAAAGCATGGAAAATAAAAAAATATAGGCTAACATGAACATGTGATGAAAAAGTAAGTGAAAGGTCCATTTGAAAATAATACGCAGGTGGTGTTAAAAAATAATAATTAGATATTCATCACCAGCTAACATGAACATGTAATGAAAAGTAAGTGAAGGTCATGAGAGGATATTGTGGTCATGGAAATTCATGTCAACTTCATCAAAAGCATCATGGAAAGAAAGTCATGGAAAGGGGACTCATGGAATCATGGAATGTCATGGCAACATCATGGATATACGCAACATGGAAATTGGAATCATGGAAATCGGCATGTGAAATCATGGGGGATATAAAAACATCATAAGGTTCATGTAAAGTCATGGGGCACATCATGGAAAGTCGAAATCATCATGATCACATCATGGAAAGTAGAAGCAACATGAAAGCAAGTCTTGTCAATATGTGATGAAAAACCCCAAAACCCTTTGGAAAATCCCCTGATGTGCTCATGGAAAGTCATATGGGATGTAAAGAAAGACTTTTCATGTAAAGTCATGGGGCACATCTACTTTCATGTAATTTTGGTCTTGGATCCATGGATCACATCATGGAAAACTTCATGTATCGAATGCATCATCAGCACATAAGGGGAAATCTTCATGAGCGCTATTGGGGTAAATCATGATCATGGTAAAAATCAAGACCCAAATGGGCAAGTAACACAAATTAATTCCATATTGGAATTCCAGATTTCAAGTAATTCCAGATATCCAAAAAAACCCTATTACGACATTAGGGATTACCACAACAGAAAAAGGGATAGAGGACATAAGTCCCTGATATCAAGTCAATTGTTACGGAAATAATTCGGGATCATGCCGATTAAGAGCATAGCTAATTCGATCCTACCTTGTCTTCACACACTGTGGTCGTCGGGGTATCAGCTTTCCCGTTTTCCCTTTTCAAGGCTTTCCCGCTTTCCCCTTTTTCCTCACCTGCAGTCGTCGTTCTTCACTTCCGTTTTCCCTTGTCAAGGCTTTCCCGTTTTCCCTTATCTGCGATCGTCGTTCTTCACTGTGGCTTTCCCGTTTTCACTTTGGTCGGTTTTGTTACAGTCTTACAGACTCCTCTAGCTTTCCGTTTTCCCGTTCAAGCGAGAATCAATTACAATGGGTAATTTAGTCATTTAGAAGAAAACTTAAATGTCAGGTCCCAACAGTTAAATAGGGGTACAACTGTAAGATCAGGTATTTAAATACAGTGAACTGGTCAGAATTGGGTTTTTAATAATTTTTGGCTATATCTCGTTTTGGCATCATCCAGGTGGCTATTTTTGAAAACCCCCCTTTAAATATTTATAATTATTTTTTATATGATAAATTACGTGTAACAAATTTTGGATAAAAAATTGTAATTAAGATGTGTGTGGTAATAATTTCAACTTTGTAACAAATTTTAAGTGATGTGTTACTGTAGCATATAACAACTTGATTTATATGGGTAACAAAATATATGTACTTTGTAACAAGTTTCATGTAGAAAATTATAAATAAAACGTTTATGGTAACAATTTCACATTGGTAATGATAAAGCTATAAATTGTAACAACGTTGTCATATAATGTAACAACTCATCTTATATGAGTAACAAAAAATTTGTACTATGTAACACGTTTTGCATAAAAAAAAAATTGTATTTAAGATGTATATGGTAACGATTTAATGTTGTAATAAATTTGAGATGATATGTAACAATAAAGTTGTACCTCATAACAACTTTATCATAGCATGTAACAACTCGATTTATATGAATAATAAAACATATGTGTTTTGTAATAAGTTTCACGTAGAAAGTTGTAATTAAAATGTTTGTGGTAACAATTTTACATTGATGTGATGTATAACAATAAAGTTGTAGG
This sequence comes from Acer campestre, assembly GCA_954870605.1. NCBI lineage: Eukaryota > Viridiplantae > Streptophyta > Magnoliopsida > Sapindales > Sapindaceae > Acer > Acer campestre. The sequence goes on along the minus strand of OX940809.1, from coordinate 23,745,356 downwards.
TTGTAACAACGTTGTCGTATTATGTAACAACTTATTTTATATGGGTAACAATATATTCGTACTATGTAACAAGTATTATATAAAAAAATTTAATTAAGATGTATGTTGTAATGATTTGACGTTATAACAAATTTTATGTGAAATATAATGATTAAAATATATATATCATAACAACTTTGTGGCAGAATGCAACAACTCATTTTATTTTAAAAAAGATATCCATACTATGTAACAATATTATTTAAGCTTCTAATTAATATTATAAATTTTATAATGTACATTTATTTGTTTTTATTTTAACGATTCATTTTTTGGAGTACTAACAACATCATTTATTTACTTTGTTAATTATATACAATAAAAATAAAAATATTAATAATAAACCGTTGAAAAGGTTTTAAGTTTTTATTGTAATAGTAGATATTAATTTTCAGTTTTAATAACATCCATTGAATTTGCTTTCATCCAATAACGTTATTGTTCTATTAAGGTAATATGACCCTTTAATTAAAGGTGGAAGTTTTCCAAACTACATAACCTCTGGTTTTGTGGTTAACTTGTTTTGACATTTTCTTTATCACTTGATCAGATTTATAAATGTGGAGGATTTCTACATTAGAGAGTCTTTTAGAAAAAGTTTTTCAATCCAAAGTGTTTTGAATTACAACTTTTATGTCAAGTTTTTGGACCCACATTAAAACTGTGTTGCACTATGACCCTGTTTGAAATGGTGCTTATCAAAGAGTTTTTTAATTCCTCAAACTTTTTAGACAGTCTATTCAACCCACATTCTTAGCATATTATAAAATCATTTTATTGTATATTGACTCAATTTACAACATCATCTAACTATCTAAAGTTGACTCTTAATAAAAGGTTTGGAATAGTTTATGGGTTACACTGAAACCTTCTTTGATGGGGATTATTGTTAGGATTATGCTCAATAGCAAGAGTGTAATGTTGTACTAGAAAATCTTTTCATATTAATAAAGTGATTTATGCTTGTTAACAAAATTTTATATAGCATTTATTATTATAATTGTCAAAGTAAATAATCATAAGGTCAAAAAACTATGAGAAAAGAAGAATTGTTCGTACATCTGGATATGTATGAGGTAGACACAATTCTTTAGTTAGTCTTAAATAATGTTCACAACTTAAGTTAAAGGTTGTGCACCTTTATCTTGTTAAAGTTGTAGAATTCTTTTGCTAGCATTTGAGTGGGATCAAATGTGTTATGATGAGTCTAAAATCATCGAAGGGTTTTTGAGTAAAAGAATCTAGTGCACTGGGTGCATTGAACTGGATCACAATGAAATACTTTTTTCTAGAACCGTCAATAGATAAAACTCTTTTCATTATCAGGACAATCGGAGAGTCTATCTTAATCCTGAGATAAATGATGGACTTATGGTTGCAAGTGTTATCATTTGAGCTATCAATGAGTACGATTATATAGCATAGTCTATCCTCGATAGTTTGGTGGTATTCATTTGTTAATCGATAGAGGACTTCATTTATAGATATAGACATCGTGGCTCCATTTATTAAATGTGAGTAGAATATCATCATATGGATGCTTTGTGGTTTTGGATATTAAATCTTAACGTTGAGTTTTCAATAGTGTCTATTGAAAGATGACTTCTGGACAAGTCATAATATATATCCAAGTTCAAAGTGTGGTCATATGAGTAAATATGGTAACTTGGAGAGCTATATGCAGTCTATGAGCTCTTGGCGATTACTGATATTCTTCACGAGGATTCACTATCTCCTATATGATTGTCTAGGGTATGAATGAGAATCGTTGACTTATTCCATCTTTATTTAAGAGTGCAATTTTAGTTCTTTAGTGGAATGAACTAAAATTAATAGATTAAACCTAAGTGAATCATTTGTTGATTGTGATTGGGTTATATCTATTGGAGCTTAAATTTAGATAGGCCCACACGGACTTGCATGAATCACTTGATATATTATATCGGACTATTTGTTGGTCCATTTAGAATTGTATTTAATATATTAAGAATATAATTTGCACATTATTTATCTAATGAGCTGTTTAATTATATTAATATATTAATGAAAGGCATGTGGGCTTGTTTCTTTTAGTAAGAATAGGTCTAGTTCACATGTGGGTTTTTTTTTTATTAAAGTCCAAATGGATTAAATAAAATAAGAAAACAATATGTAGGCCCAAGTTTTAGTCATGGGCGGTAATGGCTATTTTTTAGCCCATTATATTGTTTTATTTTATTATTTAATTAATTTCCATTAATTAAAAATCAAATCTTTTTCTGATTAGGAAATATGTTTCCTAGTAGTATACTACTATTAGTATTTTATTAAATATAAAAGACTTTATTTGTTTAGTCAAATTAGAAAGTCTTTTATATAGTCACAAATACACTAAAGAGTTAGATTAGGGTTTGTATATAATATATATGCATGTGGAATATATAGTTGGTATATAACATATATGCATGCAGAATATATAGAGATTATATACATGCATGCAGATATATGAATTAGACATGCATATATGCATGCAAAATGAAGAAATATATATGGCCAGTGACAATATATATATTATATATAATGCACGCAGTGTTTTAACAAAACTAAAACTTTTATAAGTTGCATGCAGTATTTTGAACAAAACAAATTTGAGTTGCGTGCAAGTTTTATATACATATATATTCTTCTTCGTTATTTTAAAGAATCCTAGTTTTTGCCTTTGAAGATTTAATTTTTCTTTTGCTAAAGTGAAAAAATAAAAATCCTACTCTAAGACTAGTGAGTGTGTTCGGCCAAGAGGGGTGTGAGAAAAGAATTGTTCTTATTTCGATAGTGCACTAGTGATCTTAATATCAAGAGATCTTGTGAACAATTTCGAATAAGGTTCACGCGAATTCTAATCTAACGATTGTGAATTCAAAAGTGACCGAAACATTCTTAGCACCCTTTTGGAGTTTGTTGTGACTAACAAAATCAGAAAGGTTTTTTGTTGTCTATTCTCAGGTTCACAATTTAAAGAAGGGAGACCAAGCTCCTAGGTGATTCACATTTGTGATCGGGTTTGGAAGATCTTACGGATTACCATTGACGCTAGTCAATCGGATCACGCGACAAAGGTATTTCATCTTTTCGTATATATGTTTAATTAATTAAAGGATTAAGGTTCAATATGGAAATTTTTTTTAAATATACTAAACTCACTTTTAGTCTCACTTCCGCTGCGTGCAAACGTTTTCCCTACAATTATATCATTATTTTTACAAGATGATTACAAGTTGAAGTTGGTCAAGTGGTATGCTCCTCACACTTACACCATAAGGTTATGAATTCGAGTTGCGTCACCTCCCCAAAACTCCAAATTATAGTAATATTAAAATAAATAAAAAATGTTCAAATCAATTAACTTAACATGGTTTTGGGTTATTGAATGACTTTGTTTTGTGTTTTGGGAAGATCTATCGAAATTTCTTCGTTTTGAAATTCAAGAACGTTTCATGTATGAAAAGCACGAAATCTTGTTCTTGGCAAAAAACGTGAAACTTAATTAGTTTTATACAATTTACAATTACTCAGTTAGTATAAATAAACTATATTTTAAAGTAAAGCTTGAACAGCTTTGTTGGTTAAGGTTTATCGGTTAAGTATTGAATCCGACCTTAATGATATCACACACTCTAACCAATTGAACTAATGTGTTAAGTTGAAAATTTATAAGATATAAAATATTTATCATAAACAAAACGTTTCACGTTTTGCACAGTTTTTTGCGTGTTTAAAAATTTATTAGCACTTTTTTAAGGGTGAATTTTAAGAGTATCACTCATTTAATAATTTAAGTTTAAATGGCACATAAAATGGGTTCCTTCAAAAAATGCCCCCCACGGTAACCAGTTCATCACTATTTTGATTTTTTTTTTTCAAAATCCTCAATTGATGGAGGACCTCCATCAATAGAGATGAAAGACCTCCATTGGAGGTCGAAATCGACAACATGGAGGTCGATTCGACCTCTATTTTTTTTTTCTTTTCAAGATTGTTTTATACTAGTACTATAAAGAAAATAGTTCCAATTGAAAATGCATCAAATGGAACAAATAATAGAAAATGTCAACAATTCATTGTTAGAAGAACCCATCACCCATGTATAACCAATACAAACATCAATGTAATGGTGGAAAAATACCCGAATGAGATGAAATAATTGCCTCTTGAACATACTTTTTAGAATGAGTGGGATTAGCAACCCAACGAATCTCGTTCGACCTCCATTAGAGGTTTCAAGGAAGAAGATGAAAAAAAAATTGAAAATTTTCATTTTTGCACAGAAAGTCTTGGAAATTGTAAAAAATCTCGGAAAAATCTCGTAAACAACAAAAATAATCTCGGAAACTACAAAAAGAGTCTTAGAAAACTTCATTTTTACCTAGAAACTCTTTGAAATTGCAAAAACTCTTGGAAAATTTTATTTTTTTTCCTAGAAAGTCTCGAAAAATTTTATTTTTCCCAAAAAGTCTCAAAATTTACCTGAAAAATCTTGAAAACTCTATGAAAAGTCTCGAAAATTAGAAAATAAGTCTTAAAAACACCAAAATAGGTCTCGGAATCACAAAAAAGGGTGAGACTTATTGGACAAAAATGATTTTTTTCAAAAAAAAAAAATCATCTTCTTCTTCATCAACCTCTAATGGAGGTCGATGAAGACCTTCATTAAAGGTCGATTTCGACCTCCATGGAGGTTGAACAGACCTCCAACGGAGGTCGTACCACTTCGACCTCCAATGGAAGTCGATGAAAAAGACGAAAAAAAAAAGAGAAATTGAAAAACTGAAAAGTAAATAAAAAATATATGTAAAGTAAGGGCTTTTTTGGAAGTTCACTTACTTTGATGCCTTTAAAACTTAAGTTATTAAACTGATGATACTCTTGAATGTCAAACTCAAAAGAGTGCCATTCATCACCATTTCCACATTTTTTTGCCAAGGTTTCACGTTTCTAACGTTTCCAAATATATGTTTCATGTTTTTTTTTTTTTTAACGTTTCCAAGCACGGTTTCATGTTTTTTTACTTTTCCAAGCATGGTTTCACGTTTTTTTTTTACGTTTTTAAGAATGGTTTATTAATTTTTTTATGTTTTCATGCAAGATTTCACGTTTTTAAACCTAAATTGTTTCATGTTTTTCATCCACAACAACAAAACTTCTCAAATCAACCCAAATTCAAATTCACAGCCCAAACAACACACAAATTGCATACATTTCATCATTTACTAATCCATACAAAAGTTTCTAACATAAAATCGTGTAAAAGATATCAATGAGGTGAAAATCATAATTTTCTCTCACTAACACCTACCTTCTTCAGCAAAGCTCTCCTTCAGCGACCTTCTCAACTGCGGCAGTTTCTCTCTTCAGTGACTGACGAATGTTGTTTTGTAAGTCAAAAGATTTCTTATAGTTTTCTACCTCGCAAGTGCACCAGTCAAAAGACTAGTACAACAACTAGACCTGGCACGGTTTCGGTTCCGGTTAGAACCGGAGGGAGTCGGAACCGGAATCGAAACCAGAACCAGAACCAGAACCAGAACCAGAACCAGAACCGAAATCGAAACCGAAATCAGAACCGGGAAAACTGGAACCGAAACCAGAACCGGTCTACCCCGGTTTCGATTCCGATTCTAATTTTTACGGAACCAGCCTGTTCCTTTTTTTTATTTTGTTTATTTTTATTTTTATTTAATTTCGTAATTTGTCATTTTGTTTATTTTTATTTTAATATTTTATTTACAACTACAACTTACAATACAACTATACAAGTCTAATTTTTTTTTTTTATTAACAAAGGAAAAAAAAAGGTTTAGAACCGTCGGTTCCACTGGACCGAAATCGGCGGTTCCGGTTCCACCAATCTGTAGAACCGGAACTGAACCGAACCAAACCGAACCAGAACCGCGCCAGGTCTGATAGCAATGAGTAATGGTATCGTTCCACAGGGAGGGTCATCGTTAATGTGCCATCTCTAGTTTAAGCTTTATTTAAAGCAATGTAAATAGGATGTGGAAGTGATTAGAATGGTGTGTGTGAGGTTTAAGCATAATGTGGCTGTGTGTGAAAGAATGGAAATGAAAACAACCTAAAACTAAAGGCATAAAAGTAACCGGGTGCTTGCCTTTCTAAATTACTCTTCTCCTAAATTAAGTTAATCTACTCCTAAAGGCAAGACACCCTAAGTTACAAAAATAAAGGTAACTTGGAGAGATGCAAGATACTGATCACACTAGGGAAATCGGTTCACCAAACACAAATGCACATCAAGTTGATTGTTATGCATTTAAGCACCATTCAATTCAAGTAAAGATTTTGTTCTCTTGATTTAGGAAATTACCCAACATCAATTCATCACTCAACCAAGGTTATGGAAGAGCAATTAAGTCTTAAGCTATCACTCACCTATGGTAAAGGATGAACAATAGCTAAAGACCCATTAATGCACAAGAACATAGAACCAAAACCTATTCTAGCAAGGTTATGCATAAAACAAGTTTCATCCATTCTTTGGAGCTAAATAGTTAAGATCATGCCCAGAATGGTTATCCAAAGCACAATCCTAACTCTCATTCACTCAAATCATTCCAAACATTGCATTTTGAATCATTCATCAATATACATACATAAATGAGATATTTGATTATAATACTCTTAAATTAAGTTATTCTACTCCTAATTTCACCCATGAATCCACATCAATTTATAATCCTCCACACACATGCATATCACAAAAAGAGATTAAATCATAAATATAGTAAAGAATGAAACAAGACCCAAATCGAATCTAGAACAAATCATACATGAATTAACACAAGTGTAGGTGTACAAATATTCCAAGGTGGAGATTATACATCAAAGATAACAAGATATACAAAGAGTAGCGTTAATAAGAGACAACTCTTAAAGAAATCTCCTCCAAAAGCTCTATATTTCCTTTATTGTTCCATGGCTCAGTCTTGGCCTATAAAGCCCTCCTTTCTCCTGGCAATCTACTCTAAGATGGATGGAGGATGTGTAAAGAATGGATTGTGAGGCATCCATGGAGGAAAACCTCTAAGAATGCCTTTGAAGGCTTTTCTCTCTCTTATTTTGTGTTGAGAGATGTAGATCTAATAGAGTTTGGTGAGAGTAGTCTTTGGATGTTTTGGGGTTAATGAGAGGTAAGGCAAAGATGTGTATTTATAGGTTGGGCATGTTAGGGCACGAAATAGGGTGGAAAATACCAAAATGCCCTCGAGATTTCACGTGTTTTTCAGAGCTTACGGGGTGTGGGTTCTTTCCCGCACTGGGCAATGCGGCTTCCTGATGTGAGTTCATTCCCATGTTTCTTATCCCGCACATTTTTCTAGAGTTTTGGTACGGGTTCCTCAATATAGCTTCTTGCCCACACTGGCTTTCTCGCACAAATCTCTGATCTTTTGGTGCAACTTCTTGGTGTGGGTTTATTCCCGCATTGGCCAAATTGCATATTTCCCTGGAATTGTAGTGCGGCTTCGTGGTATGGCTTCTTGCCCCCATTGGTCTTCCTTTATTGACATTTTGCCTTTTTTGCCCTCCTTTTTTTCACTTTAGGTACAAACACCTTGTTAGGGAGCATTTGCCTACACTTGGCTAAAACACAAATTAAATACACAAAAACGCTCGAAAACGAGAACAAAAGATAGGAAAAGAGAGCTCTAAATGTGAACTTTTGTAGAGCGATTAGCGACTCAACGGTTTCCCTCCCTGGCATCGTCTCCACCATTGCGATATCTTTCTCCTTGTTGCTCGACTTCTCTCTTCTTGTCTCACATGAAGAAGCTTCTCTCTTTGGTTTGCCATTGAAAGTGTGTGAGGGATAACAATTTTGAGTGTTTTTATATGGAGATATTTCGGTAATTGTTTAAAGGGGCAAATACAAATAATCTTCCCTAATGTTTGACATAAATACAGTCAGAGAACAAGTATGAATTAATCTACTCAATTCTCCCCTACTCTTAAAATTGAATTAATAAAAAGACCAAACTACCCTTAGTTATTAAAATTTAAAATAAAGACAATCTTTTTAATAAAAAAAAAATAAATTATATTAATTGAAGATAATGCTTTCAATGAAATATAAATTTTAAAATAATTTTAAAATGGGAAAATAAAAAAACTATTTTTAAAATGTTATATTGTCTTCATTTTTAAATTTAATTTTTTAATATTTTAAAGCAAGTAAAAAATGTTTATAGTTTTTTAATTAATTTTTTTACTATTTTTTAAAATTTTAAATTTATAATAACAAATTATTTCTAAATTTTAAATTCTTTCTTTGTACTAGCTTTTACTAATTTTTTTTAATAAAAATATTATTTTCATTTTAAAAAATTTAATAACTAAGGGCAATATGGTCTTTTTGTTAGTTAATTTTAAAAGTAGGGGAGGTATGAGTATATAAATGCATACTTACTCTCTAATTGTATTTATGCTAAACTTTAGGGTAGGTTGGTGTATTTATTCCTTATTTAAAAATATAGTTATTAACCATTAAATTTCGCATGTTGTTAAAAATAAGAGTAATGCTACATTGCCCAAATTTGGTGCCCAAATGATGTGGCAACACTCTAGTCCATTCATTTAAATTGTATTAGATTTGCATGGTTTAAATGAATGGACTAGAGTGTTGCCACATCATTTGGGCACCAGATTTGGGCACCAAATTTGGGCAATGTAGCATTACTCTAAAAATAAATATGTAATGGTGTTTAAACTATTTTTTATTTTCTCCCGAATTTTCAATCCCATAAAAATAGGTCAATCAAATTCAGCTTGCTAAATGGGCTAATAATATTATGGGTGCTGATATTGCCACCCGTAAAACTAATTAGTACGTTCTTATTTTATTAAAAATTTTAATTAAAAATATCTCAATAAAAATTTACCAATAAAGACAAATTACTTTAATTAAAAATAAACCAAATATTATGTACACTCATTAATTACAATCATATCTTCAATTATAACTCTTTATTAAAAATAAAAATAAAAAATAAAAAAATAAACACTTATGTAAACCCTAATTTTTAAGATAAACCATAATGAAACATAATTTTATTTAAAGTATCAAACTTTCCGATCATCCAAATAATTTTCAAAGGACTCTTAATCATATATATATATATATATATATCAATAAACAAAATATATATTTTTTAAAGATATTTGTAGATAACAGTAAGTTTTTGTTTTGTTTTGTTTTTTTGTGTTTTTTAAGATAGTTGTATATATAAGAGAATCCGAGATTAAAAATCTCTCGACCCCATATACAATACAGTTTTACATCTTCCTTTTCATAAGGCTCATATATTCAAGACATTTTTAAAAGTAAATTGGACCATTATTATAAGTGGATTTGATTCTAAAATAATATGATTATTTGTTTTTATTTTTTAAATTGGGTGTGTTTGTAAAGTTATAAGAGAGTTTATGATATGAACTAATTGGGATCAATTAGAACTGAAAAGAATTTGGGAAGAAGAAGAATAACAGAGAAGAAAATAAGAGAAGAAGAGTTGGAACTGATATATTATTCGATGCCCCTCCAAAAGAAAACAACTGACCGTTTTATAGGTCTTACAAATAACAACTAACCAAAAGAAATACTTAAAAATAGGGATTACTAGGAGTGGCATACTGAAGATGAGGAGAGCTTTAAGCACCCACTAATAACCACTACTAATTTATTTGACCAATTCAATAACAACTAACAACTTAATTTAATCAATCAGATATCCAACACCCTTGTGCACAGGCCCGTGCCTTCCATGCTCCATGCATACATATCAGTTTATAAATAAAATGTATTAAAATGAATATATTCATTTCAATAAGTGTTTTCAGTAATATTTATTTTTTAAATTTTAGATATGGAGTAGATGTCGCAACCTAATATAATATATGATTTATTTATTTATTTATTACTTTAGAGGTTTATTCTGTTGGGTAATGACGTGGTATGCAGATAGAGAAAGAAATATGAGCTAAGCCAAGAGATAAAATAAATAAAAGGGATTTCTAAGTTCTCACTAGAGACTTGAGTGGAGAGTCGGTTGAGATTGTATACAGGAATAGAAAGAATACAATGGCATTTACTATAATTCAAAAGCTTAAGTTGAGTAATTACAATTACGCATCCATATTCACATTACCCAGAAGATCAAATCGTGTTGGGAATGGACGCCTCCTCTCTTTTCCCAGGAATGTTCCAGGTTTCTTTCTTCTCATCCACCTTTCATTTCATTTACTTTTAAATACTCAACTCTATCTTATTTCTTTTGTTGCTCAAGTAATTCATATGGAGCTATTAGAAGAGGGAAATACTTCTGAAATCACAAAATTGAAGGAAATAAAGCACAAATTGCAACTTGTTGGGATAAATTGCGATGATTCGTGTATTCCAGGACGCTACAATCGCTTGTATTGTCCCAAGGTATCATTTTTTTTTCTCCTGTTTCATAGTCATCTCATTGCTGCGTTTTTTTACTTATTTAAAAAAAAAAAAAAAAAAAAAATTTAAATTTTGATGTTGTGGGTTTTTGTAGTGCAATGGTGGTCAGTCGGTGGAGAGAAGTTTATCTCTTCACATAATCCAAAATGGGTAAGCAAACCTTAAGCTGGTTTTAATTAAATTATAATTTGTGAAATCAATTAGTTATGGTGGGTGGTGATTCATGGTTGAGTGGGTTTCTTGTAGGGATTTTGCAATGTGGAGGTGTTTTCGGGCTGATTGTGGTTGGGCTGGCCGGGTAATTCATGTTCTGCCTTTAACAAAACACCATAACCTTCAATTTGAAACCTTCCAATCTTAAAACTCTTTAAGTTATATCTGTTTTTTGTCACCTAATGGCATGCAATGTTGATTTGTGTTTCCATTTAATATGTCGTTTTGCATATTTACAATTTCAGCTTTTGTCCATTTTTAATTAGGTTTAGTAGTTCTATTATATATTACATTAGTTTCTTGGCCAATTGATAACTCTGGTTTTAGGCTTTTGTAGGCAGCGATAACGTTAGAAAGAGTTATGCTATCCAGACAAATGACAAAGAATGGCTTCGGATTAGAACCACTTGGTGACAAGGCATGTGAAGCTTCTTGCTCTTTTTTTTCATTTTTTTTCTTTTCAGTTGAATTACATTATATTAGAGAGCTTTGACAAGGTAAGTCCTTTATGATTTGCGTAAAAGGTTGGAAAAATGTGTGTGATCAATGATCACTGATTTTGGGCTTTTAAGTTTTTCCCTAGAACAATGTCGTGCTTTGTAAAATGCTAAATCATCAAGCCAAGCTCATTAGAGCTCAAAGTAAGGTTTATCTTTGATAGCCCTTTTTCTGTTAGTTTTCCCTATAAGGTTTTCTCTTCTTTGTGTCCGCAAACCTGCTTTGAATTGAGGCTCCTTTGTTAAGGATGGTGATAAATCATTATTCATATTTTGTCTTTCTTTCAGCTAATTGCGTATTTTGCTGAGCGAATGATATCTGAGGCAACTCTACGCAGAAATTCTGTCGTGCAATTATCTGGTGATCAGGTCCCTTACAATTGGAGCAACTTACTCCTTGTTTTTTTAGTTACGATGAGGATTTTGAGGTTAAAAACCTTTTTATAATTGATATCAGAACCGACAAAAAATGAATTATATCAGGACAAAATTATTGGAAATTATTGAACTACTTTGTAATATGTATGAAAAAATTAATTCTGTAAATGCTAAATTCACTTTACTCACCCCACTACTTTATAAATTTCCTCTTTAATCCCATTGGCATGTGGCTGTTGACAATGTATAGTGCAATGCCTTTCCCTTTACTTCAATGGATTAGATTAACTAATTTAGTTTTCATGATCTACTGATTTCTCATTATAATGTACATCTGTCAACTTCAGAAATTTTATTAAAATTTTGATGACTTGATGGTTATTCGAAGATATATAGTCTTGTTAGCTTATTTGATGTGTACATCATGGAGTATCTTACATTTTTATCTCATGTTCTTTGCACAAAAATATTTTTATACTTATGATGATTGTTCATCTTAAAGTTTGACATCATCCTCTTTGACATTTTCAATCTGATCCTTTCTAACCACTATTAAATTTTTTGTTAACAGGTTGTCATTGCTTTCCCTTATAAAAAAGATGGGGTGCTTGTTGGTTGCAAGTATCGAACCGTGGAGAAAAAATATTGGCAGGTATTTATGATATACATTATCTTGGATTGCTAAGTGGGTAGAAGTAGTTGATAGACTGATAGACTGATAAAGAGATACGTAGGAGAAATCTTGTTATAAAACAACCACACCCACACCACATGACATCCAAAGAATTAATGTTTAGTGCATTCAAATATTATTTGATGCCTTACTTGAAATGAAGAGATTCCATATCTGACCACAAATTTTATCTTATTGGGGAGTGGTTGGGGTGGTCATGTCCACCTGGTTTTTTGTTCATGCTTAATATAATTGTTACTGAAAAGAGAAAATAATAGTTTAGGGGATTCTGAAAAGGTTGTATATTGGTGCACTGGGAGGATGAAACCACCAAGCACTTTGCTGGAAGTGGTAAGCTCCAAGTGAAAACCAATGTTATGATACAAGCAACGAGTTTCCTATCTAAACCCACATGTCTAAAAAACTATGTATTATTTAAACCAGCATGAAAAACTATGTTTAATATAAGCTCCAACATGATTCCTGAGCATAAATATTTGAGCTTCAAATATGGGATATCTTGATTAAAAGATCTTGCCCATGGTTTCAATTTCTTTCTTCATCTAAATACTTCAGTAGACTGTTTCTATCCTCCATTTGAACAAACACAATTCATTTCTTCCATATGAAAATTAAAACACCATTCCATTTCTGGCATTCTTATTCTCTCTATGTGAAATGAAGTGTTGATAGCATCTAATACTATTTGAAATTTTATATTCATTTCAGGATAGGGGCACAGAAAAATGGTTATATGGACTTGATGACATAAATGAAGCTGCTGAAATCATCATTGTAAGAATATTATTTTACACATTTATGCTGCATTATCCCAGTTAGTTAACTCTCTCTCTCTCTCTTAATTTTATTGTTTTGACGTTGATCATAGGTTGAAGGTGAAATAGATAAGCTTGCAATGGAGGAAGCGGGCTTCCGAAATTGCATAAGTGTTCCATGTGGAGCGCCATCTAAAGTTTCTGCCAGAGAATTACCTCCATGGGAAAAGGTGTGGGTTATGGCAGACATTTTGGAGCCTGACATAATGATTTGTTCTAAATATATTAACTTTCCTTGTGCAAATGATTTTTCTTGTTTAAATTTTGTTAAAGTCAACTAGATAATTTGTTAAATAAGCTACAAGTTTTAGTATCAGAAAGACACCATTTGGCTCATCATTGCCAGTATTTTTCTTTCTTTCTTATTTATTTATTTATTATAAAAGAGAGGGAAAAAGTTTAGATCCGAAAATGAAAGTTATCTAAAACTTATGCAAAACTAATTTTTATGTTATCATATCAGTTATTTTGTATTCAGCGCAATAGTTCGTACTACTTTGCTTGTACCAATAACGTTATTGATGCTTAAACCATTTCTTTTGACAAAGACCACAATGTATATGGTTATATTTTTTTTAAGCTTTGAGTATAGTGGTTCCTGGTTAGAATTATATTATCATATGCATTTATAAATCATCAGTCATAAATCTAACTACAATCTCAGTTAATGAGATTAAGAATCGTCTTTACTTACAAGACATCGAGATCATAAATTTGCCTAAAAACTTAGATAATGAAATTATGAATCGTCTTTATTTACAAGATATTGAATTATTGACTACCAAATTAACATCTTTGTCAAAATTCAATGTCTTATAAGTGAAGACAGTTATTGATCCCATTATGTGAATTTCAAATAAGAAGCAAGGTTGTACGGACTATTTTAGGAATTGGAAACCTAAGAGATGGATGGTGGTTGGAGTGAAGTGTATGCTACCAAGAAAAATGCATGTTCTATTTTGATTTTATAAGGGATTGACAGGTTTTTTCTTTTCTTATATATATATATATATTAGTTCTTGTATCTTCCACTTGTGTGATGCAATGAGAATCATGCATTTTCATCTCAAAATTAGGCATCCGACCATGCCTTTTCACTCTTCATTTACTATTTATATATTCTGTGTTATGTGGGAAATTAGGACACTGGATATCAGTATTTATGGAATTGCAAAGAGTATTTGGATAAGGTATGCAGACTTAATAAACATGCATGCTTGAGTTGGTTAAAGCAGAGATGAATTGTTTGAGCATTCTTTCTCTATTCAAATTTTTTTTTTCTTTATTTTTTGTTTAAAAATGTCTTAGGTTTCTCGTGTTATCCTGGCAACTGATGGTGATCAACCTGGCCAAGCCTTGGCTGAAGAGCTAGCACGCCGTCTTGGAAAAGACAGGTTTCTATTTATTAACTCTTTCTATTCTCATATTTATGAAAATTATTCATTCTTCTTGAGAACTTGTGGTTATTTATGCACTTATCTGCTGCACATGCAACTTGGGACTGGTAATCAGTGTTCAAGCCTAAAACTTAATTATGCTTACTTATCATGAGTTTAAAGTTGGGTTAGTTTTTGCTTTAGATGCTGATTATCTGAGATTTTTATTATGGTTGCTGAATTATCAATTATCAAAACTGATGGCTCAAAATCTCTTCACATGACAAGATCCAAAAATACCCCATAACTTTGGTAAAAAGCTGTCTGTCTACTGATGGATGCATAGCGATGTTATATTTGTCTTGTGTATGGATCAACTTCGGTCTAGAGACCAAAATTCTTTATGCATTGTCACTCAGAAACAGAATATTCCACATACTTCTGTTTTATTTTTATTTATTTTTTTGCTGGTCAATACTTCTAGTTTATATGTTCTGTATTTTATTCTTGGGTTCAGATGCTGGCGCGTGCGTTGGCCGAAGAAAGATGAGTTCTTTTTTCTCAATGATGCAAATGAGGTTTGATTCTTGTTTCTACCTTTTCCCCATTTTCCCTGCTGAACCAAGCGAATAATTAAGCTTTGAGTGGTGTGAAAAATGTATGCTTACGGTTCTGGTAAAAATATTGGACACAACATTCTCCAACCTGCCTTTCATATTTGAAGCCACCCCGAAAGTAACAATTGTAATGTAGCCAAGCAAGTATACCCATAATTACTGTCAGTGCAGTTCTCCTATAAAAGAGATGTCATCCAAAGTCCATATATAACACTCTTCTCCTGATTTGGAGAGAAGAATTCTGATTGTATGGCCCTTTAAGATCATTTAGGTAAGCGAAATTTCTTGTGAGGAGATATTGAATCTGCAGATGTAATGAGTATTTCTGTTGTAGTCAATTCTGTCCACTGTCTACTTATTTTTTATACTAACAACGTTGTTGATTTATTTTATTTTATTTCTTTCGAAACCTTGAGCTGATGTCTCTTGTATTGTTTCATTTTTGAGCAATAGGTTCTGAAAACTTTGGGGACAGTCGCTCTGAAGGAAGTAATTGAAAACGCAGAGTTATATCAGTTAAACGTTTCAAGTCGAGCAGCATAGTATCAAAATACGCTTGAACTCATTCAAAGGAGTTGCTTGTTTTTTCTTCTCTTTTTGGAAGTTTGCATACAATAGAGCTATAATAGTTAGGTTTCATAGGATTTAAGTGATGGAATTTCACAAGAGTTTCTTTTACGCATTACAGTCTGAATGTATTTGTTTGTAAGTTAATTATTTTTTTTTTTCTTTCTGTAGCCCATTAATTGGTGAATACTTTATATACAGATATATAGATTAATCCAAGTGCATCCTATTTTCTTCAAGTCATCATTGGAATTATCAAATTTTACGTATGACTATATGAGGTCAATTGTCTATTAACTTTATTGTATTTCTAATTTCAAATAACATATTCTCTATTACTCAAATTTGAAACTACAAAACTTTACATGCCAAAATTTAATCAGTTTAGGTGCATGGAAAATTATCAATTGGAGATCCCGCATTAGAAAGTTACTCTTAGCACCACAGCATATTCCCTAGCTCAATGTGCACATCTGATGTATTAAAGACTTTCTTGTAGTTGTGGTGATGTCTGCAGCAGAAATCCCCTAGCTCAATGTGTGTTGCTTTTTGTTAGAACTACAAGTATACTTATTTCCAAAAGGAAAAAAAAAAAAAGTTTCAAGTTTACTGTAAGATTGTATGTTGATTCTTGATCAGGTAGATTTTTCCTTGGTGGTTTGGTCAAAACCTCAATGTGCCGTGTTGCTGCTGTAAGTTTCAATTCCAAATGTCAGAAATTTCCAAACACAAATCCCCAATTAAGAATGCCAAAATCATCATGTTGAACTGTTAAGAACAATTAGTAAGAAAACACACCTGTATCCATGTTCATAAGATAATGAATGCTGAGGTCTTCACAAGGCAATGAACGGTAAGGTCTTGCACAGTCAAATCCTCTTGAGTATTCCAAATATGCTCTGAGAAATTTCTGGAATGGGGATTGAAAAGAGTAGAGCAAATTTCATATATATATATATATGGTTTTTTTTTTTTTTTGGTTTACACCATCCGGTTTCCGGGTGGAGCGGATCCACCATACGATGCAATCAGCCCAAACCACACCCCGATTAATCCGGACTCGCACCGGGTCGGCCCACTAAGGGGTGAAGTGCTCCCAATATGTGCAGCTCCGTTCACAAGGGGGGTTGAACCCACGACCTTACTTAAGGGATGAGAGTACCGAACCACTCACACCAACACATGATTGGTTATATATATAATTTGACTTGGGGACCATAACCACTACCTGATTTTTATATATTAATCAAATTGGAATCTCATTAATCCCGATCCAAAGGTCTCTATACATTTCAACCCATACCCAAAGACATTTTCGAAGCCCAATTAACATCCTACTAATCTGGCCTAATTAAGTTAAACAGCCCATATTACAATTGTTATTCAATATGTAGATCACAATTGGAGGTCAACCAAATCCTAACAATCTCCCACTTGGGCTATATGTGATTCCTGGAACAATTATTATGAATAGTTTTGAGTGCGCACCAAAAGCTATCTACTTCAAAATATCTCTTTAGTTACAATCTGGTCCATCTATTGTATAAGCATGGGATCAAAGCGACCTTTATTACACATTTTCGTAACTAAACCCATCAATGACCACCATACCGATACATTCAATGACATAGATCGAGTATGGATGCATAGCATGGAAATTACATGTAATGTGATCTTAAACATGTCTATTTCCAACTGGTCCAGCTTTATTCTCTAGTGAGATCAAACACGAATAACATTCAGGGTTTATAAATGAACCATATACTTTATTTTGTAGAAAATAAACACATAATGTGTATGTAACATAGAACATCACAATGTAAACTCCCACTAAACATGCACATTGTCAATTAAAACAACACCCATATGAGCAGTGTGCTCATGGAAGACCTTGGGTGGTAAACCTTTAGTAAGCGAATCCGCAATCATAGAGTTTGTCCCGATATGTTCTATAGCCACCTCATGACTTTGAACTCTTTCTTTAACAACGAGAAACTTGATGTCTATGTGCTTCAACTTCGTAGAGCTTCTGTTGTTATTGGAATAAAGCATAGCCGAATTATTGTCCTTACAACATATCTTTAACGGTCTTTCAATACCATCCATAATTCGCAGTCCAGTGAAGCCATATCCCATGATTAGACGCCTCATAACAGGCTATAAACTCAGCTACCATAGTGGAAAATGCTATGAGTGTCTGTTTGGCACTCTTTTAGGAGATGGATCCTCCAGCTAACATGTAAATATAGCCCAATGTGGATCTTTTACTGTATTGACATCTAGCAAAATCGGAATCAGAATATCCAACGATCTCTAAATGATCTGATCTCTAATAAGTGAGCATGTGATCTTTTGTTCTCTATAAATAACACATAACCCGTTTGCCTGCTTTCCAATAATCCATCCCTGGGTACTTAGATATTTGTCTAACATTCCCACTATGAACGCTATGTCCGGACACGTGCATACTTGAGCATACATAAGACTTCCTACAGCTGACGCATAAGGAATCTTTTACATTCCTTTCTGTTCCAATTAATTCTTGGGGCATTGACTGAAACTGAATTTGTCTCCCTTAGCAACAAAGGTATCACCTGGTGCACAACTTTTCATGCTGAATATTTCAAGAACTCTTTCGATATAGCTTTTTTGCGATAACTCAAGGATACCTCGAGAGCGATCTCGATGTATCTGTATGCCTAATATAAAAGAGGCATCCCTAAGATCTTTCATCTCAAAATTCTTGGTCAGAAATCTCTTGATTTCGTGCAATAAGCCTATTTCATTGCTAGCAAGCAGTATATCATCGACATATAACACCAGGAATATGAGCTTACTCCCACTGAACTTATGATATACACAATCATCAACCTTATTTACTTTAAACCCATACGAGATAATTACTTGACGAAATTTGTGATACCATTGGCGGGAAGCCTATTTGAGACCATAGATGGATTTCTTCAGTTTGCAGACCATTTTCTTTGGGTCACCGGTTACAAAGTTTTCTGGCTGCATCATATATATTGTTTCATCAATGTCACCATTGAGAAATGCAGTCTTTACATCCATCTAATGTAGCTCCAAATCAAAATGAGCCACAAGTGTCATTCTGATCCTGAAAGAATCTTTCGTTGAAACCGGGGAGAAAGTCTCTTTGTAGTTAATGCCTTCCTTCTGAGTGAAACCTTTGGCAACTAGATGAGCCTTATATCTCTTGACATTGCCTTTTGAATCCCTTTTGGTCTTAAATATCCATTTGCAACCAATGAGTTTCACAACTTCAAGCAATTCGACGAGATCCCAAACTTCATTGTCCTTCATGGATTTCATCTCATCATTCATGGCATCAATCCACTTTTGAGAATTTAAACTTTGTTTGGCTTGATGAAAGTTGATTGGATCATCTTTCATCAGTCCTATGTCACCCTCATATTCTTAGAGAAAAACAACATAGTCATCTGGAATCGCACTTCTCCTTTCTCTAGTGGATCTTCTCTTAAGGTTGTTGAGTTTGTACTTTAGGCATAATTTCTTCATTTTGCAGAGGGAGCTCTTCTACATTGTTTTGATATTCCAGATTTGCATTTCGAACAATGTTAGAAACAGAAACCTGATCATTATCAACAACAATAATAGGAAGAGAAACAAATTCTTCTTCAAAAACAATGTCCCTAACCTTGTCACCCCCCACAAACTCAACTTCCTCAAGGAATCTAGCATTTCCCGTCTTGAAAAATGTTCTAGCAATAGGATCGTAAAACTTGAAGCCCCTTGACCGTTTAGAGTACCCAACAAAGTGGCAACTCACAGTTCTCAAGTCAAGTTTCTTTTCATTTGGCTTGTAAAGTCTTGCCTTAGTTGGACAACTGATCGCGCTCCAAATGTTCACATTTAGCGCTCCCATTTCCTATCTTTTGTGTTCGTTTCCGAGCACTTTTGTGTATATACTGTGTGTTTTAGCTATGTGTAGGTAAATACCCCTCAGGGAAGGTGTTTGAACCTAAACTGAAGAAAATAGGGAAATTTAGGGGCAATTTCGTCATATTGGAGAATCAGGGGTCAAAGTGCAAATCTACAACATATATTGACTATTCGGTGATTAAGGAAGAGTACAGGGGTCCATATTGTAAATCGTCGTGCAAAGCACAGCGTAGCTGCCATGTCACCCCTGGAATGACGTCGTTTTGGTGAAGGACCGCATCAGCGTGACGTCAGGTCGTCTTCTACCTATAGCCGGGTCAGCCCAACCCGGTTCAAGCCCGATGAACCGGTCGTGACCCGACATGTAACTCAATAGTGTTCGATCATTTTTCAGTGATTTTTCGACCATTTTCTACCTAAATCGGCAACCCATCTTCTTCAGGTCATGATGGACCAACTTTAAGCCTTCCATGCAAAGGTTTTTAACTTCAACAAATCCTCCAAACTCCATAGCCAAACCAAGCTTGCAAGCTCATTCCAGCGGCTTCCTTCATGTGACAAAGGCATCCAAAACCACTGGAACACCGTGGTTTCATGCTGAGGGAAAGTTCCCGTGAGCCAGAACGACTAAAAGTTACGGCCAACTTCCATATTTCGCCTCTACTTCTGTCAGCAGGAAGAAACCCGCAAGCCGGGGATCCAAACCCATGAGCTCGACCGACTTGGAGGATATTGATGTCTTTTCATGCCCATTCTTGCCCTATACACTTCCAACCTATATATGCATCCTTTTGCCTATCTTTCTAAGAGTCCTAGAACCCTAACCCTTGCTCTAATAAACCATTTCTTAGATTGAACACAACAAAAGAGAGAGAGCAACTCCAAGCCATCCATGGGGGATTTTCCTCCATGGAAAGCCTTCCATGGAGAGTAGATATGCAGAGATAGGAGGGCTTATGTGTCAAGCCATAGGAGTTTCATAGATAGGGAGAGCTTTTGGAAGACTTGTCTTCAATGGTGATCTTTTTTCTCATCTCTTTGTATTTCTATTGATGTGTCACCCATTTGGGAGTATTTGTAACCAACACTTATGTTAATATACATTTATATTGTTCGTTGATTTGATTTGGTATTGATTCATTCCTTAGTTGTATATTGATTAATCTTTTATTATGATATTCATATGTATGGATGATTAAATATTGATATGTATGTATGGATGAGATTAGGAGTAGATTAACTAAATGATTAGGAGTAGTTGTAATCAAATATCTCATTTATGTATGTATGTTGGTAGATGATTTACTATGTATGTGTTTAGAATGATTAGAGTGATTGAGAGTTGAGATTGTGCTTGGATAACCATTCATTGCATAATCTTGGTTATTAGCTCTATGGAATGGAATTAGCTTATGTGTGCATGACTTGCCACTTTAGCTTTGGTTCATATGTTCTTGTGCTTAATGGGTCTAAACCTAGACACAATCACTCTTCTAATTTGGAAAGTGATGAGATGATTTCGGTAATTCTCTAATCAAGAGAACAAACCCTTTACTAGATTTATTGGTATTAACATGTTAAACAATCTACATGGATTGCATCTTGTGTTTGGTAAACCGATATCCCACATGTGTCTCATATCTTACTTAAATCCCAGCCACCATTATTTTCATAGTTCGGGTGTCTTGCCTTTAGGAGTATAATAACGTAATTAGGAGTAGACTAATTAGATAGCCAAGACACCCGGCTACATTTATAACTTTAGTTAGTTAGGTAGTTTGCATCTCCACACACACACCACACCGCATTCCATTTACATTGCTTTCATAAACTCTAGAACTAGATACAGTTAACGGATTCCGTCTCCTCATGGGAACGATACCCTTACTCATAGCCACTATACGTGGCGAATGATTCGTATACTTGCGAAAGGGTAAAAACACCACGCGCCCTATCATTTACCAAAGTTTATAGAACTCTCCAGAGGCGTGTCAACAACCCCAAATATATAAATGCCTAATAGTAGGCTTCTTGCTTGTCCACAATTCATAAGGGGTCTTAGCTACTACTTTGCTTGGAACCTTGTTGAGGATATATCCTGCAGTCTTTAGACATCAAAGAATTTCGCAAAAGGTCATGAACATTGTTCACCGGATCTATCATATCTATCACGGTATTCACCACCATGGTCAGATTTGACAGCTTTAATTTTCTTATCAAGTTGATTTCAACTTCAGCTTTGAAGGCCTTAAATACATCTAGGGATTGAGACTTCTCATGAATCAGATATAGGTACCCGTACCTTGAATAGTCATCTATGAACGTAATAAAATACTATTGACCATTCCAAGAACCCGTAGGGAATGGTCCGCAAATATTAGTATGAATCAATTCTAAGTCGTCAGAACATCTGTCGGCACCTAATCTCCTAATGTTTGTTTGTTTCCCCTTTATACATTCAGTATAGACTTGGAAATCTATCAAATCAAGGGGATCAAGAATCCCGTCAGACACAAGTCTCTGAATTCTTTGTTTAGAGATATGGTTTAAATGCTTGTGTCATAGTGTGGCGGAATCCCTATCAGCTAATTTTCGTTTTGTACCACATGAACTTATATGCAAGGTTTCATTAAATAAGGCAATTGTGTTCAACAAATATAGGTTATCATGCAAAGATAAAGAACTAGTACCAATAAGATTTGAATCTTGAAAGAGACTAAATTTATTATTTCTAAAAGAACAAAAGTAACCAGATTTGTCCAAAACTGAAACTGAAACCAAATTCCATCTAAAAGATGGTACAACATAAGTCTCTTCTAAACTCAAAAAATGACCGGTCTTTAACAACAACCTAAAAGATCATATGGCATCTACTATAACTGTTTTGCCATCGCCTATATAGATGAATCTTTCAGCATCATTTGGTTGTCGGCTCCATAGGCAACCATGCATAGACACGCTTATGTGAGTAATAACACCAGAATCTATCCACCAAGTGTGTCTGGGTACAAAAGCTAAATTAACTTCAAAATAAACTAAAGCGAGAAGCATACCTTTCTTGACACGCCAATTGGCATACTTGGGACATTCTTTCTTCATGTGTCCAGCTTTCTTGCAAATGTAGCAGGTAAACAACTCATCCTGCTTCTTTTGCACCTTATGCTGTGATGTCCCAGTTGCAGTTTCTTTTCCTCTTTTCCTTCTCTTGTCCTTATAACCGGTTGCTAAGTGAGCACTTTCAATTCTTTCTCGCTTAATCCTCTCTTCCTCTTGCACACAATGAGATATGAGCTCATTAAGAGTCTATTTGTCCTTTTAGGTGTTGTAACTCACTTTAAATTGACTATATTATGCAAGAAGTGAGATAAGAACCAGATGCACGAGCAGGTCATCAAACAACTCTAACTTTAGTGCCTTTAGTTTGGAAGCGAGATTAGATATCTCCATGATGTACTCCTTTACGTTCCCATGTCCTTTATACTTCACTGAAACAAGGTTAGGCAAAATGGTACTTGTTTTAGCGTTTTCGTTTTTCGTAAAACGTTGTTTTATTTCCTTAAGGAACTTTGTAGCATTATTCTCTTCGGACATAGAGCCCCTAAAGGTTTCTGTAATGGAACATTTTATGATCATAAGACTCATGCGATTGGAACAGTTCAACCTCTCTATGTTCATTTTGTCATTAGTGGAACTCTTCTCATTGAGAGGTGCAGACCGTTCTTCCCAAAACACAAGGTCAAGATCCATGAAACCGAGAACAATCATAACGTTCTCTTTCCAATTCTTAAAGTTTGTGCCATTAAGCATAGGAATGGAATTAATATTGGCAGATATTGTTGAAGCAGAAGCGGTAACTTAATCGAGAACAAGACAAAATTACAGGCTCACAATTAACGATCATGTCACAATCTAAGAATATTCAATTAATAAATTCATACATGACATTATCAAACAATTCACACAATGGTGGGCCCTAACACAAGATACCTAGCACAACATTGACATTTAGTCTTTTGACAGAAATATCAACAATAAGTGGACTCTCCGTGTAGTAATCAAATATTGACAATTAATCTTGTCAAGCAATAAGTCTTTCTT
Organism: Acer campestre; assembly: GCA_954870605.1. NCBI lineage: Eukaryota > Viridiplantae > Streptophyta > Magnoliopsida > Sapindales > Sapindaceae > Acer > Acer campestre. The sequence continues at coordinate 23,721,643 of OX940809.1, read as the reverse complement.
TGGACTGACTCATTGTTCACATGGAAAGCCCAACAATTGTCACATATTTATCACCACAAGTATGCCTACTATTTGGCCAAACAATAACCTTCATTTGGGCCGGTCATCATTCGCACAAATAATTGACATGCACATCTTTATATTCCAAAATAAATAAATGTTACTTCGGCAACATATAATTTCAATCAATTTATTTTGAAACACCAAACACTGGTTTCCAAAAGAAAAGGAAACAGTTACAAGGGTATTCAACATACAAATATACACACTATTTTCAACACATTGAAGTATACTAAAAAGGAAAGTAATATTCAATATTTCCTTATAAGATGACAAACATATATTTCCAAAATGAAACTATCACATGGGCATTCATTAAACAAAAAACTCATGTGCACATGGTTTATATATGCAGCCAACCCAATTACACATATATACAACAATTGCAATCACACGCATGTTCATCATATAGACTCACATGCATTCACGTTTTTTTTTTTTTCAAAGCACTGCAGTAACATGGATATCAATAATTGCAATTACATGGACAAACACTGAATAAACCCACATGCATTCACGGCTTTGTCAAAGTACTAGAGCAAAATTGATATTCAATAATTGCAATTACAAAGATAATCATCGAATTCAGAAGAGCTTTGGGAAATAATTACTCAACAATTCAACATGAGTGGCTCTGATACCACTTTTAAGTTTCAATTCCAAATATCAGAAATTTCCAAACACAAATCCCCAATTAAGAATGCCAAAATCATCAAGTTGAATTGTTAAGAACAATTAGTAAGAAGACACACCTGTATCCATGTTCACAAGACAATGAATGCTGAGGTCTTCACAAGGCAATGAATGGTAAGATCTTCCACAGCCAAATTCGCTTGAGTATTCCAAATATGCTATGAGAAATTTTTGGAAAGGGGATTGAAAAGAGTATAGTAAATTTCATATATATATATATATATGATTTGCCTTGGGGACCATAACCACTACCTGATCTTTAAATATTAATCAAATTGGAATCCCATTAATCCCAATCCACTTAGTATTGGGTCTCTATATATTTCAACCCATACCCAAAGACATTTTTGGAGCCCAATTAACATCCTAATAATCTGGTTCAATTAAGTTAGACAGCCCATATTACAATTGTTATTCAATATGTAGCCCACAATTGGAGGTCAACCAAATCCTAACAGCTACGACTGCAGTTGGTGAGTGGGTGTAGCTGACTGTAGAAATGTAGATTTTATGGAGGGGTCAGGGGTATTGTGGTATTTTTATCTGCTTGTTATCCTTTTCTATTGTTCTACATATCAAACACATTTGGACCTTCATTGATATTCTTTTTTGATTTTGGTCAATTGCACAAACTTTACCCCGGTTTAAAAAATATAGCATTTTCATTGCAAGATTAAAAAAAATCAATAGTTTTTTTTTAAAAAGGTTCCACCGTGCGAAGAGAGAAGATCGGCGATCTCCTCCTCTTGCGGAGGAGGTCTTTGACAATCTCATAATGTTGTAGAGTACATCGGTTGACGATCTCATATAACTTAAGGATATTATCAAAGAACCCCTTTAAAAAAAAGGAGATCAATCTCCTTCTGTAAAGGAGACAGCCTCCTCCTTGAGAGTCCATCTCCTTCAGAGGAGGGATCATCTCTCACGGAAAAAGATTTAATCTCCTTCGTAGAGGAGACTTGATGTATGGATGAGACTCAATCTCCTCCGTAAATGAGACTTGATCTCCTATGCTGACGAGACAAACCCTTCCAAGTGACTACAAACCTAAGCAACTATCAATTACAACCAAAAAGTATTTTGTTCATGGAATCGAGACAACACAAAACTAGAACTTACAATCCCCTTAAACCTTTATATTATTAGAAACTATCATTCTAACACAATATTCATGGCAGTGGATGATAGAAATGTGAGGATATTGGAGTTGAGTTGAGGAGAGGATTCAAGTCCCTAAAATAAACCTAGCAAATGAATATACAATCCTTATCCAAGTAGGTTTAATAAAGAGAGTAATTTCCTAATTTCGTAAATGGAAATGAAACACAAAATAGACTTATAAAAAATAAGTAAAATAAGTTTCCAAGATTGAAACTACTTAAACATGCAGGGAAAACAATTTAGAAAAATTAGAAAAATATGGGAACTAAGTCATTCGGATGCAAAATGATTGAGATACAATGGAAATACGAAATTCCTTTTGAGATCTTCTAAGCTTTGATACACGTACACCTAAATTAAAATTATACGAATGAGTGTTTTGCTCAAGATGTAGTAAAGCCGACTAAACTTAAGCTTACAATAGTCTCTTTAATGTTAATTATGATTTTTTTCCAAGTTCAAAATGATTTCTCTTAATTTTTACTCTTTAAGTTCAATAGGTATTTTCAGTCAAAAAAAATGTTTATTTTGGCCACAAAAAAAGAAAAATTCATTCGATATTGTTGAAATTGTTAATAATTTGAGGGTTATTTATCAATTTGGTCTTGCATTTAATTACTCTGATTTGGGCATATTCAACTTTTGTCAAAATAACGAGAATATACCCCTGGTTAGATATAAAATATTGAAAAACATATATAAAAAAAAATGATTTTTAAAGAAATTTAGTTTTTTTTATTTTATTTTTTTTATATTTTTTTTTAATATATGTCACTTAAGGTGATGCAACTTGAACTTAACATCGACATGATTTAGATTTCCAATATCACTTTTAGACCTTTTTTTATACCTTATTTATGTTGTTTGTAATTCTAAAACATTTTTTTTAAGTAGTATAATTCTAAAACATTTGAAAGGCAATTTCAGATGCACAACAAAATGGAAGGGGTAATATATATTAAAAAAAATGAAAGGGCTATTATAATAAAATTAAAACAATAGATGAACAAGGATTAATTAAAAAATAGATAAACAAAAATAAATAAAATAGAAGAAGAGATGAGAGATGAGAGATGTGAGAGAGATATGAGAGAGAGTATATTGCCATCCTTTTGATTTCAAGTGAGTATCAAGTGGATAACAACAACCCACAATATTTACAATACAAGCCATTTATATATTCAATGTCATGAGGGGTGCTTATTGCAATTCCTCATCTAAATTGACACATATATGTACTTGGGGACAAAGCAAAGGAAGCCATGCCTCCACGTGTGTTGGTGTGTCCAAGAAATCAAGAAAGTGAGAAGTGAAGGTGGTGGAAAGCCATACACACACATGTTGTAACACTTCCCCTTGAATTTCCACAATTTGTATTTTAATTTGTTAAGAAAAATCCAGTGGGACAAAAACCTTAGCAAAAATATATATAGTGATCTTCTAGATCAAGTGGTGTGGATGTGTTCAGAACCGCTTCATTAAAACTTTTCCAGTGGGACAAAATCTAGTAGAAGGAAAAAGAGTACAGTACACACATATCCATTCAAAAATTTTCTCCCTCTAATTGAACACTCCCCTAAACAAAACTTCAACATCAATCCTGTAATTTATAAAGCCAACACATGCCAATTCCATATACCAATTTCTCAAAAGTTGATGTAGGCAATGTTTTAGTAAACAGATCTGCAAGATTATCTGTAGACCGTATTTGTTTAACATCAATCTGTCGGCTATGTTGAAGTTCATGAGTATAAAAGAATTTAGGAGAAATATGTTTGGTTCTATCTCCTTTGATATAGCCTCCTCTAATTTGAGTAATACAAGTCGTCGTATCTTCAAATATTGGTGTCGGCATTCCTGTAGATAATGAAAATCCACATTTATTTTGAATATGATAAATAATTGACCTTAGCCACACACATTCTCGACTTGTTTCATGAAGTGCAAGGATCTCAAAATGATTAGAGGATTTAGCAACAAGAGTTTGCTTTATAGAATGCCAGGAGATTGATATGCCATTATAGGTAAAAATATATCCCGTTTGTGAACGAGCTTTATAGGGATCAGATAGATACCCGGCATCAGCATAACCAAGTAAACCTGAAAAATTGTTAGATTTTGAATAATATGATCCTAAATCTCTCGTTCCACGAAGATAACGAAAAAGATGTTTAATCCCATTCCAATGTGTTCGAGTGGTGCCAAACTGAATCTAGCAAGTAAATTTACTGAAAATGCAATATCTAGTCTAACACATCATGCTACATATAATAAATCACCAATTACATTAAGATATGGTACTTCAGGACCAAGTATCTTTTCATCATCTTTGTTGGTTGAAATGGATCTTTCTTAGAATTAAGAGTTCTAATAAGCATATGAGTATTTAATTGATGAGCATTATCCATATGGAATTTTTTCAGAATTTTTTCCACATATGCTGATTGATAGATAAATATTTCATTTGATTTATGCTCAATCTCTAGGCTGAGACAATATCTTATCTTTCTTATTTCTTTATGAAGACACATGAGTATAATATGATTATTATATCCTTATCTTATCGGATATTCACTGAGACGGTTATACAATATCAATCCAGATTGTTTTTAATTCATATAAGGATTTCTGTATGTTCATCAAATATAGATTACGAGATCTCGATTTGTATGCTTCTAGCATTTTTAATCCTTTAGGGATTATAAATATCTGTTTTAAGTGAACCATATAAATGATTACTACGTTTAAAAGACGTATTTCAAGCCTTTTAAAGGCAGCTAAATTTATCAAAAATTCGAAACGTAATCGTATTCATCATTATTGAATACCAAGTTTGTGTGAAAAACCTTGTACTACTAGTCATGCCTCATATCTTATGATCTCATTTTTCTTATTACGTTTCCGTATAAAAACCTTTTAGTATCCAACTAGTTTAACATCTTCAGGTGTCTGGAGAATTATTGGTCTAAATACTTTATGTTTGGCTTATGAAGTCAATTATTCTTGAATTGCTTCTTTTCATTCAGGCCAATCATGCCTTTGTCTACAATCATCGATACTTGAGTTTCATAATCATCATTTCAGTAGCTATTGTATTTGAAAATGTATCACTGATGATTGTTTCTTCACTATTCCACATTTCTCATGTATGATTTATAGAAATTTATTAATTCTTATATCCTTGTATCTCTGTAGAGATTTCTTCCATTTCAATGGATTTAGTCATTTCATATACTCGTGTCTCTTTAGATTTATCAGACTCTTATTGAGTTGATTTAGAAAAAGTGGATTTATTGATGACTCGAGCTTTGTTTACATTAAGATCCTGATAACAATACCTTTCAAAGGTTCATAAGCTTATGAATCAGATGATTTATTTGTTGCATTTTACTCAGATCGTTCTTCAGGAACAATCACCCGACCGGGATTTATAAGATAGCAACTTATAAAATTTTGTCACTTTTAATATATCAAGTAACCGATTAATAATTATCTGATGATAAATTATCTTTCATATTTGAGTGATACGAAGACTGAAATGAGATACTTTTATTACATATATAGATAATTGAATTGGTATCTCTATTTTGTATAAGAGCAACTTTTCATTTACTTCCTCTTTTCTAGAGAAAATTCCCTTTCTTATAATGATATGAAAATTAATCAATATAATAATATGCAGGTTGTGCCCAAAAAGATAAAATATCAGAAGCATAGATGATCTGATAAAAGATTAATCAAAATCATCATAAATCTTAGAATGGTAGAGAAATCTTATCTTAGATCATGTCAGATATGCAATAACGACATACACAATATAATCAAATATCTTTAAAATGAGCATGTCTATAACCAATTACAAATTGTAATGGTAAATAATGATGATAAGCAGTGAGTCAGAGATAAATAGAATGTCTCCATATAAAAATTGGTAATTGTATCGAAATAATAAAGTTCTCGCAATTACCTGGAGACGCTTGATAAATGATTCTACTAATCCATTCTGAGTATGAACATATGGAACTGGATGTTCAATATCAATCCCAACTGATCTGCAATATTCATCAAATGTCTTAGAAGTAAATTCATCAGTATTATCAAGGCGTATTGACTTAATTGGATGATCAGAAAAATGTGTCCGAAGCCTGATAATTTGTGCAAGTAATCTTGCAAAAGCAACATTATGTGTTGATAATAAGCAAACGTGTGACCATTTAATAGATGCATCAACTAGGACCAAACAATAGTGGAACGGTCCACTTGGTGGATGAATAGGTCCACATATGTCTCCTGAATCTTTTGTAGGAATGACGGGGATTCAAAACCAACCTTAGAATGGGATGATTTTATTACTAATTTCCCTTGTGAACGTGCAGTACATAAATTTTTATGGGATAAAAGAATCTTCTGGCTCTTTAATGGATGTCCATGAGAATTTTCAATGATTCCATGCATCATTGTAGATCCCAGGTGATCAAGACGGTCATGCCAAAGCATAAATATTTCTGGGTATGAGAACTTCTGGTTCATAACTATATAAACTTCTACACCTCTTATAAGAGTGTAATATAATCAAAATGATAAAGTACGCAGCTTTTCCATAATGAGTTTCAGGCTTGAATCATGAGAAGTAATGCACAGATACTCAATATTCTCATCATTTATAGTTTCTATGTGATATCCATTACATTGTACATCATTGAAACTAAGTAGATTTCTTCTGGATCTACTTAAATATAAATTATCATTGATACATATTTTAGTATTGTTCGGTAACTATATCATGGCTCTATCGGAGCCTTTTATCAGATCTGTTGGACCTAATATTGTATTTGTTAGGATTATGCTCAATAGCAAGAGTGTAATATTGTATTTGACAATCTTATCATATTAATGAAGTGATTTCTGTTTTAACAAAATCTTATAGCATTTATAATTATAATTGTCAAAGTAAATAAAAGATCAAAAGACTATGAGAAAAGAAGAATTGTTTGTACATCTGGATATGTATGAGGTGTACACAATTCTTTAGTTAGTCTTGAATAATGTTCACAACTTAAGTTAAATGTTGGGCACCTTTATCTTGTTAAAGTTGTAGAATTCTTTTGCTAGTATTTGAGTGGGATTAAATGTGTTATGATGAGTCTAAAATCATCAAAGGGTCTTTGAGTAAAAGAATCTAGTGCATTAGGTGCATTGAACAAGATCATAATGAAATACTTTATCTAGAACCGTCAGTAAATAAAAGTTTTTTCATTATCAAGACAATCGGATAGTCTATTTTAATCCTAAGATAAGTGATAGACTTATGGTTACAAGTGTTATCATTTGAGCTATCAATGAGTACAATTATATAGCATAGTCTATCCTCGATAGTTTGATGGCATTCGTTTGCTAATCGATAGGGGATTTCATTTATAGATATGGTCATCGTGGCTCCATTTATTAAATGAGAGTAGAATATCATCATATGGATGTTTTAAGGTATTGGATATTAAATCTTAACGTTAAGTTTTCGATGGTGTCTATTGAAACATAGCTTCTGGACAAGTCAAAATATATCTAAGTTCAAAATGTAGTCATATGAGTAAATATGGTAACTTGGAGAGCTATAGGCGGTCTCTGAGCTCTTGGCGATTACTGATATTCTTCACGAGAATTCACTATCTCCAATAAGATTGTCTAGGATATGAATGAGAATTATTTACTTATTCTATCTTTATTTAAGAGTGCAATTTTAGTTTTTTAGTGGAATGAACTAAAATTAATAGATTGAACCTAAGTGAATCATTTGTTGATTGTGATTGAGTTATGTCTATTGAAGCTTAAATTTAGATAGCCCGTCAAGATCCACAATCCACACGGACTTGCATGGATCACTTGATATATTCTATCGGACTAATTATGGGTCTATCTAGAATTGTATTAAGGCTTGTGGACTTGCTTCTTTTAGTAAGAATGAGCTTAGTTCACATGTGAGTCTTTTAATTAAAGGTCCAATGGATTTAATAAAATGGGAAAATAATATTAGGCCCATTTATAGTATATAGGCGACAAGGCTATAGTATTAGCTTAATATATTATTTTATTTTATTATTTGATTAAATGGAGATTAATTAATTGATTGATTAATTATTTAATTAAGAATCAAAATCTTTTTTCTGGATGAAGACTATTATATTATCACAATCTTTAGTTAAAATAATAGATAATATAACAGAAATAAGATGAAGAAGAACGAGAGAATAACAGTATGAGATAATAAATGTGAAAAAAGTAAATCTAGAACTGCAGGTTCTGGTAGGTTGGCATAGCCAATCTCATAAAAGCGTATAAATAAATAAATGCGGGAAAGTAAATCGCGTAAAAGTAAATTGCGTAAAAATAAAATGCGAGAAAGTAAATCCAGAACTACAGGTTCGGGTATTAATAAATAAAAATCTGGAAGCTTCAAGTTCTAGTAATAATAAATTCAGAAACTTTGAGTTCTGAAAATAAATCTAGGAACTTCAGGTTCTAGTGGTAATAAATTCAAAAGTTTCAGGTTCTGGAAATAACAGCATCGTGCTAATAACGTGTTATAATAAAATTAAAACAATAGATGAACAATGATTAATTAAAGAATAGATAAACCAAAATAAATAAAATAGAAGAAGAGATGAGAGATGCGAGAGAGATATGAGAGAGTATATTGCCTTCTTTTTGATTTCAAGTGAGTATCAGGTGGATAACAACAACCCACAATATTTACAATATAAGCCATTTATATAGGCAATGTTATGAGGGGTGCTTATTGCAATTCCCCATCTAAATTGACACATAAATGTACTTGGGACAAAGCAAAGGAAGCCATGCCTCCACATGTGTTGGTGTGTCCAAGAAATCAAGAGAGTGAGAAGTGAAGGTGGTGGAAAGACATACACACACGTGTTGTAACAAGGGCTCCATAGTTCTGGCACTATTAACCAGACCGCAAGTGGCTTTTTATATATAAGAAAGGGTAAATTACAAAAGATTATCTTGATTATATGTATAATTATACTAAAACCCGTAGAAATATCATAATAACACTGACCTCCCCTTGACCCGTTGACTTTGGAAGTATAAAATTGATATCAATCCAGTTGTATTTTGGTTAAGTGAAAAGGGAAAAAATTTCAAATGATTTTAAGTGTTATTTAAGTGATTTTATACCTTAAAAAAAGGTGGTATTATCACTAAAGTCTTTTGTTTTTTGTTTTTTTTTTTAAATAAATCACTTTAGTCCATTTGACCAAAAAACTAACGGTCAACTATAATAGAATGTGTAAAAAATACAATTTTACCCTTTATTGTTATTTTTAAATTTTTTCAATTGATCCTTCAACCTTAAGATTAAAAGCCACAAGCTTTAACCAGCTGAGCTACTCAAGCTAATTGTTGAAGGTTTTTTATTTTTATTTTTTATTTAAATGAATGTATAGTTATATAATTTGTTTAAACTAATTTAAATCTATTTATATAATATAAAATAAACTTATATTTAATAATAATATATAAAAACATATTTATGAAAATGAAAAAGAAAATAACAAAACAAAATGAAACCTAGAAAATTAATAAAATTAAAGCCTGTAAATTTTTTTTTTTTTTTTTTGGATTTTCTTCCTTAACAAAAAATATATTATTTCAATTTGATATAAAACCTAGAAAATCAAATCCCATAAATTGAAAAGAGAAACAAGTCAAAAAAAAAAAAAACTCATACAATATTTATATAATTTAAAATAAACTCATATATAATAATAATATATAAAAACATATTTATGAAAATAAAAAAGAAAATAACAAAACAAAAGGAAAAAAAGGAAAAAAAAAAAAAGGAAAGAAAGGAAAGTTTCAATTTATGGGATTTGATTTATGTGTTTTTTTTTTTTTTATCAAATTGAAATAATATATTTTTTGAAAAGAAAAAAAAAATCCAAAAAAGAAAGAAAGAAATATTTACGGGCTTTAATTTTCTGGATTTTCTGGGTTTCATTTTGTTTTATTATTTTCTTTTTCATTTTCATAAATATGTTTTTATATAATATGATTTTATTTTAAATTATATAAATATGAGTTTATTTTTTTATTATTTTTTTTGTTGATTTGTTTCCCTTTTCGATTTATGGAATTTGATTTTCTGGGTTTCTAGGTTTTTTTTTTTTTTTTTTTTTTTTTTATCAAATTGAAATAATATATTTTTTGCAAAGGAAAAATTTCCTAAAAAAGAAAGAAAGATAAAATGTAAGGGTTTTAATTTTTTTGATTTTCTAGGTTTCATTTTGTTTTGTTATTTTCTTTTTCATTTTCATAAATATGTTTTTATATATTATTATTAAATATGAGTTAAATTTTTTATTATTTTTTTGTTGACTTTTTTTTTTCTTTTCAATTTATGAGATTTGATTGTCTTGGGTTTTTTTTTTTATTATTTTTTTTTTATTTTTTTTTTATCATATTGAAATAATATATTTTTTGAAAAGGAAAAAATCCAAAAAAAGAAAGAAAGAAAAATATTTACGGGCTTTGATTTTCTGGATTTTCTAGGTTTCATTTTATTTTGTTATTTTTTTTTTGTCATTTTCATAAATATGTTTTTATATATTATTATTAAATATGAGTTTATTTTAAATTATATAAACATATTTAAATTAGTTTAAACAAATTATATAACTATATATTCATTTAAATCAACAAACCTTTAACAAGGTGCAAGAGTAGCTCAATTGGTTAAAGCTTGTGGCTTTTAACCTTAAAGTTGAAGGTTCGATTCCTGTTAGAGGTCAAATGGACTAAAGTGATGTATTTTAAAAAAATAAGGGACTAAAGTGACTAATATTGCAAAGACCTTTAAAAGGGTGATAATTCATGAAAAAGTAAGGACTTTAGTGATAATACCCAAAAAAAAAAAAAAAAACAACTGAATGAATACATCGCGTGCCATTAAATGTTAAGCGAGAAAATCAGAAAATCAAATATCCCCTTATCATTAAAAAATTTCAAATGATTTAAAGTGTTATTTAAGTGATTTTTTTTTTTTTTTTTTTTGAAATTACAACAACTGTTGGGACCTTACGAGAATTGATTCTATTAGTATAGCCCAGAACAACTGTTTATTCTATTAGTAAAGCCCGAAATAATTGCTCCCACTAAAGGGGATAGAGCACCCTCACTTGATAGCTAAGGAGGGACAAAAAATATATGTAAATATATACATGGGTGCCATGAGTATTGAACCATGGTGGTGGAGGCTCCAATTGAAGGGTCCAACCAGAATGGCAAAAGGCCTAATAGCTTATTTAAGTGATTTTATACGTTTTTTTTTTTTAAAAAAAACAACTTAATGCACGTGCCATTAAATGTTAATCCCCTTATCTTTAAAAAAAAAAAAAAATACTGTATACGTTATAAATCCTTAAACCCTATTGTTGTTGTAAGTGAATGTGAGCGCGAGTCATGGAAAAACCCTGTTGAAGAAAGAAGCAGCAAGTTGAGTAGAGAAAAATGCATATTCTTAAACACAGTCCTCATACTCATCTCTACAGACTCTCTTTCTTAATGGGTTTTCTCAGAACCACACCCATACCTTCTTTTACTCTTCAACCCTTCAATATCAATCTATCTTCTTCTTCAAAAAGACACTTCTTCCACACCTGTACACGTCTTGTTCCTGTTTCTGCTTCTGCTTCAAAACCCATCAACAACAATCATGCTTTAGCTATCAAAACTAATGGCCGCCTCTCTCATACGTCTCCTTCTAATTTCCCCAACCCAGGTACCATTTGCTTTATTTTCTGCTTTTTTTTTATTTATGTTTATTTTTATATTTAGTTTATGCATTTTGTTTATAAAAATAAATAATTTTTTTATTATTATTTATTTTCCAGATTATTCGGAGACGGTGCCTCCATTAACAATTTTGAAGTCTAAATTGATAGAGCTGGGCATAGATATGGACAAATGTGTTGCTGGTGTTGAGAATAGACTAGTTTGTCCAATGGTAAATTGTTTTATTTTCTTTCATGAGATGGATTCCTTTAGAACTAATATGATGGACTCGGTTTTACTTTGTCTTGTTTTTATTTTCTTTAAATGTGAATGGATTATGTTCATGCCCGCCTTATTGACATTTTAGGATTCTATATGGGTGACCAAGATTATGTTGCTAATGCCTTGCAATGCTAAAATAAAGCCTTCAAGCCTTCAAGTCTTATTGTCAATGCAGTTTAGGCATATTCAGCTCTTTAAGAAGAAATTGGTAATAGTTAAAAGTATGAATGGACCAAAAACGTTTTATCAGAAATCCTTGTTGGGGTTTAGTTTGTGGAATGAGGGTATTGGGAATGGATGGATTTATTTAATCAAGCATTAAATTTCAAGTGGGAAATTTTATTTATGATTCTTTGAATGGGAAAACGTTGACACTTTTCCATGTAAGAGTGGCTGGAGGCAGTCGCTTGTATTCCATTCTAGGTGTCTTTCTTTGTTCAAACAGGGGTGGGACTTTTACCGTGGGACTTTTACTGTTGAAGAAGAAGAAACATCCAGTTCACTCTTCAATTCAGACCTTCGACTACTTCTTGTAAATGACCTTTAGTATAATTAGATTTTTCCACTCTTTCCTTCCCTTTTTTGATTTTATAGATCTGTCAAATTTTAAATTTCAGTTTCCGGTGTTTCTTTTTTAGACATCAAGTATACTTGGGGTTCTGCCACCTCCAATTTTTTTTGGAGCAGTTTAGCATATTTGATAAAAAAAAAAAAAAAAAATGTCTATTTTTTTTTTCTTCTGAAATTAAAAAAAAAGGTCTTTAAAAAAATAAAATATTTATAATAAATTATTTAAAATTAAAAAAATGAATATTATAAAATATATGATACAATATAAAACTAAAAAATAAAAAAAAATAATTATATGTTAAATTACTAAAAACTAAACAAATTTAAACAAGACAAGAAACGGAAAAGTTTAACAGAGGAAGGAGGTGCGGGAATAAAAATTAAAAGAATTATATAATAAAATACTAAATCCAAGTAAATTAAAAGATAAAATAAATAAACAATTAACAAAGGGATCTCTCTTAAAAAAAAAAAAAATCATCCTTGTAATTATTTTCAAAAATTTTATTTTATTTTATAATATTTATTATATACTTTATAAACATTTTGAGGAAAAAAGTCTTTCTAATTTAAGGGTTTTCTTTTCATTCTTAGGTCAAATGGTGACTACTATAATGGACTAAAATGACAGTTTTCGAAACCTGAGGGGGGAAATTGATTTTAGCTGAAAGTTTAAGTTGGGGAGAACAAGCTAGCCTTGAAAAAAAAATGATAATTGTCCTAGAAAAATGATGTTAAATTAAGATTTTGTAGAGTGAGCCTAACAACATTTGATTTGCTTTAATTAAATCAAGGGGATGAGTTTGCACTTAAATCATTAGCACCACTGAACTTATCTTTTAAGGTTTAATTGTTTGAAGTTGACCCTGACCTGCTTGTGTATCTACATCATGAATTTCTTATCCAATTTTATGGATAAATAATAATGTTAGTTTTGTTATTTGTTGTGCATCATTGTTTGTATATCAGTGCAAAGGTGGTGATTCAGAGGAACAAAGCCTATCTCTTTCCATCGATAAGGATGGGTATGCTGCCTTTACTTTCCTTCTTTTTTATTTTCCAATCTTATTAGATCACCAATTTTTTATTTTTTTTTTTATTTTGAGTTTTTAGGCATTACGCTGTATGGGTGTGTTTTCAAGCCACATGTGGGTGGAGAGGCAGCACGAGAGTAAGATATTTCCTCATAAGACTTTGATGTATTACTGTTTGTTATATGTTCGTGAATAGTTTTGTATGTGATTGGTTTTTAGACTATTGTGACCTATAATTGTTGCAGGCTTTAGCACACAGCAGTTCATTAAATTCAAGTTTTAAGTTTAACCAAATTTCCAAAGTGAAGACTCCAAGACATTTCACAGAGGAAAGTCTGGAATTAGAACCACTTTGTGATCAGGTTGCTGCACCTTCTTTCTTCTCTGTCCCCTGTTTAATGACTTGTTTTCTATGTAGTAATAATTAAACTGAAATTGATTTGATAGCTTAAACAGTCCATTTTATTAGTTGTTACTTATTACTCATAATTATTTCCTGTTCCCTATGAGCTACTGGCTTGCACTACCCTCTTTACTGGTCCATTTGTTTGATATCATCTGCAAAAAACTTCTGTTTTGACAGTGTTGTTTCTACCTTTTTTTAGGTGCAAACCCCCCCACCCCCCGAAGGTTTGATCTTTTTTCAAAAACCACCTTTTAGTTTTAAATTTTGGTAAAAATACCCTTACCAAACCCCCTTTATTTATATTCAAAATAAGTGGGTTGTTTTTGAAAAAGAGTCAAACATCAAGGTGGGTTTTCCAAATCTCCTTTTTTATTTTATTTCTACCAAAAAATATATTGAGAGAAAAAAGATTACACAAATGAAAGTTTTATGGAAAGAAGATGAACAAGAAAAATTATATTAACATGAAAGTTCTTACCTTCTTCCTCATGACTAATGGGGAAAATTTTACAATTCTCTAATATACGCAGAAATATCACTCTTTGTATGGTTTTCAGAAATTTGACAGAAAAGTCTCCATCTTTTCAACAATCATCATAAAAGTCTATGTTTTCTGATAAGTTATCACAATTGCCTTGTATAGAAGACTTTGTTGGTCCAACCGAGCAGTGATTGTTGACAGAATCAATAATGAGATCATGCCGACTCTGAACAGAAAATTTGAATACAAAAAGACAATTTTACTCTTTACCGTTATTCAATTATACTAACATAAATTGATTTGTATTAAGCAAATGATTTTTTCCCATTTTATGCTACCCTTATATGACTAATAAAAAAACAAATTTACTGGTTGATTCTGCAATGTTACTCTCTCTCCCTTTTTGTTAAATGCTTCTATGATCTGTATAGGTTTAGTGTTTTTGTTTTATTTAATTTTAATTATCCGTGTTCAGGGCAGACGGTAGTGTAATATGACATTTGCATTGTGTGTATTGCAAGTGTCAACTCCTTGCAACACAATCTCTACCAAAAGCATTGTTAGGATAGACAGATAATTTAAATGTCTCCAATACCCTAACTTCCACTAAGTTGAACTTACGAAAGTTTATTTTTGGAGATGATCATTTAATTTTTTTGTAGGCTGGGGGGAAGGGGTTGACTATACAACTCTTATCTTATGCTTTTGTACAATTTAGATAAATTCATCATCTTTGTCTTATGAATGATTGTTATAATAATATTATTATTTGGTCCTGTTTCAGCTTATTGGTTATTTTTCGGAGCGACTGATAACACGGAGGACGCTAGAGAGAAATCGTGTCATGCAGAAAAGATATGGTGATAATGAGGTGCCTAACAATTTTGAATTTTGTGATTAGAATTTCGATGACCTTAATTTTGTACAGATTATAACAAAATAAATTTTTTGTTTTCCTTTTCTCGCAAACAAACTATGTCGATATTACAATATAATTGATAATTATGAGGCTGTTATGATGGTCTTGATATATACACTGTTGAAATTTGCAGCTTTCTCTATTGTGACAGATGTATAATGAGTGTAATTTATCATATGACAAATCCTGTTTAATTGATCTGTTTAGTGAATCCTAATTATATGCAAGTTAAATATGCTGATTATGAAATAGATCGGAAGTCTAAAGGCATGAGTTGAGGGATCAGTCGATAATGCATGGTTTTAGGTCCATCTAAATTGTCAATACAGCCCCCAATTGCTTCCTGTAGCAGATGCCAAATTGTAGTTTCTGACCATGTCTGTTTTGATCGGAATTAAACCTTTTGGCACTAAAAGAAATACACTTCAGTTTTAGAACTGACACACTTCAGTTTTTGTATCATGCAAAGTATTGAAAATGTTTTTTCCATTTGGATCTAAATATTAGAGCAGAGCGCCAAACATCAATTTTCTATTTGTTAAAATTTTTAAACGTGACAATAATTAGCCTTATATAATTGCTTCTGAATTTCTGTTGGCAGATTGCTATTGCATTCACTTATAGGCGGAAGGGGAAGCTTTTAAATTGCAAGTATCGAGACATCACCAAACGATTTTGGCAGGTGCTGATTTTAAGTGCTATTTAGAAAAACAATGAAAGAGTTCCGATGTATGTCTTTTAGACTATTGAATTGAAATAATATTGCTTGAACTCCCTTCGGAAATCTCATCTTTTGATAAGCCACCTGATTGTAAAATGCATCTTTTCACTGGTTCCATATATACAAGCTATTTGGATATTTAGTCCGAGGGGATTTTCAAGTAAGAGTTTTTATTTATTAATACTTATGGGGGTGATTTTTGCTGAACGGGATGTGTGCCACCTTCATACATTTTTAGTTGAGGTTGTATGTTTCATTGAACATGGAATTTCGACTTCATAATTGAAATGATTTTCACTCATCTACAGAAGAGCCTTTTAATTTTTTAAATTTTTTATGCTTTAAATGTTTAACAGTATTATTAGATTGCATGGTAATTGTCATTTAAATTTCCTATTCTGTTTTTTGATGGAATTTTTTTTTTGATGGGAACTGTGCTTTTATCTCAGGAAAAGGATGCTGAAAAGATTTTATATGGGCTGGATGATATAGAAGGAGCTAGTGATATTGTCATTGTATGTCTAACTTTTTATCTACTGGGAGTTTCTGGCTTGTTAATTTGGTTTGGTGCTCAGAAATTTAAACTTCTATAGGTAGAAGGTGAAATAGACATGCTTTCAATGGAAGAAGCTGGCATTTATAATTGTGTGAGTGTTCCTGATGGAGCACCTCCTAAAGTTTCTCAAAAGGATTTGCCACCGGAAGATCAGGTTTTGCCAACCTTACAAATCCTGGATCCTGTCATTTTCATTATTCTATAGTCAATCATTGTGTTTCTGATTAAAAAATTGTATTTAATCATTGGATTATCTTTCCCCCCTCCAGCTGGCAAGATATGTCATGTAATGTTGTCACCTGTCACTCATTAGAATATCAACTAGGCATTTAAATCTCAAGTTTGATGGTGCAGCAGTAAGAAGTTACTCTATTGAAGAGATGTCTGTCATACATACCTTTATAGGCACCCATATTTCAGTAAAACATACGAAATTAGTTAAGGTCTGATGATTAGCAAGCTGTGTTGTTCAAAACCATTTCATCATGTCTAATACAAATTAAAAATATTCATTCTGTCCCATCTGAGAGGATGTTTTACATTACTGAATAAATACTTGAACAACTTCAGTGATGAATAAAATCTAGATCTTTAATATGCTAATCATGTAAATGAAACGATATTTTAACACCAGATGGATCATTGATTTAACTAAAGATTTTGTTATTGTAATTTCACATGCTTGGAGACATTCAATTTTTGACTTCAAAGTCAGGGATTTATCTTCTGTAGTTGAATATGTTATGTACTGTACAGTATTGTCATTGTTTATGAATTATGATTAATGTCTGAGCAGATTGGAGTCTTTTCTGATGGCTTTTCTTTTTTGTATCCATTATCATGATACATTTGAATAATGGTTAATGGTTTTCTACATATATTTAATGCCATATTTTGCATTACACTTCCTGAGTGAAAAGTTGGTTTGTTTGACACTCGAGAACTGGATGCTGTGGTTTGATATTTGTCTGGACAGATGTCGGGGAGTACACCATCATTTGCCCAAGTATATGTAACATTTTTATAGTTCTATACATTATGAAACTTACACATACTTACAGTATGAAGAGTTCATTTTGTATTATGATATTTTTTACAAGCCAATGAACTCAAGTTTTCAGCTTTGTATGCATATAAGTATTGTACAATGTATACATGTACAACCATGTCCTAGTGCTTAATTTTTTAGAGTTGTTGTGTTCAACTCTCCATGTTTGTGTTGAAAGTTGAAACGCAACACTCTTGTGTCTGCAGATCATAGGTTTGATCTAATGAATGATCTTGCTGTAATTTCCCCCCTTAAGTTGTGTTTGCTGCATGTGTTCTGTTGTAAGTGACAAGCTCATAACATTGTATAACACATGCAGAAAATGTGAAGCTCAGATAGAAATGAACTGTTGAACTGTCATCTTTGGAGAAAATGTCTTTGTTAAATTGCTCAAAATCCAAGTCTAATGAATTTTTTTTGGGTATTTTGTAAAGCTAGGACACTAAGTATCAGTATCTGTGGAACTGCAAAGATTACCTAATGAAGGTCGGTACAGATCCATCCTTGCTTTGTGTTATCACCAATATTCTCATATGAAGGCCTTGGTTTTAAAGATATTTTTATTAACAGGCATCTCGTATTATACTGGCCACTGATGGGGATCTCCCTGGTCAAGCCCTAGCTGAGGAACTTGCACGTCGCCTTGGAAGAGAAAGGTTTATACAGTTTTCTTGATAATATTGTGTAACCTCATTCTCTTTGAAAGCATTTTGCATATGCAAACTTTGCAGACCAGTTTTAAGAGTAACTGTTATCTGTGGCAGATGCTGGCGAGTTAGATGGCCGAAGAAAAATGAAGTTGACCGTTTCAAAGATGCAAATGAGGTCAGATATCAGTGCCTACACGTGTATGCATCTATTATATGTTTGTACATGTGTATGTGTATAGATTAATTGTTGGAAATCACGTGAGCTAGATGAAAAGTGAACAAATCCTACATCAGTTAATGCGTTAAGTGGATGAAAAATATGGGTTTATGTGCTAATAGGACCTGCAATGACTTGGCTAGCTTTTGGGTTTTTGAGGATTCAGTGGATAGATTTCAATCTACATCTAAAAGTAGAAAAGACTGATATTTGGTAGACTAAATTTGTAACATTGATGATAACGAAACTTTTATTTATTTATAATTATAGGTTGCCTTGATGATAGAGTGAAATATATTTATCATATATGGCATGGCAGTGCCCATGGCATGAATCAAGGGTTGTGAGAATCATGTTCACACTCACTCATTTTTCTCTCTTGAAATATCTGTAATCCAATGGAATACGCTGATTTTTATAAGATTGAATACTTTGGTTCAAGATTTGAAGAGTGAGTAAATTGGAAGAGTTGCTAGAGTCTATTGCTCAGGTTGTATGAGTATCATATGCATCTATGTGAGGCTGATAACCTCGTTTCTATTGTTTTCCTACTTTGCGCTTTAATTTTCCCATGTTTTTGATAGTCAATGAGCAATTAATGATAATGGGTTTAAAGTCTTGCCCGGGCATAATGTTGTGTTTCATTATTGTCATTGTTATCTTGGCTGGTCCAAAGAGTTGTTCATTTAGGTTATTTTGTTTAAGATCACTATAGCAACACTAATAACCTTTGTAAATCTCGTTCACAGGTTCTTATGTATTTGGGAGCTGATGCACTGAAGGAAGTAGTTGAGAATGCTGAACTGTATCCTATAAAAGGATTATTCAGCTTTAGAGATTTCTTCGATGAAATTGATTCATATTATTACCGGACTGTTGGAGATGAATTTGGTATATCTACCGGGTGGACGGGGCTGGATTCACTTTACAATGTAAGCATGATGTTGGTGGTCAAGTGAGTTTATTGCTTTATTTTTTAACATCCATTGCTTCTCTCTTTACTTGGTAATGTTTATATTTAATTTATTCTTAACAGTAATGCAATTTTTAATTTCACTTTATATTTATTCATCAATAACCTACTGCAGTGTTGTTTCAAACTACTTGTCGTAATTGCCATTTAGTTCCAATAGAGGTTCTGTCTCACTAATTTTATTATTCTGCTCATCCGGTCTGAAGTCTGATGTCAGACAGAACACAGTTTCCTAATGCCACCCAAAAAGGTGCTCTCCGTATTAAAAAAAAAAAGGTTTTGATGATTTATTTACCGAGAAGAGAACAATATTTATAGGGTACAAATCTTGATATAGGAAACTAACACAAAATAAGAAATTTACTAAAAATAGGACACTAAAACTATTATGTTCAAAGAAACATAATTTCCTAGTTTTTTTGTTAATCAGATTTTTAAGGAATCTGTCAACATTTCCCCTCAACCTGGTGAGCAGATATTATCCATTCCTAGCATGCTAGTAATATCTTGAAAATAATGACTTGATAGACACTTGGTCAGACTTGATAGACACTTGGTTAGAATGTCAACAAGTTGCACATTCTCAACAATATAAGGAGTACATAATCCACTGTCAACAATATAAACTAATTTTCATCATAGTTAAATACAATTCTTATATATATATATATATATGATATATTGGATTGAAACTGCAAAACTAAAGAACGACTGTACAACTCTTTCTAATTCGCAATTTCGAAGCACAATTAATTGTTCTTCTTCTTGTCAAGCTTTGAGCTTATTAACCAACAACAAGCTTAATTCAAAGCTTTACTGATCAGTTTCGTCCACTCACCACCAGTTCGATATATATTGGACTGGTCTTTTGTCTTCCATCAAACTAGGAGAAAATGTTTTGTACAAATCTTTTCGGAAATTGATTGGAATCAAAACTAACAAACTAGTTTAGAAGAGAAAAACAATCTAATGAAGTCATTATTAACTTTTAAGGTTTAACATTTTAGAGGGTGTATAGAGTAAATCACTTATTTTCTAAGGTCGTAGAGAGTAAATGTTGTGAAGACTAGAGAGAACTTTTCTGGATGGCAATAGAGCCAATTTTCTCTATTACCTTAATTGACGATGATCTTGGGTCATCAATTCAGACTTTGGTTCTTATGTCGTTTTTTTGACTTACATATTTGAATGGCACAAATATAAGATAACTTGAAAAGATTAGAGATACATTTGGAGGGAAAATGGGCTACAATTATCAAAATTTCATCTTTCTTTACTGCGGTTAGAGTTCTAATTAAGCAATGTAGTTTATGTTACAAATAGCATAACCCCGCTATAAGCAATTCGCATAATTCATGTTTCACCTGTCCTGAAGACGGGCTAGTTAATAACATAAGTTATTCCTCCACTAAAAGTATTATTTTATCAAGTGTTGACCTTTGACATTTAAACGTTTTGTTCATAATACATAATATATCGTGTTGTAGAAAATGTTTATAGTGATGGTCTATATCAATGAAATGCGTGTATAATAAGGATATATATAGCTATGAACTGCATTATGCTTTTGAAGCTACAGCTGTATATATCGTGATCCAATCTTTTATTTAAATGTCTTTCTCTTGCATCTTATTTTTGATCAGGTCGTTCCCGGGGAGTTGACTATAGTAACTGGGGTTCCAAACTCGGGCAAGAGTGAATGGATTGATGCTCTCTTATGCAATATTAATGAAAGTGTTGGTTGGAAATTTGCACTATGCTCTATGGAGAACAAGGTCAAGTTTGTAATTTGCTTTAGTTTTGTTTTTATTTACTACATATACCCTTTATTTACTACAATTTCCGGTGGAAGATTGCACTCATTAATATATGGAGATATGTAGATGAAACTCTGATATATTTGTTGATACAAATTTGCTGCTGAATAAGTTTAGATGAAGTTCTTAAGTTCTCACACAATCCCCTGTTTGGGTTTTCCTTGCTTCTTGTGTTAGGTGCCTTATAACAATGTTTCTCCTAAAAACCTCTTTTCAATGGTTCTGCAATAAGCAATGGCTATGCAATCCTAGGAATATTCTGTTTTGGGATTTTTATGTCACCTACCTGCCTGAGCATGTTTGAAATGCTTCTTTGGCGGTGCATAATTCGTGGTTGCTACTTGTAGCCTAGACATTACATCCTGCTAAGTTAAAAGTGTTCTAGTAATTTGGTTTAATTTTGGAAGGAGGGGGATATCTTGTGGAAAGTGCCTGAAACTAATGTAGTTATTAATTGCAATTGCCCCCTTTTGCTTCATATGCCCTTTATAATTTGTTCATTTCTCCACCTTTCATCAATTCACAGGTCCGGGAGCATGCAAGAAAACTTTTGGAGAAACACATAAAGAAGCCCTTCTTTAACGCAAGGTGGGTTAGGATACTTTGTATTTTTTGGTGTTTCCCCTTGATAATTTGTATGATCTTTCAATTTTGACAGTTTATGCTTGATTTGAAATCAGGGTCGCTTTAGTTCGTAAATGGGTAATGATAAATGTATTAGTTAGATAACTTGCAAAATGGAATGAAGTTCAGTTAATAGTTTGCTTAGTAACTTAAGAACGCACTCATTCTTAGAAGACCTCTGAAATAAAACACAACTCGTAAAGGAAGGAGGATGGAGAAAGAAAGTTAGAAATATAGAAAGTGTGTGCATTATGAGTGATTCTTTTTTACGTCTTTCATGGAAAGTATTCAAGTATGAATCATTCTCGGTTCCAAGTTAATCTCCTGATCACATATAAATGCAGGTTAGGGAACGATACTGCATTGATTCATGCTTAACTTATGCTTGTTTGATTAGATCACTTGTGTATAGTTGGTTGATATATGAGCAAAGGTGCGAATAATATGGATCTAGATGGTGAAGACTTTGTACTTAATTAAAAAATATATGAGCATTTTCAAGATTGGGTGGTGGAATTATAAATAGTTTGTTAGGATTTATATTTGATTTGTAGGGCTCTTAATATGGTATGATTCAATTTCTTAGAATTTGAATTTTGATGTAAAAAATTTGAAGAGGTTCCTTGGAAGATTTGGGCTGATAGATGCTACTAACTTGATGTTCTTTGTTTTACGGCAGTGGTAGGATGAAATCTTATGACTGAAAATTGAAGGTTGAAAAAGGTTACCGTCAATAATTGGTGCTTAATGTTTCAAGTGCTGGTGAAACATTGAATTATTTGTTTGTAGTTCGTACATTGTCTCGTCATTATGAAATGTTGTCTTTATTTTTTAGATAAAATCAGACTGACTTGGAGGGAAAAAGCATCACATAGATCATATGCTGGAAACCCCAGACAAAACCATATATAGATAAATAAAAAAGAAACAAAAGAAAAAACGAGGGAGGAAAAGAAAAGCGAAAGCAGAGGGGCACGCAGGCCTAAAAATAAAAAACTAAATAGGCATTCATGCCTCAACTGAATGCCAAGAAACATGAACTAAACTAACTAAACAATCTAACTAGACCAGTGGACACCGAACAACACTGTCAGAGATAATCATTAATAAGCTTAGCCTTCCGACGAGCAACGATATTCTCTAGATCATTCCCCTGTGCATCAACTTGAGAGGCCCAATTAGCGACAAGGCTTAATTCTCTTGAGCCGCAGAATCAGAGCAACTGAGCTACTGGGAGAGGAGTATCCAATCTCACCAAAGGGGTGGAAGAGCTGGCAGTTCCTTGATCTATTGATGTTATCCTCATTTCAGTTTTTAAGCTTTTGGAGTGCTTGGGGGGAGTGAGTGGGAAGAAAAGAGTAGAATTATTTGAAAGGCAACTCCATGTTTAATGTGGTTTAATTGGCTGAATTCAATAAGGAGGCTTAACTAGGGAAGGAAGTCAATATTTTTAGTAATGATTCATTGCTAAAGATGCCTTATTAATGGCTAGTTATCTAATTGTTTCTCATGTTTTCCTTACAGAGTTCTTCACGTTGAAAATGTGAAGGATAAATTTTACTTTTGTTCTTTGAGATAAGCATCTTGTAAAGTGTAAACATGCCGACACTTATGACTTATGAGTATGCCACTCGTTTGCTATTATCTATCTTGCATTTATTACAATAGAAAATATTGTTTCTTATATTCTACCAGCTACACATTTTCATTAAGATGAATGCTAAATAAGCATAGTTATTAATGTTTTATTCGAAATTTTACTTTTGGGATGTTATGATCATTAATATATGCTTGTTCACTTTGACAACCATAGTTATGGACAATCTGTTGAACGAATGACGGTTGAGGAGTTTGAGCAAGGCAAGGAATGGTTGGGTGATACATTTTCCCTCATAAGGTAAGCTAGATACTCCATGCCTGAGGGTACAGTTCTGGCATTTGTAACACAATTCATTGTTCCTTTGTTTTGTAAGATTAAATTATTCGAGTCTTTTTGTCATAATTGTTACGCTCAACTTTGAGTCACAATTATTTTTGAAGTGTTTGTGCTGATATTTGGCTTATAGTATAGCACCTTACACCTGCCATAAAGGGCCAACATTGATTATCTAGTCATGGCATTAATTTTAAGGTTGGCACCAAAGTTGCCTATTGAGTATTTTCTAAAAGTTCATTCAATTAACATTTTTTTTTTTCATTTGGTTTTTCATATGGTCTGTCTAACAGGTGTGAGAATGATTCCCTACCAAGCATAAACTGGGTCCTTGAACTTGCCAAAGCAGCAGTTTTAAGGCATGGGGTGCGTGGGCTTGTAATTGATCCTTATAATGAGCTTGACCATCAGCGTCCTTCTAACATGTGAGTTTTCTTTTGATGCTCACTTTGCCATTTTTTCCCCATCGTGTAAGAGTTAAATCATTTACACTTTTTCTAAAATGTGACTAGAAAACTAAAGATTATGGTTCTTTCTTGCCTTCTTGGTATGGCAATAAAAGAATTGTTTATTACTTCTTTCTTATACTTGGAAACTATTAATTTAATTACATTAAAGAAAAGAGCAGTGATATTCATAATTGTGAAAATGATTTCATAGGCTTGAATGTACATTGAAGTGTGATATTGTCACTCACTTTGTCAGTGTTTTAATTGGGGGGTTGTTGTTGGATATCAGTGCGGGTCATTCAATCAGAAACAAACTTATGATAAGTACTCACAAACTGAAAGCTTAAATGCGTTGTTTATGCTGATATGCTCAAAGTTGGATTTGTACTCTGTTTACCATTTCCAATCAGAATTTTTGTTCTTTTAGTACCACTTTTGAAAACTGTTCTGTTTTATGAATTCAAAAACGAGCTAAAACATGCATTTGTTACCATATTCAAAAATCTCAAAACTCATCTAAAAATGGATGTTTTTCTCAAAATAGAAAAATAAAAAGATGCTTTCTGCCATATGGAAAAATAGAATTTGTAGAACATACAACATTCTTCGGCTTCTCTAAAATATTCCCATGTTTTCTCAATTTTATCATCTAAGAGGTTTCTTGGATGTGTTTGTGGAACTTGAAGATTCAAAATTTTGATTTTTTCCTTTTCATTGTACAAAATGGTTTTTTTAGAAATGCTTTTGCAATACACTCCTGAATTATTTCTGTCATAATTAGATTTGGTTAGATTTTTTCATAAACGCTCTATTGAATGAAGATTCATATAGTACATAATAACTCCTCAAAGAAAAGAAAAAATTGGAAAAGTCCATGACTCCTTTTTCTTAACCATGCCATTCCAAAGCTCATCTGGTCAATACCATCCGGATATCCTTTCATGCCACTTTTCCTGATATTGATGACTGTGATTGTGAGCATATTGGTGACATGTCTGTTGCAAGAGAAAGTACCAATCTTTTGACTGGGAATAGTGAAGTTGTGATGTAACCATTTACTGTGACTATCTAATTATCCCAATAGGTGCGAAGGTCAATTATGGCTTTCATTATGTAGATTAGATGCTCTTTTGTTGGTCATTGCTTCACCGAGCAAGGTTAAATACTACTTACAAACTGAGACATCATGCATTTTGGAACACAAAATTAGTTGCTCCAAATTTGAAGATACTGCTTTCTCTCGGTGGGTAGATGTCTCTCTTGCCCTTCATCGCTCATGTTTGGAGTATGGTGAACCATTCTTTGTTATTAGTTATTGATCTTCTTTTTGAGACAAAAAAAAAAGTGCTTTTATCAAAAGAAATCTATCTGTGTTTTAATAAAAAAAATGAATCCTTCATATTAAAATAAGAGATGGTAGAAACAAATCCCTCAAAAAGATCACAAGTTACTCCCTTACAAGAAGGATCCTTGAAGTACTTTTCACTCATTGGGATATATTCTCTCTTAAAGCATGCCTTATTTCTTGCATTTCAAATTCTGGATGTTTTATTTTCATCTACAATGTGAAGTTTATTTCTTGCAGTACTGAAACTGAGTATGTGAGTCAGATGCTTACTAAGATCAAGCGGTTTGCTCTACATCATTCTGTTCATGTTTGGTTTGTTGCTCATCCTAGACAGGTTGGCACCAGTGAACTCTAGTTTGTTGCTCACATATCTCCTCTCTCAAATTTTTCTCCTTTGTTTGACAGCTGCATCATTGGGTTGGGGGACCCCCGAATCTGTATGATATAAGTGGAAGTGCACACTTCATAAACAAATGTGACAATGGAATTGTTGTTCACCGTAATCGAGATCCAGAGGCTGGACCTATGGATAGAGTACAGGTGGGTATAATTTTTTAAGTATTATACATGTGGACATAAAGACTTTCTTTCTTCCCCATAATTGTTGTTATCATCTCTTACATGGGGAAAGCTTTTTGAACTGTACAAGTGCAGGTTTGTGTGCGGAAGGTACGGAATAAGGTTGCAGGAACAATAGGCGAGGCCTTCTTGTCATATAACAGGTGTGTGAAGCTTATTAAGGTGTCATGGATAGACCTTTTTGACTCTTGTACAAAATTATTCTTTGTACGTGTATGCCAATTTTATGAACACAAAATGAGAATAACTGCATAGTTCATGAATTACTACAACATGAAGAAGCTAAGTCCAAGAAGAATTACAAAATTAACTCAACACATTGCTAAAGTAAGAAAGTCAGATTTCAATATCTACTTAGAATCCAAAGAAGTGCATGTTTCCATTGTCTTTCCAATGTTTAATAATAGTGGTTTTCCTAATATCAATACTAGCATTCTTGGAGAAGGGGATTTTAAGACCACCATCTCTCTCTCTCTCTCTCTCTCTCTCTCTCTCTCTCTCTCTGTTTATGTGCCATTGTTAATAATGTATTATTATTCGTTTTTGGCAGGGTAACCGGTGAATTTATGGACATCAATTAACCATCCGTGAGAAGTTTGACTATTTTGTATTTATAAGATAATTCAAGTATTGTACAGTTGAGTTTGCTAATTGAGTTGTCAAAATTTTTATGGTGAGTCCAACTACCCAATTGACGTTCTTGGTTCCTGCGAAATTTCCAACTACCTAATTCATGTTCTTGGTTCCTGCAAAATTATAGCAGCTGTTAATATTGATTTATGGAGTACATTATGTACTCTTGGTAAGTTACAATTCAACAGTTAGGCCAAATTCAGTTGTGAACGCTTCCATTTTGGAAATTTGATTATTTTTTTCTGCATATTATTTTTGTTTAAACTTGTAATATGGTAATGTCTTAATCAACTCATGTATCCTGATTCAATAGTTAAGTGATCATATCAAAAGCTTCTTTAATAGACATGATCAACCAATTTCATATGAATGCTTTTGCATTTTCTGATCAACCTATGCTTGTGCTCATATGCCTAAAAACTGTAAGCATAATAATGTATATTCAGCTGAGGATCCTTGCTAGCCTGAAGTCAACAATAATGATGTATTGGTTGGTCATGAACTGCAAACACGATTCGGAACGCATAACATATGGGTCTAGGATTTTTTGTGGTAGCGAGGGTGTTATTTTAATTTCATTGTAAAATACTGAAATAGAATATTGTATGGACATCAGAGGTGATGATACAGATTTCAATTTTGTCAATCAAGTTGTCTAAATTTCTAAACCTTTTGTTGAGAGCAAAAAACAATAGTCTTTTTCAAGCTTTGTGGTTGACAACTCAAACAATAATGTGTCGGTTTAGGCCTCACATCTCACTACCCATCAGTGAATTCAGTTTTAATAAGGATCAGAAAAAAAATGGAATTTTGTAAGTTACGTTGTGCCCAAGCAGCTGCTTAACATTATATAATTGAATTTGTGCCTAAGCAGTTGACCAAATATATAGTGTAGATTGATTAAAATATCCCTAGTTAATTATGTTATCTTTTAGCGGGGCCTTATTAATGGCATCCAGAAGAGTATGTTTGTGTAATTATTGGTAAAGTTCAAATATTTGTGCTATACTGCTATTACACCTAAAATTGGGGAATGTTTATGCAATTCGACCAAGAAAATAATTAATGAATCTCAAAAACTTATCCAAAAGCAGTGACTGCCAGCCAATCAACAATCATCTTTCCATGCTGTCCCAAAGAAATTCATTGGTGTAAGATAATTTCATCATATTTAACTCTTCTCTGTTCAGTTTGAACGTATCGAGTAATTTCAATTTTCAATTTTCAATATTTATTTTGGCTTCCTTTCCTTAGTCTCGTTTGTTAGATCTCAGGAGCTCTTTGTTAATATACTTGTCTTCTCCATTGTGCATTCAAGACTTAACAGGCTTTTGGGTTTCAATTGTGCATTCAAGACTTCAAGTAATTCAAGTTTGTTTTCCGATCAAATATCCAAGTAAGCTGTTATTTTGCTACTATTCTTTTGTTTTCGATTTTCACTTTTGCTATTGATCCTTGTTATTTAATTTGCTCTCTGTTTGTGCTCTCTCATTTGGTTTCCTTCACAGTTATTGCTTCACTTGTCTATTAAAAGTATACTTTCAAGAGATCCTGCTCTGTCTCCGGTGTGCATCAAGTAATTTCAAGAGATCAATATCCAAGTAAGTTGTTAATTTCGTTCTATCAAGAAATTCGTTTGCTATTATTAATTTATTTTTGAATTTCACTTCTGATCTGTTACTTTGATCTGCTCTTTGTGCTTGTCCTTTAGTGTTGTCTGTGTGTC
The DNA here is from genome assembly GCA_954870605.1 of Acer campestre. Taxonomy (NCBI): domain Eukaryota; kingdom Viridiplantae; phylum Streptophyta; class Magnoliopsida; order Sapindales; family Sapindaceae; genus Acer; species Acer campestre. Next base: position 23,692,971 of record OX940809.1, on the reverse strand, counting down.
TGTTTAATTAGCATAATCTGTTTTGTTAATGTGATATTCTAATGTTCTTTTATTTTCATAATCTTGTTTTTATCTTCAAAACGCAAAAATAGAAGAGATTCTACAAAATGGCGGAAATTGCTGCCCCTATTGTTGGTGGAATAGCCGCAGAACGCTTGGTTGATTCCATAGCAACTCGAGTCGGTTACATCAGGAACTACAAGGCCAACTTTGAGAATCTAGAAAAACAAGTTAAGGACCTCCAGGGAAGGAGAGACGCAGTGCAGCATAAGGTTGATGAAGCTACGAGAAATGGGGATGAGATTGAAAAACTTGTTCAAAAATGGCTGGTCAGCGTGAACAATATGATCAAAGAGGCGACAGACATTATTGAAGATAACAAGCGACTAAACATGCGATGCTTCCCTGATTTGAAGAAGCGCTATCAACAAAGCAAGAAAGCATGGATGAAGACGGATGATGTTTCTAAACTCCACAATGAAGGGACATTTGATAGGGTTTCCTACCGTACCCTTCCGGCAGAGACATGGCTTCCAGATAGCTACGAGAACATTAAATCAAGACATTCCACCATGGAGGGTATACTAAATGCATTGCACGATCATGATGTCAACATGATTGGGGTGCACGGCATGGGTGGCTCTGGAAAAACGACGCTGGTGAGGGAAGTTGCCAAAAAGGCTGAGGAAGACAAGCTATTTAATCAGGTAGTGTTTGCAGAAGTATCTGATATGGTAGACATAAGGAAGATTCAAGGGGTGATTGCAGAAAGGTTGGGTTTGAAATTCAATGAGGACACCGAATCTGTAAGAGCAGATCGCGTACGAAATCGAATAATGCAAGAAACAAAGATCCTTTTAATTTTGGATAACATTTGGAAGGATCTCGATTTGGCATCAGTGGGAATTCCTTTTGGGAATAATCACGTGGGATGTAAGCTATTGTTGACATCAAGAGATATGGATTTGTTAAAGGAGATGGGTTCTAAAAGAAATTTCTTTGTTGACGTTTTAGAAGGAGAAGAAGCTTGTAACCTATTTATGAAGATAGCAGGTGTTGGTGAGGAGCAACACGGTTTGCGATCATCAGCCTTTGATGTGGCCAAAGCATGTGGAGGTTTGCTTGTTGCCATTTTTACAGTAGCAAAAGCATTAAAAAACAAAGAACAATGTGATTGGGATACTGCCTTGCGAAAACTAAACAACCCTCCTTCCTTAGAAAACGTGGAGGGATCAGTGCTGAAGAAGGCATATATGTCCATATATCTGAGTTACGAAAATTTAGAAAGTGAGGAACTCAAGTCAACGTTTTTGCTTTGTAGTATAATGGCATGTACCCATGATGCTTCTATTGAAGAGTTGTTAAGATATGCAGTGGGTTTGAGATTATTTAAAGAAAATACAATGGAAGATGTACGAGATAAAGCAAAAGAATTGGTACGAAAACTCAAGGATTCTTCTCTGTTACTTGGCACTCGTAACAGTGACACTTTTTCAATCCATGATGTTGTTCGTGATGTTGGTAGATGGATTGCCCATAAAGGTCAGCATAAATTTACCGTGATAGACAACGTTATACCACGGCAATGGGCTGATGAAAATACATTGCAAAACTGTACATCAATCACCTTACATGATGTTTTGGAGCTTCCTAAGCCGTTGGAATGCCCACAGCTACAATTTTTCTACATGAAAACCAAGACTCGGTTCACTAAAATCCCTGATAATTTTTTCAAAGGGATGCCGTATCTTATTGTTTTACATTTGATTGAAATGTATTTATCACCTCTACCGGCATCACTTTGTCTCTTAAAAAAACTTCGAACACTGAATCTCAGTCAGTGCCATCTGGAAGACATAGCCGAAATGAAAGACATGGAGAATCTTGAAATTCTTGTCGTTGGTAAAGATTCTGTTGCCAAGCAGCTGCCTGAAGAAATAGGTCAATTAAATCGCCTAAGGGTGTTGGATTTGAGGAATTGTTCATTCATTATTCCACCAAAAACTATGTCAAGGTTAACTCAATTAGAAGAATTGTATATGGATGATTGGAATGATCAGCGGGAGGTTGAAGAAAGTGTTGCTAGCCTTGAAGAGTTGAAGGATTTTTCCCACCTGACCGCTTTACATATACGTGTTGCAGATGCTGAAATTCTACCGGACTTCTTCAAAAAGCTCAAAAGGTACAGAATAGTTATTGGAAAGCCTTCGCCTTGGTACATCAGAAGAGAAACTTCAAGAACATTAAGTGTCACTTCAGATATCAACATTTGTTCGGAAGATGGAGTAATTAAACAATTGAAGGGAATTGAAGACTTGAGGTTAGATGGAGAACAGAGAGTGAAGAACGTCCTTTATGAATTAGATGGAGAGGGTTTTCCACAGTTGAAGCATTTTAGTATCGGAAACAATCCCTACATTCAGTATATTGTAAACTCAATTCCATCAGCAACTTGTGATGCTTTTCCCCTCTTAGAGACATTGTATCTTGAGAATTTGGTTAGGCTAGAGAAGATATGTCATGATCAACTCAGGGCCAAGTGTTTTTGCCAATTAACAACCATACAAGTATACAGTTGTGGCAAATTGAAGAACCTCTTTTCATTCTCCATTGCCAAACACCTTTCAAAACTTAAAGAAATTGAAGTTTTCAACTGCGGGAATATGGAAGAGATTTTCAGCATCGGTAGAACAGATGATGTCAACAACAATGAAGTAATTGAACTGGTGTTCGACCAATTACACTCCTTGTCTCTAAGATCTCTACCAAGGTTAAGAAGGATCTGCTCTGAATCGGGAATTGCATCGACATCTCAAGAAAGACAGATGCCATTGACAACAGATGCATCGGAGGAGCAGGTTGATGCTCTGCCACTTTTTGGCGAAAAGGTAAGTCAATTATAAACTTATTTTTGTTTACCTCTGCCACTCTTGTATATTGAATGAAATATTTGAAAACTCACATTGCTCCTAGCTACATATATCACATGATTCGTAAAAAACTTGCTCGGTAAGCATTTTCCAGAAGAAAAAAAACACGGTAACCAATTTTTCCATTTAAAGCATTGAAAAAAGCGTGCAGTGAAAACAACTTATTCACATTTTTCATCTTTTTGTTTTTGATTTCATTTTCATTGGGCCACCAGTTAAAATCAGAATTTTTAATTAATCTACTAATATTTTACCACATGGAACAATAATAAAAATAATAAATTATATATCCTTTTTTTTTTTTGACAAAAATAATAAGTTATGTACCAGACATGATAAATGATTATTTGTAAATATACAAAATATGAAAATACTTTCTTCTTAAAATTACTGAAATATATATATATAATTTAACTACACTATATTATTTTTACTATAATAGAAAATACAAAGCAATTTCAATAAATACATATTATAATAATAAGCATTTGTTTTCTTATAATATCATTTTCAATTATTAAAAAAAAAAAATGAAAAGTCATCAATTCATATTATAATAATAATCATTGTTTTCAAATGAAAATTAATAAAACAAAAGAGAGTGATGTTATTGACAATCCACTTAATATCTTTTTACCCTTCATTTTTTTATTTATTATTATATGACAATTTTATTCTTACTAGAATCACAAAAGAGGACAAAAAATTATAAGCATACTATAGACTCATTTTGTTAGATTCTAATGTTATTATTATTATTTTTAAATACTTTTGCGTTTCACAATCCTAAAACTTTTTTTTTTTTTCAATATTATTAAAGTTTATTTGATTTTGAACCGATGAGAATGAATTACAACAATAAATAAACAAGTTTTTTAAAGTGTTGATTTCGCATTTTTTTTTTACTAAAAACAATAACAAAAAATTTTGTGCAGATTTTTTTTTTAAATAATTGGGGTTTTAGGGTGGAGTGTATTCAAAAAAGAGTGTCAGGAGATAAAAATGCTAATTTTGGAAAAAAAAAAAAAAGTCTCTTTAGAATATTTTTAGAATTTAAGTTCTTAGAATGAAAGTTCTTAAAAAAAAAAAGTGTGAAAAGATAAAATTGAATTGTAAGTTGAAAATCTAAGCAAAAAACCAAATTAGGTTAGCTTACCGTCCTACCTAACAAACTAATTGGTATGGCATAGCAAAATTAAATAATTATAAGTTAATATGGTAATAAAACTTTTACTTTATTTAAATAAACTCGTACTTGATGACTAAAAACCAAATTCTGTCTGCAGGTTGTATTCCCCAACTTAACAACCTTGACTGTTTCGAGTTGCTATAATTTGAAATATCTGTTTTCATCATCTACTCTTGGAAGCTTAAAGCAGCTCCAACACCTCCAGATCGGTTATTGCAAGGAATTGGAAGAGTTAATAAGAATTGATGACAATTGCAGTAATTATGTTGAATTTCCATCTTTGGAAAAACTGCATATACAGAGTTGCTATAATTTGAAATATCTGTTTTCATCATCTACTCTTGGAAGCTTAAAGCAGCTCCAACACATCGAGATCATTTATTGCAAGGAATTGGTAGAGTTAATAAGAATTGATGACAATTGCAGTAATTATGTTGAATTTCCATCTTTGGAAAAACTGCATATACAGAGTTGTCAAAGTTTGAAAAAACTATTTCCAGCTTCCATGACCAGGATTCTTTTGCAGCTTGAAAAGCTTCACGTGTCAGGCTGTGGAATAAAGGAGATTGTTTCCAAAGAAGAACGAGTAGAAGAAGAAGCCGCTAGGTTTGTGTTTCCAAGGCTATCCTCTCTGGAACTCTATTCCTTGGAAGAACTTGAATGTTTCTACCCCGGTAAACATACTACGGAATGGCCCAAGTTGAGAGAGTTAAATGTGGAGGAGTATGGTGAGAAAATAGATTTATTCAACTTCCAAAAAAATAATGAGGGTCAACCTGATGTCCCAGTGCAACAACACCTGTTCATGGTTGATAAGGTATCCAACCTTATAGTTTGATTTGGATTTACAATTTGGATCTAGTTTAGTTAATGAGAATAATCATTCTGAGCCGAAAATAATACAATGATGTGGTAAATGATATAACATTAAAATTAACTATAATACTTTTTAAATTATGAATAAATACGAGAAACCATTTGAAAACAATATTTGAATTAGACTTTTTTTTTCTTTCCATGTTAATTGATTTGTCTTTCTATACTTTAAAAGATAAATAAATAAATAAAGATTGTGCAGTTGTTTGTGGGGAACATAACACTGAATTTTTTAAATTTATTTTTTGAAATGTATCACTGATTTGTTTTTATTTGGTTGATTGGCAGGCCTTCTCCAACTTAGAGAAAGTGACAATATGCAGAAATCAAGTCAGAATAATTTGTCAAAGCACGTACCCAGAAGACCTCTTTCCCAATCTTGAATTTCTTGAGGTCACAGACGATAAATCAGCAGATTTCCCACTGGATATTCTAGTGAGATTCCACAATTTTAAAAAGCTTAAATTGACATCGAGTTCTTACACACAGATATTTTCATTTGAAGTGGTCGAGAAACATGCACAGACACTTGCACAAATAAAGAGTTTATGTATCTCTTCCCTCTGTAATCTGAAGCAACTGTGGAAACAAGATTCCAAAATGGACCTTATTCTTCAAAAGCTTGAATTTCTTGAAGTAAATTGGTGTGGCAGTTTGATTATTCTAATGCCTCCTTCAGCATCTTTTGAAAATCTAAAAATTTTGAAAGTCTCTTGCTGCAACAGGTTGTTAAGCTTAGTAGTAGCTTCAACAGCCAAAAGTTTGGTGTGCCTCGAAGAAATGAGTATAGAATATTGCCAAGAGATGGCAGAAATAATAGCAAATGAAGGAGATGTATTGGAATTCGAGATTATATTCTCGAGTTTGAAGAGTTTGGAACTACAGAGTTTAAGGAATCTCACATGCTTCTGCTCTGGGAAGAATTACACTCTTAATTTTCCATTGTTAGAAAAACTAAAAATGGTAGGATGTCCCAAGATGCAGTTTTTCTCTGAAGGAGTTTTGAGAACACCAAAGTTACAACAAGTATCACAAGACTGGACAAACTATGATTTGGAGTGTGATAACCTGAACACATTCATAAAACAACATCATGAGAAAGTGGTAAGTATTGATTAATTAAGTTTAATTTCCTCTCTCCTTACCTCTTTTATTCCCTTTTATGGATTAATCTAAATGATGTTGAATCTGGATTTGGGTTTGATGATGATGGTTTGGCTTGGGTTTCATTTGGGTTTGAATCTGAATGATGAGGATGGATACTGTCAAACTGATTAATCTTTTTTTTTTTTTTTGAAACCATATAGGCATTTAAAACTGTTTGCCTCATTAGGTGCAGTTTGTTTACACATGAAGTTTTGTGTAATTGTTTGTGGGAGGAACATAACACCAATTCTTTTTCATTTGATTGGTTGCCAGGTCTTCTCAAAATCGTTTATAAGTGGAGATGACATCAGATATGTTTGGCAAATATTTCCAAAACGAACGAAAGTTAGTCCCCACCATTTTCAAATAAGTCGTTTGATTTTCACTCTTTAAATTGTATAAAATTGTGTGAAATTTGTTTTATTTGGTTTGTCCTCAGGTTTTCTCCAACGCAAGGCAACTGAATTTGAACGGAAATGACATCAGAATGATTTGGCAGAGCCAGTTTCCAGAGCACATCTTTCCCAAAGTTAAATGTCTTCATGTCTCCAAGGATGAATCAATAGTTTTTCCATTTGGTATTTTTCAGATATTTCACGATGTGGCAAAACTTGATTTGACATCAAGTTCGTACAAAGAGATATTTCCACATGAAGAGGTACATAAACATGAAGGGGAGCTACCACAAATAAAACGTTTACGTGTCATTGAACTTCATGATCTAGAACAAATGTGGAAACCGAATTCCAAATTAGATTTAATTCTTATAAATCTGGAAATTCTGGAAGTAAAGGGGTGTAAGAGCTTGAATAATGTACTGCTGCCTTCATCATCTTTTGAAAACCTAAAAATTCTGAAAGTAGAGGGTTGTGAAAGACTGATAAGCTTAGTAGCAGCCTCAACAGCCAAATGTATGGTGCAACTTGAAGAAATGCAGATATGTAGGTGCAAAATGATGACAGAAGTAGTAGCTAACGAGGGAGATATAACAGAAGGAGACAAGATTATTTTCCACAAATTGAAGAAATTGGAATTGAATGATTTATCAAGTCTCACAAGCTTTAGCTTTGGGAATTACACCTTGAAGATTCCAGTTTTAGAAAAATTAAAGGTGAAGAAATGTCCCAATATGATGATTTTCTCTTCAAGTGACTTGAATACACCAATGTTACGAGAAATATGGCAAGACGAGACAGAATATACTTGCAAGAATGACCTTAATAAAATTGTACAACAACATCTTGAAAAAACGGTACGTATTGATTAACTAAGTTTGGTTTTCCTCTTTACCCTACATCATCTGTTGATATTTTTTATTCCTTTTCATGCAAACTTTAGCATTAGGCACAAGCTGCTCTGCTTCTACATATGATATATTATTTTAATATTATGATGGTTAAATAATTTTGAGAAATTCTTAAAAGGTAGAACCTTGTAATAAGATTATCATGACAATATTTATTTTCAAAATATCCTCTCTGAATTTTTCTATCAACTAAATTAATTAATAAAATAATTTATACATGAAAGTATTATTAGAGTGGTGTACTATGATGTGGTAGTATGCCTGCATTAAAAACCTTTTGCCACATTAGTTGGTCTGTCTACACAATTGTTTGTGGATCAATAATTAAAGTACTCTATAATTGTAAACCTCTTACTTATAAATAAATAAATTAATAAGTAAAGTACTCTATAATTGTTTGTGGATCAACACACCAATTTGTTTTTATTTGATTGTTTTGCAGGTCTTGTCCAAGAAAGAACTGAAATTCGAGAGCATTAGAATAATTTTGCAAAAGTGTGTAGAACATCATAAGGTTGGTCCTTAAATTTTTGTAAATAACTTTGCCTTTTTTTGAAGTATGTAAAGCTTAAAAGCCATATGAAATTTGTTTTGATTTGATTGCTCGCCAGGTCTTTTCCAACTTAGAGCAATTAAGTTTTAGTAGAGATGAGATCAGAATGCTTTGGCAGAGCCAGTTTCCACAACACCTCTTTCCTAAACTTGGACTTCTTGAGATCTCCGGGGATGAATCAACAGTTTTCCAACTTGCTATCCTTGAGAGATTTCAAAATGTAGACGGACTTAAGTTGAATTGTGGTTCCTATGAAGAGATATTGTCATGCGAAGATGTCAAGAAACATACAGGGACGCTTGCACAAATAAAAAGTTTATCACTCAATCAACTAGACGATCTTAAGCAAATGTGGAAACCGAATTCCAAATTAGATTTAATTCTTATAAATCTTGAAATTCTGGAAGTAAAGAGGTGTAAGAGCTTGAATAATGTACTGCAACCTTCATCATCTTTTGAAAACCTAAAAATTCTGAAAGTAGAGGGTTGTGGAAGACTGATAAGCTTAGTAGCAGCCTCAACAGCCAAATGTATGGTGCAACTTGAAGAAATGCAGATATGTAGGTGCAAAATGATGACAGAAGTAGTAGCTAACGAGGGAGATATAACAGAAGAAGACAAGTTAATTTTCCACAAATTGAAGAAATTGGAATTGAATGATTTATCAAGTCTCACAAGCTTCAGCTCTGGGAATTACACCTTCAAGATTCCAGTTTTAGAAAAATTAAATGTGAAAGAATGTCCCAATGTGAAGATTTTCTCTTCAAGAGACTTGAATACACCAATGTTACGAGAAGTATGGCAAGACGAGACAGAATATACTTGCGAGAATGACCTTAATAAAATCGTACAACAACATCATGAAGAAACGGTACGTATTGATTAACTAAGTTTGGTTTTCCTCTTTCCCTTACATCTTCTGTTGATATTTTTTATTCCTTTTCGTGCACAGTTTAGCATTAGGCACAAGCTGCTCTGCTTCTACATATGATATATTGTTTTTAGAAAGACCTAAATATTATGATGGTTAAATAATTTTGAGAAATTCTTAAAAGGTAGAACCATGTAATAAGATTATCATGACAATATTTATTTTTAAAATATCCTCTCTGAAAGTATTATTAGAGTGGAGTACTATGATGTGGTAGTATGCCTGTCTTAAAAAACTTTTGCCACATTAGTTGGTCGATATGTCTACCCTCTTAAATAAATAAATTAATAAAGAAAGTACTCTGTAATTGTCTGTGGATCAACACTTGTACACCAATTTGTTTTTATTTGATTGTTTTGCAGGTCTTCTCCAGGAAAAAACTGAGTTTCGAGAGCATTAGAATAATTTTGCAAAAGTTTGTAGAACATCATAAGGTTGGTCCTTAATTTTTGCAAATAACTTTGCCCTTTTTTTAAGTGTATAAAGCTTAAAAGCCATATGAAATTTGTTTTGATTTGATTGCTTGCCAGGTCTTTTCCAACTTAGAGCAACTAAGTTTTAGCAGAGATGAGATCAGAATGCTTTGGCAGAGCCAGTTTCCACGACACCTCTTTCCTAAACTTGAACTTCTTGAGGTCTCCTGGGATGAATCAACAGTTTTCCGACTTGCTACACTTGAGAGATTTCAAAATGTGGAGAAACTTGAGTTGAATTATGGTTCCTATGAAGAGATATTGTCATGTGAAGATGTCGAGAAACATGCTGGGATGCTTGCACAAATAAAAAGTTTATCAATCTATCGACTAGATGATCTAAAGCAAATGTGGGAACAAGACTCCAAAATGGACCTAAATCTTCAAAATCTTGAAACTCTTCAAGTAGAATGGTGTGGCAGTCTGGTTACTCTAATGCCACCTTCAGCATCTTTTCAAAATCTAACATGTATGAGTGTAGAGGGTTGCCATAGATTGATGTGTTTTCTAGTGCCATCAACTGCTAAAAGTCTGGTACGACTTCAGTACATGACCATAAAAAAATGCAATAAGATGATAGAGGTAATCTCATCAAATGAAGGAGCTGAAACCAGAGGTGAGATTATTTTTGAAAATTTGTGGTGTTTGGAGCTGGATGGTTTATCAAGTCTCACAAGCTTTTGCTCCGGGAAATACACCTTCAGTTTCCCATGTTTATATTCATTAACCGTGAAAAAAAGTCCCAAGATAAAATTCTTCTCTTTAGGAGTCTTGAACGTACCAAAGTTACGAGGAATATGGCATGACGGCAAGTATTATATTTTGGATGGTGACATTAATGCAACAATTCATGGGATCCATGAAAAGCTGGTATGCACTGTTGCCTTGCTTCTTTTGTTAATTAGTTTTCCAGAAAACTGTCTCTGAACAACCTCTCTCTCACTCTCTCTCTCTATATATATATTGATTTGCTTTCGAATGGTTCTGTTACTTTAATTATGTTGTGATCTGTTACAGAATACTAAAAATTCTACAGAAGATTGTGCTGGTCCTTCTGTTCTCTCCCCATCCTCATCCGCCATTTGACAACTTGTATGCTTCCACTATTCTTTCTCTTTCTTATACCTTTGATGAGTATATATTTCACATGTAGTTTGGTTTTAATTATTTTATGTTTTGAAGGATAGAATGTTCCGTAAGAAAATAAACAATTGTATGACAATTCTTTTTATCATTGTAACTAATTTCTATACAGATTTCTTCGGTTGAAGAAACTGTTGTTAAGTTGGGACTCATCAAAAGGGGCTCATTTTGAGTCTGAATATTGAATTAAAGACAGAGAACCAATCTATCAACAGAGAGAGGTAAAGCCCAGAAAAAAGTTTGTCTTTGAGACACATGAAGAAGAATTTAAACTTTTTCAAACAGAAATGGCTATCTAAAGATTCTAAACCAAGCAAATATGTGGAAATTGAAAAAACTCTTCTACCCTTTAATAAGCTGCTCTGTACCCTCATTATAAAAAAATATATATTATAAGATTTTATTATTTTGGTGGTAGATTAGGATGTTGAAAGTTGAAATTTTAAGTAATTTAGGTTTTGGTTTGTTAGTATGTTCCAAAAAAGTGCTATTGCAAAATTGTGGTGTATAATGAATTCAAAACTACTTCACAAAGGAGTTATGTTTTAGGTGCATACCAGTTTTTTTTTTTTTTTTTTTTTTTTTTTAATTCAAAATGCTGTTGAGTTTTTGAATCATTGCATTGAAATCCAATGGACAACAATTACCCTATAAGTTATAACTATATTGAACTTATAAGTTGTGGTTAGTGGTTACCATCATCATCTAAGTTTCTCTCTATGTTATCTCATTATGAATGTTTACTCTTGAATAAACTGTTATTGATTTTAATATAGTAATGGATTTCTACATCTAGAGCGCCATTTTTATCATGACAACTTATTTTGTAGGGTACCTGTGTACTCGCTTGCATGGCAGATCTCTCAGGATAACCAATAGCCTTGTTGCGTGGTTAGCTAACACAATCAGGGCAGCTGAGTTTTTTTTTTTAGAGAAACAAGAGACTCTTCTTTAAGGTACTGTCTAGATTTCAAACTTTCTGCTTTTAACTTGTATGAAATAAAGTTGTGCAAGAGAAAGAACATTAATTGTGATTAATCATTTGAGCTATGATCTATGGACATTAATACGTTGTAGGATACATATATTTGTGCCATGATCTGTGAACTTCTGTGAACATTTATGCTCTTGTTTAAAAATAAGATCTTCTTCATTCTTTTGTTGCTAATGTTTTTGTTGGAAAGTAGCTGGACAAAATACAGTCGGATACACAAATATATTTGACAGTGCATAGAAATTCCACATGATTTTATTTTGTACTGTGATTGACCCGTGAACTTTTGCCTTGAAAAGTCCTTACATGGTAAAATTAGTACTATTTCTTCTGACTGCCAGCTCGATGATGCTGGAAGAATTGGAACACAAAGAAGAAAGAAGTAGAGCTATTAAAGCTAGAAGAAGAATTAGGAGGTAGAGTAGAGATTTGCATTTGAAAATTGTTTGAAAAGTTAGTGTTAAATCAAGATATAATCTGGAGATTAAAGACACCATTGTAAAAATGAAATAATAAGGAAAATGAAATATACTTGTATAAAAAAATTTACAATTTTTTCTGGCATAAGAGTTATTTTTTCTGATTTTTTTTTAGACAGTGCATTAAAGAAAATAGGAAAACGCAGGAAGATTCAAGAAAAAAAAAAAAAGTAGTTCTGTATCCAAAAAATTTCAATTTTTTTCCTATATCAATTTTCTAATCTTTTATACATAAAATTTTATCAAAATTCAATCAATTTCGTCACAATGTAGATGGATGTGTGTGTTTATATTAGCCTGGATTTTAACTGACTTTTGTGAGGTGATGTAATGGGCTATAATATATAATAGGCTGAATAGGCCCGTAATTGCAGTCAATGGGCCCTCTGATGTGTGTGTATATATATATATATTTTTAAGTGCAAGGGCTTATCATCAAACCAACCTCATCTCATCTCATCAATGGGCCCCATAATATTAATCCTTGAGTACTTTTTTTGCTTTGTACGAGCGTTATACTTGGTGAATGCTATTGTCAATGAAATGTGTGTCATGCTTGAATATGTTTTTCAATGTCTATATTTTCATGTTTATCTGTCATTGTTGTCATTGTTTAGGTTTTATTTTTATTTTTATTTTTATTTTTATTTTATTTATTTATTTTTATGAGATAAACGAATATCATGTGCGGATAAGCTTAACCAGTTATAACCCAACACCTAAGTCACGTTGGATTTTTAATGGATGTATAATGTATTTGTGTGCAATTTCTATGTTAAGCTTCCCAGTACATTATTTGAAAGAGTTATCTAAAAATAATAAAATATTTATGGATGGCAATGGGGCGGGTTCAGGGCGGGGTAGCCTTCTCTGCATCCTATCCCATTTATTTTTTGAAACCCATCCTCTCACTAAACCCCATCATAGAAGGAGCGGGGTACAACGGGGAGTGCTTTCTCCATCTCCACCCATTTACCCCATTTATAATTTTTTATTTATTCAAATAACAAATATATAACCATTAAATATGATATAATATATAAAGTAGTAAATAATTTTAAGAAACTATTAAAAAAAAATCTCATAAACATAATTCCCACAAGTAAATTCAACCATTTTCGAACATAAACATAAAGTATGAAATTAAAATATTTGAAAATTGTAATGCTAATCATCTAATAGTTGAATTTATTTCTCTAGTTCTCTCTTCTTTAGTTTGTTTCCACCCCATGTTGTTCTTGTATGTTTACACAATTTTCTCTTGATGACACCAGTATCGAGTCTTCATTTTCTAATGTATCTGTAGACATATTTATGCCTACTTGAAGTAGTGATAAATAAATTAAATTTAATTCAAAAGTTGAAAATTATTAAAGTAATAAACTTGAAAAAAAAAAAAAAAAAAACTGTTATTAAACTTTTAATTTTAAAAGTTATTTGAGAAAGAAACTTACTGTATGTCCTCTTGTGTTTGAGATTGAATCTTGAACGTCGAACTTTGAGTTGTTTGAGGATTAGAGACTTAGCGTTGAAGTTAGCGGCTAGGGTTTTTATTAATAGTATTTTTTTTTTTGTCACTTTATGTTAAATAACGGTGAAGAGATGTAAAGTTAGGGTTAATGTGTGTGTGTGTATATATATATATATTAGATATATTTATTTTCTTTGAAATTAAGTAGTTTAACTAAGTATTATTTTAAGCGTAGCGGGGCGGGGCGGGGCGGGGATTATAAAACCCATCCCCGCCCCATACCCATTGTGGGTTAGACTATCTTTCCCCATTCCCGCCTTGTCCCTACCAAATTGAAACTCATCCCCACCTCAAAAATGCTGGTCCCCGCAGGGAATTTTGCCATCCCTAAAAATATTCAATTTGAAAGAAATTTTTGAAATATCTTTTAAGATAAAATGTATCATTATCGATATTAGTTACATTTTTTTTTTCATGTAAAGTATAAAAAAAAAAAAAAAAAAAAAAATCAAATTACATTTTTTCCATCAAATACAGGGATAGATAGAGTGGGAACGGATATCCCTACCTCAATTCAGGGATTCCTTTAATCTAGCCCGTTTACTTATAAATGGGGATATATACAGGGATGAAGATATATATATATATATATATATCTCAAACGGATACGATGATGGATATTGAGCTATCCATTCTCAATTCATTCCATTGCCATCCATAGTTATCACAGATGACCACTAAAATGGTTTATTAATAGAGAACTTGTTTATAGGATTAAAAATGCTCTGATACCAAGTAAAAATATGAGAGAAAAATAATTTTATTATTCATGATCCTAATTTTAGGATGACTCTATTGCCATCCAAAAAACTTCTCATGGTAGTATGGTACCCATTTTTCAATTTGCAATTATCAAAAGTTAAAAATAAAAATCGAGGAATTCCAAAAATAGCCCCATTTCTATTTACTCCCATCAACCAATTTTTCATTCATTTCTATGTCTTCTTCTATTCTTCATTCAATTCTCCATTTTAGTATTAATTAATATATTTTATATAATTTATCTCAAGGGCTAAAATGTCCTTTTTTCAGCTTTTTCTTATCAACCGTTAGTCAACGGTTCAAAAGGATCGTTAATGTAATTAAATGATTTCCATCTTGTTAGTGCAATAAAACCAATAACCAATAAAACCAATGTCTCTTCTAAGTCCTTCGCTAATGTAATTTGTGATAGCAGTAGAGATTCACAAGACCACAAATAGCTCATCTTCCATGTTTATCCAAACATAGTTCAGCTAGTGTATATTAAGCCTTCACTTTGTTACCATATGTAATTAGGTTTAACTAGGTTTAATTACTTTCCTATCTTGAGTATTGTAATGTGTATAAATACAATCACATATCAATGAATAACAAAAGATCAATTCTCTCACAAATATCAAATTATATTATGGTATTAGAGCCAAGCTGTGAAATAGCTTGAAGATCCTGAAACCCTAGCCGAAACCCTAGCCGCTCAATTTTCTTCTCCTCACAGTTCTTACCTAAATTCTCTTCCTTTTATCATTCTTCTCCTCACCGCCCCTACCCAGCCTCGACTATGACATCTCCTAGCGCATCTATGACCTCTTCTACTTCTTCCCCTCAAGTTGTTCTCATGGGAACAAACAACTCTAATCAAACACAATCACTGATTGCCATTAACTCCACACAAAATTCCAATCAGACTATCCAAATGTGGAAATTATGCCGCATGGAGATAACAGTTTGAAAATCTCCTTTTTGGCTACGGTCTTATGGGATACCTGGATGGTACCAAGCCATGCCCCCCAGAAGTCATTGCAAATCCCTTAAGAACCTTTGACAATCAAGCAACACAAGAAACCACTGCAAACCCAGATTATCACATCTGGCTTCGCTAAGATCGACTGCTCCTCCATGCAATACAAGTTACATACACCGGTGCTGCACAGTCCATCGTCACTCGCTCTACTACCTATGCTCAAGCATGGGAGAAACTTGAAGCCTCCTACACCAACTGTTCTAACACTCGCAAACTTAGACTCCTTGACTCACCAATGTCAGTTTATCAGACAAATCAGTTGCGGATTACATGTAAGGAATCAAAAACATACTCAACAATCTTGAGTTAATTGGTCACTTTGTTGATGATGGTGCAACTGTAATACACACCTTCAATGGATTGGGTCCAACCTACTTACCACTTGTTTCCACCATTCTAGCTTGAGACTCCCTAATCTCATTCGAAGAACTATATTACAAATTACTTGACTATGAAGCCTTTCTCAAATGTGATGAAACAAAAAAGGGCGGATCGCAGATAACGGCACAGTTTAATCAAAGGACATTCAACCAAAGAGGTCGAGGCTATCAAGGAAACTCATCACCACACATGGGACACAACCAAACATACAACAACAACAGTAACCACAACCACCAGTTGAATTTTAGGACAACATCAAGCGGTGGCCGCGGCTTCTCCGACTAAGGTAGTTCATATTGGCTGAACATCTCACCTCACTTCTCTTAACAATGGCGTCCATCTGCCTCCAATAATCAGTCCCGACCGATGTGTCAATTGTGTGACAAAGTTGGACACAGAGCTCACGTGAGTCGCTCATCTGGGTCTCAGACGTGGCCTTATGCAAGCCATATGAACTCGGATCAATCAAGTCCTCGAAATAACTGGATCCTTGCACATGACATCAGATCTTCAGCACCCATCTCTCCACTCGGAATACAGCAGCATAGAGGATATCATCGTTGGGGATGGTAAAACAATTCCTATAACTCACACTGGTTTCACTTCATTAATCACTCCCAATAACTCTTTTCGTCTTACGCAAGTTTTATGTTCTCTTTACATCTCACAAAATCTAGTGTCTGTGTCTCAATTTTGCTCTCATAATAATACATCCATTGAGTTTTTTCTTGACAGTTTTCTTGTGAAGGATCTGACCACGGGGGCATCCTTGGTCCATGGCCAGAATAAGAGGAATCTTTACGTATGGCTAAAGTTGAGTCTTCCGTGTCACTCTTCATCAGGTGCTCACTAGAATTTCGCGTCATCCCAACCCACCGTCTCATCTCAGTCATGGCACTATCGCCTAGGTCATCATTTCTTACCAATTCTCCAAAAGCTCATCTCGTCTCATAGTTTTCCAATTACCAAGTCCGAAACTAACGTTTCTCATTGTTCTGTATGTCTATGTAATAAAAGTCACAAATTACCATTTGAGATATTAACATTGACAAGCAATAAACCTTTTGAAATTTTATTTACTAATGTTTGGGGTCCTACTCATATACCGTATTTTGACAATTATAAATATTATGCCATCTTTGTGGACTATTATTCAAAATATACATGGTTATATCCATTCAAATACAAGTATGAAGTCTCACAAGTCTTTTGACGGTTCAAACTGCTTGTCGAAATTTTTTTCAATACCTAAATCAAAACAGTTTATTCGAATGGCAGTGGGGAGGCCCAAGCTCTTGTTCTCGATCTGCAAACCTTTGGTATCCAACACCTAAAATCCCTACCTCACACAAACTTGAACATGTTGGTACAGGTGAATGCAAGCATCGACTTGTAGTGGAAACAACATTAACCCTTCTTCACCATGCCTCCATACCACTAAAATTCTGGTCATTGGCCTTCAAAATCGCAGTTTACCTGATAAATCACATGTCCACTAAAGTCCTGAGTTATCAAAGTCCATACTCAATCCTCTTCAACAAAGATCTGAACTACGATAAATTCCATGTGTTTGGATGCTTGTGCTATCCGTGGTTACGTCCGTATACGTCTCATAAGTTGCAACCTCGCTCTTGGCCCTATGTCTTTGTAGGTTACTCCAATGAACACAATGTGTATCTATGTCTAGATCGGTCTATAGGTCGAGTATATGTTTCTTGTCATGTCGTTTTTGTCGAAAAGTCTTCCATTCTCCACTGCCACAAGTCATGCACCTCAAGTCCCTCCCATGACCGTTAGTCACTGGATTGAGTCCTCCTCCTCCATTGAGACATCATGACAACGTAATGAGACTACCACAACTCTAGAAAATCCTCCCCATCACGATATCTCACTCATTGATGTCATCTCCATTCCCATACACACCTCACCCAACTCCCCGTCTCTATCGTCTCTCATAAATTTGGGCACCTAATTATCTCCAGCTGGTTCGCCACAACCTGTAGATACCCAACCTATCCCGCAAACCGAGCCACTTCCCACAAACCCGTCCTCCACTGACCAAAACGAAGCCGAGTCAGCTCTACTGTCAAATAATCCACACTCCACCTCTCCTCCAAACATGATACACACCCGGTCCAAGAGCCACATCTTAAAACCAAAAATCATCTTTGATCTAAATACCACAGCTTATTCCCCTCCCCAAACCGAACCAACCAACTTGACACAAGCCCGTAAGTTTTTGGAGTGGCGACAAACCATGAGTGCTGAATATGATGCACTGGTCAAAAACGACACTTGGATATTGGTTCTGTCTTATTCCCCTTAAAATGTGGTTGGCTGCAAATGGATTTTTCGCATTAAACGCCACCTAGAGGGCTTGGTGGCTTAGTATAAGGCTCGCCTTGTGGTGAAAGGCTTTCATCAACAACCTGGCATCAACTTCACCGAGACTTTCAGTCCCGTTGTGAAACCAGTCACTGTCCGCTTAATTCTAACTCTTGCTGTCACTAGCGGTTGGCCTTTGCGCCAACTTGATGTCAATAATGCCTTTTTGCAGGGATCTCTGACTGACGACTTCTACATAGACCAACCTTCTGGATTCGTGAATCTCACCATGCCACAACGTGTGAAAGCTTTGGAAAGCGATCTATGGTCTTCGTTGGGCACCCCGTGCTTGGTACAATTAGCTGTGTACCTTTCTTCAAGCAATAAGATTCATCAACTCAAAATGTGACGCGTATCTCTTTGTTCAACAACACTCTAGACAGACCCTGTATCTCTTAGTGTATGTTGATGATATCATCATCACTGGTTCATCAAATTCATAGGTTTGTGACTTCATTACAGTTCTAGCTCACTGATTCTCATTGAAGGATCTCGGTCAACTGTCATTCTTTCTAGGTGTCGAAGCTTTTCACTCCGCGAGTAGGTTATCTCTCCCAACAAAAATACACTCGTGATCTACTAGCCAAAACGGATATGTTTGAAGCAAATACCGTCTCAACACCATTATCACTTACAGAATCCTTGAAGCTGGTTAACGGTAGTGCACCTACGGATGCAACTCAATATCGCCAGATTCTAGGCTCACTTCAATATCTATCATTAACTCTGTCCGTATGTCTCCTTCGCTGTCAACAAACTCTTCCAATTCATGCACCATCCAACGATAATTCACTGGAATGCAATTAAAATAGTCTTTCGGTACCTCAAAGGATCACTGAACCATGGCTTACTCATTTGCCGCAATTCTCCTCATCATCTCCACGCCTTTGCTGATGCTAACTGGGTAGGTGATCCGGATGATCGGTAGTCGACTACAGCGTATGTCATTTTCCTTAGCTCTACTCCTATCAGCTGGAGCTCCAAAAAGCAACACACTGTTGCAAGATCGACCACTGAAGCGGAATATCGTGCAATTGCCTTGTCTGCTGCTGAACTGAATTGGATCGGCCATATTCTCTCTGAGCTTCAGATATGAATACCTAGTACTTCTGTTATTTATTGTGATAATGTTGGTGCCACATACGTCTGTGCTAATCCCATATTTCATAGCCGTATGAAGCATATGGCCAGCGATTTTTTCTTTGTTCGGGATCAGGTGGCCCATCAACAGCTGCGTATCTCTCACGTCCACACAAATGATCAGCTGGCGGACTCTTTAACTAAGCCTCTCTCATGTCGACAATTTGTTGATCATCGCTCCAAGATAGGCAACCTCGACGGTAGCTCTATCTTGCGAGGGCATGATAGCAGTAGAGATTCACAAGACCACAAATAGCTCACCTTCCATGTTTATCCAAGCATAGTTCAGCTAGTGTATACTAAGCCTTCACTTTGTAAACCATATGTAATTAGGTTTAACTAGGTTTAATTATTTTCCTATCTTGAGTATTGTAATTTGTATAAATACTATAACATATGAACGAATAACGTAAGATCAATTCTCTCACAAATATCAGATTATATTAATTTGCCCAATAATAATAAATAAATAATGCATAATTTAGTTTGTTTCTTCATTTTTCATTTTCAGTTATAACTTATAATTGACTGAATAAGAGAGGCAGGGAGGCGAGGAAGGGAACGACACTGTCTAACGATGGAACCAATAACCATGTCAACGACTGAGTCGACTAGTCGATCTCATCAACTCTCTGGTGAGTGATTTCTGGTCCCAATCAATTTAAATTTGATATTATTTATGAAAATTGTCGTTTGATATTCTTCCGACAGTGGTTGAGCGCAAGAGAGTAATGAGTCATGGAAACTGTGGTATATATATTACACGAGACGGGTTCAAAGGATGTTGTTATCGTGTGCCATAGATTTCAATCCTGGAAGGAACAGATCCCTATGATCAACATTGTAGCTATTTTTCAAAGACAAGGAACCTCCGCCTACTGCATTGATTTTCCAGGGAATGGAGAAAATCAAGGTTCATTTCAGTACGGTAATCACCGCAGAGAAGCTGAGGATTTACGTGCTATTGTTCAATTCTTTCGTGCGCAGGAACGTCTGATTACTGCAATTATTGGCCAAAGCAATGGTTTGTTATTGTATCCTGGGCTAGAGGTGTCAAAAGGGCCAGATAAATCCGGTCCGATTTGGTCCGGCCCGTTACTGTAGAGGCCTTAATTTGGCCTGAGCTTATTATTTTAAAGCCCGAATTTGGATTGGGCTTTTATAAATTACTGTGTGAGCTGAGCCCGATTCGAACCCGAACAAGTCCGGCTCGAACAGTAAATAATATATATATATATATATAATTTGTTTAATAAAAATATTTTGCTGCCAAATAATAGAAAGAAATAAATTAACAAGTCATATTTGTGCATTTGCGGTGACATATAATGATTTCTGAATATGTAGTATATAAATAAATTTGAACATACTAACAAGTTGATGACTACAGCTTGGCGGTAAGTGGTGCTCATATAAGCAAGGAGGTTAGCGGTTTGAATCCAAATATTTTACACTAAAATTCTAAATTTTATAAAAAGCCCAAATTATATGTAATATATAATAAAATTTAATATAGCATGGTGGTAGTTGTTTGGATGACCAACTAGGTTGGTGGTTCGAACAATGGTGTGAGCATCCAAATATTTTGATTGTTAAAGAAGTCCAAACTTGATAGGCCTGTTTGGGCCCAAATTTGGTTCGGCCCGGCTCTCAAGATATTGGGCTTGAGGGTTGAGCTTAGCAATTGATGACAAATTTGCTCGAAAATTTCAGGCCGGGCTGGCCCGACCTGGCCCTCTTGACACCTCTATCCTGGGTTGATTTCATATTTCATAAACGAAAATGGAGAGGATTTCTTTCAATTGTGTTAAAATCGTTGACTCTATATATGGCTTAATGTTTATTAATCATACAATATTGGATTTGAATTTGTTGGTCAAATGAATATTGTTGTCATGGCTTATGTGCCCACACTAGATATTGTTCTTTTTATCATTTCTTTAAAACCAGGTTGTTGAAAAAAATTTCTACAGGAGGAAATGTGGTGCCTCTGTATGCTTCCAAGTATAATGACATACCTGTTGTCAATATTTCTGATCAGTTCGACCTAGAGAGAGGCATTGAAGGTCGCTTGGGTCAACTGTTAAAAGTCTGGTACAACTTGAATACATATATGACCATAAAAAAATGCAATATGATGACAGAAGTAATCTCATCAAATGAAGGAGCTGAAACCATGAAAAGCTGAAAATCTGGTATGTACTTGCTTGGATTATATTTTGGATGGTGACCTTAATGCAACAATTCATGGGATCCATGAAAAGCTGGTACGTACTGTTGCCTTGCTTCTTTTCTTAGTTTTCCAGAAAATTGTCTCTAAACAACCTCTCTCTCTATATATATATATTGATTCACTTTCGAATGGTTCTGTTACTTTAATTATGTTGTGATCTGTTACAGAATACCAAGACTTCTACAGAAGATTGTGCTGGTCCTTCTGCTCTCTCCCCATCCTCGGCCTCCTCATCCGCCATTTGAACAACTTGTATGCTTCCACTATTCCTCCTTCTTAATGGGTATAAATTTGAGAAATTTTGTGGTAGTAGAAATGATGATGTACAGTGAACTCACATATAGTTTGTTTTTATTTATTTTATGTTTTGAAGGATATAGAGTGTTCCATAAAAGAAAAGAAACAATTGTATGACATTCTTTTTGTAATTGTAACTAATTTCTATACGTAGTTCTTCAGAAGATTGAATTAAAGAAACAGAATGAATCTATCAAGTATCAACAGAGAATCAACTGTTGTTGACTAATTTGGAATATTAATCACTTATGCGTACAATCAATTTAGTAATGGATTTCTATGGAGGATTTCCGTTACTTGGTTCTGAAATCGAAGAACTAGAGGTTGAAAAAGAATATTGATGCATTGGAGTGGTCATTGGATCGAAGTGAGCTCTAATACCATGTAAATAAATGTATTTTGGTAGACAAATAAGAATGAGGAAAAAATGAGAAGGTCTGAAGAAATGTTTCAATACATTGCTCAGCTTTATTTATGTCTATGCACAAAACCTACAAAAGGAAACTATTACGGGTAGTAAACAATCCAACTGTCTAGCCTTCTATTCATATACAAATAGAAACATCTAAATTCTAACATAATTCTTTTTAACAAACAAATAATTTTCCAAATACTAATATCCAAATTGTGTCATGTGAGTTACGTTGTAATTATTATGAAAAACATTCGATAATGTGAATCTAAATTTTGTAACATGGGAGTTGTAATTGTTATGAAAATCATCACGTAAAAAAAAAATCATTACAAGAAAATACAGTACATGTTTGTACATGTATTTTACCGATCTTTGTATTTATACTTGATACTTGGCGGGTGGAATACTTTGTTCATTTTTGAAGAAATTATCGGGGTTAACAATGGCCTTCACATTCACCAATCTTTGAATATTTCCTTTGTAGTACTTAAACCCATAAACTTGAGAATCTTTGAAGCTTGTTTGATTACTGGAAATACTGCCTATATCAATATCTCTGTTTTTGAGAAATGCCTCCGTTGGACCACTCGAAACATCTGAAGCCATTGAAGAATAGAAATCTCTTATCCCATTTATGTAACGATTGGATACGAGATACTGAATTTTGAATAGGTTTCCTATTCTATGAGGAAATGGAGTTTCAGATTCCGATATTTCACTCATTTTGCCTCCATAGGGTTTCCATTGCGTGGATATCTTTACATCAAGATCAATCATCTGTTTCCATATATTTTCCAAACCTTTCTTTGGAATCACATTCTTTATATAATCAGATTTTCTTTTAAAGGAGAAACTGATCACCTCTTTTGGTCTGTGGAGTAAAACATCAATGGAGGTTCCCACTGGAAAATCTGCCCAAAAAAGTGTGGATTCTACCCAACTCATCTCGTTGAATCTTTCACCCGTAATCCCAATTCAGTAAAGCTTATGTTCATCAATGGAATAAGACTTTGAGTTTGCCCTAGAAAAAGACCAACGAAGAAAACAACCACCGTCTTCTCACCCTCACGGGCTCCTTTTGCGACAGATGGAAAAGCTCTTATGAAAATGTCTTCAGGTAGACTATGGACAACATTCTGCCACCGGTGGACAACATCAGTTGCTCCTTGCTCAAGCGTCTTGTTTATTTTAAATACAGTCACCTTTTCGGAACCGGAACCAGCTTGATTTTCCATGATAAAATAACACCAAAGCTTGTTCCACCACCTCCTCTAATGGCCCAAAATAGATCTTCTCCCATGGATTTTCTATCAAGAATTCTACCTTGAACATCAACAACATTGTCCACTGGGAGGCCGTATTTTCTCATCAGATTCCCATACCCACCTCCAGAAAAATGCCCACCAACGCCAAGTGTAGTGCAAACACCAGCTGGGAAGCCAAGGAGTTTGCTTGTGTTGGAAATTTTATAGTAAAGTTCTCCCAAGGTAGCCCCAAACTAAACCCAAACAGTCTGATTTGCCATATCAATATCAATGGATCGGAGATTGAACATATCAAGAATTACATGCGGGACGGTTGATATATAAGAAAGGCTCTCATAATCGTGACCACCACTTCGGATTCTGATCTCCAGGCCACTGTACTTTGCACAAATAACAGTTGCTTGGACATGGGATTCATGACTGGTTGCGACAATAGTAAGCAGTTTTGGAGCGTCAGCAGTCAAGAATCTTCGATTTTTAATGTTTTCCGTCAATATAGATTGAAAAGAGGAATTGTTGGGGGTGTAAATGGATTCAAAAATAGGATAAGAAGGCTGAATGTGAGTAGGTAGGCATTGGGTTTTGCTGTTGTTGGTGCTGACCACTCATGACCACAGACTCAAAGCATCATTAACTTTAAAAGCAGCTAAGGGTTGGAAACCCATTAACAGAATAACAGATGAAATTTAGTTATTAATACAAATACAACACATGTTAGGAGACATGTTGAATAACTTGTCAATGTAAAAAACGGTATACCTATTTACAATGACCCTGACCACCAAGAATAAAAGAAAAACAGGGAGGGGAAGGAGTAGCAGATAAGGGTGGAGGAGCTTACACTCTGCAGTTGTGTTCGCATGTATCCATTCTCATAAACCAAATGCAAAACCTGCTTCTGCAGACAGTCACTCTCTACCATCAACAATTTGTTCATGGCACTTAACTTCCTATTCACTGTCCAGAGTCGGGAGGCTTCTTTTATCTGCTTTTCACGGCATCTATCATTGAAAAAAAGAGTAAATGAATTTAGATAACTACTAAAACAGCATAAACTTCCTCCCAAGCAAACAATACACAAAACTCTCAAAGATGGAGAAGATTCATATGATGAACCATTAAGACAAAAACCCTTCTCTGAGCATTCAAAGTATCCCAAAATCAATATTTTACAGGACTATTCAAATAAGCAGGATGAATCATGTCAACCAAACTCTAAATAATGGTTAAAACTTAAGACAATAGAACTTTAAAGAGAAGACATTTTGTGAAATGTGGCTGAAGAACAGTAGCTGAATTACTTAAACAAAAAGAAGATAAGATTTTTCATCATAGAATCATTTCCTAATTCCTCTTCTACACCAGTCCTCTATAACATTATGAGCATTAAGTAATTTACTAAAAGAAGCAGCAATCATGTATAAACCCAATTTTCCTACCTGAATTACAAAGAATCTTCTACCACTCTGATCATCATCACAAGTGAACCACTCGGAGGGTGATGAACATGTTGATTTCACAGAATATTTCAAATAAAAAGAACTACTGTATATAGAACTTTCAATCTAATATTCACAATAACATATAGTAGAAATACAGTAATTCCTCGGATACCCATGTAATTTGTTTGTGCTATCAAAATCACTCATTTACTCCTGCTCTAAGTTTTAACTTCAAGTACACACAATTGCAGCTTTGGATTTTTATTTTTCAAATTTATGAGAACTTCTCTTTTCAAATGTGTTAAATACGCTAAGTCAAATTCGCACAAACACAGTCAAATAATGTGCAAACCAAATTATTCACAAAGAAAACCAAATTGTTTGCAAATAAAAAAGCAGAGAGAAGATGGTGTGTACCGCAGTCACAGCATGGTGCAAAGCTTGCGCACTGTTGCATGATCTTCTGAACTGAACGACGACGTCTGGACGGCGACCACCAGAAAACAATCAATTATGCATCGACTCAACCTATTTCAAAATACAAAAGTTCAAACATTGAAGTTGAAAATGAAGTTTAAGTGAAACCGAACACAGCACAAATCAATCAAAAAGTCACTCTGTGTCAAAATTGAAGATTTGAAATGTCGAAATTGAAGACGAAGTCGTTGTTGAAGACGCTGCCGGCGGCGCTGGGGCAGCTGACGGTAGTGGAATAATCGGTGGGGAAGCAGTGTCGGGAGGAGAGCCGGAGGATGAGTGGTGAGCGGAGAGAGGAAGAGGTTGGTGAGAGAGTGACATTAGAGCCGATGGTAAAATTGGTTAATTTAGCGATTTAGGGTAAAATTGGGGAAAAAAAGTTACAAAATTATTTAAGAGCAAATACGGGCCATGTGGAAAAAGAAAAAAAAAATGCTATTCTTTAATTTATAGATTTTGACATTCCAGCATTTATTAAATGCTGTTAAAGATATTGAATATTTACCGATTACAACGTTTACTACAATAAATGCTGTAATAGACACTGGTTATAGCATTTCTTAAAAAATGCCGAGAATTTTATACTGTAAAAGATCATATTTCTTGAAGTGAATATTTAAAAAACAATAAAAACTAAAAGAAAATAATCACTTAACTACATATATGACCATATATTAGGAAAATAAAACTACATATATAACCAAATAGCTAGCTAAATCCAAGCTAAATGATCTCTTTTTTTATCAAGTCAAATCTGGTTTTTTTTTTCAATAATATTTTTTTAGTCATTCAAAATAGTTGAATAACTGGAATTTTTTTATTTAAAAAAAAAAAAAAAAAACTAAATTGTTTTATCGGTATTTATTAGCATGTTGAGTCTCTTGATACAATAAGTGGTTGACAAACTCTACTTGGAATGGATTAGATGAGTTTTGTTCTAGTGGTATGCGCTTCACACCTATACACAACATTGAGATTGTATGTTCAAATCGATCATATCCACCTTTTTTGACACCTAAATTAGTTGTAACCGTAAAAAAAAAAGTAATAAATAAATAACTACTTGGACTCTAATCCTTGTGAAATAGCATACGAATCTCCGGCTATAAGCTATGACTTGAGAAGGATTAATAATGTTTTGGTGTTTTGGACAAGTTGGCTAATGGTGGAATCAAATCTTTTCAAATTGCTTCGCAATTGATTTGTAGTTGATTTTGTTATGGCTTTGGTACGTCAAAATAAAGATTAATTGTTAATAACCATATTTTTAAGAAATTACTTGAATGTCCTCGTATAAAAACCATCCTCAAACACACTCTCTCTTTCTCTCTCTCATCTCCTCACTCTCCTCGATCCTCTCTATCTTTTCTCTTTTCTATCCCGTTAAATCTTCGCTGGTCGTCGTCGCCACCGCCCTGCGAAGTTGCCACTGCTGAGCTACCTGGACTGCGCCGGGCCAAGGGATGTGCAGCTTGGCTTCGCGAACCAAGCAAAGTCACCTGGCTTCACGAACCAAGCGAGGCGACATCGAACTTCACGAACCAGGCGAGTTAGTGACGGCTCGACTTGCAACAGCGCCGCCGAAGAGTGCAACAGTGTCATCGGAGCTTTCCCGTCACCAGCGCTGTGATCTAGAGAAAAAAGAGAAAGAAAAAACGTGATTTGAGGAAGAAGTGATTTTAGTCAAGATTTCAAGTTTTAAGTCAAGATTTCAAGTTTGCTTCCAGATTTCAAGATTTTTGTCAAGATTTCAAGTTTTAAATTTTCAAGTTTTTTTGTCTACATTTCAAGTTTTTTGTCCACATTTCAAGTTTTTAAAAAATAAAACTAAGTTCAGGGGTACTTTTATAATTTATGGATATATACTGAAATTTTATTAAAAATGTGGTTATTAAGTATTAACAATCAAACTTTCGTATGTGGTTAAAAACGAAATTTACATACTGTATGTGGTCATTTTTAGTAATTTCCAAAAAAAAAAAAAAAAAAAACCTCAAAAATATAAATCATAATAACTTGGAAGCAGCTCGCAATTGTTTTTATTTTATTTTATTTTATTTTATTTTATTTATTTATTTATTTTAAGGATTTAACTAAATAATGGTATTTGAGGACGTAATTGTTTAATTCAAATGATGTGACAAGTGAGTTGTCATTACCATATAAATCATAAAATAATATGATTAATGAATAAATCACTTGCCACATCATTTGAGTTTATTTTTGGACTAATTTTTGGATTGTCTAGTATTAGTGAATTTTTAAAACATTAATACTTAATATAATTAAATAGCAAATGATATAAACAAAATATCATATAATTAACATAAAAGTAATACTATACAACCCAAAAAAGTAACCCAATGTTTTTGCTAAATGATGCAGCAAATGAGTTGTCAACACCAAAATCATGGCCACATGCCCCCAGGGGGTGATATGATAAATGATATGATAAGGACAAGTCACTTGCCACATGCCCTCAGGAGTGTAGCTTAACCAGTAGATGGACAAACTTGGGGCTTGGGCAAATGACTTCCAAGTTAGCGGCTCGAATCCTACCAATGACAAAAGTTTCAAAAGAAATATATATGGTCTAGATAGGTAGATATATAAATATCGTCAAAAAAAAAAAAAAATCACTTACCACATTATTTTAGTTGGTTTTAGGGCTCAATTTTTGGGTTGAATATCATTAGTGTTAATATAAATTTGATTTAAAAATTGAGTTGCGATATTTGCACCCCTCTAAAACTGTACGTGTACACTACTAGGAAAAAAAAGTCAAACCTATATGATGGTTTTTAAAAAGCATCATAAAAACTTGATGGTTTGTTTTAAATATCAAGATTTAATGACACTTGTAGATAATATCATTGTTGATGGTTTTTAAAAAGAGTCCTTAAAATTTCTAACACTCTTTCCAAAGTCATTTATGGAAAAGTCATCCACTTAATAAGTTTTGTAGAAATAGCACCAATTAAGGTGATTTGCTAAAATTGCCCCTAGTCTCTCTTTGTCTCTCTCTTTCTTCCTTTCTCTCTTTCTTCCTCTCTCCTTTTTCTTCTTTTCAAAAACTTCCATTAATCCATCAATGGAGGTCGGACAGACCTCAAATGGAGGTTGAATGTGTAGGGAAAAATACGTTTGCACACGACGGAAGCGAGACTAAAAGAGTTTAGTATATTTTTTAAAAAATTCCATATTGAACCTTAACCCTTTAATTAATTACATATATACGAAAAGATAAAATACCTTTGTCGTGTGATCCGATTGACTAACGTCGATGGTAATCCACAAGATCTTCCAAAACCGATCACGAACGTGAATCACCTAGGAGCGTGGTCTCCCTTCTTTGAATTGTGAACATGAGAATGAACAACAAAAGCTTTTCTGAATCTGTTAATCACTACAATCTCTAAAAGGTTGCTAAGAATGTTCCGGTCACTTTTGAATTCACAATCGTGAGATTGAAATTCGCGTGAACCTAATTCGAAAGTGTGTACAAGATCTCTTGATGTTAAGATCACTAGTACACTATCGAAACAAGAACAATTCTTTTCTCACAAAACCCTCTTGGCCGAATTCTCACTATTCTAAGAGTAGGATTCTTATTTTTCTCTTTAGCAAAAGAAAATAAATTCTTCAAAGGCAAAAATTACTAGGGTTGGCCGAAAATTCTCACCATACATATATAGGGACCGAATTTTTTGCCCTAGTTAATTTAGGGTGGCCGAAATCTTACCATAGTTAATTTAGGGTGGCCGAATTCTTCCAAAGTCCTTTTTCAAATAGGATACAAAAGACTTCTTAGAATTCAAACCCTAATCCAACTCTTTAGTGTATTTGTGACTATATAAAAGACTTCCTAATTTGACTAAACAAATAAAGTCTTTTATATTCAGTATAATACTAATAGTTAGTATACTACTAGCTAGGAAACATATTTCCTAATCAGAAAAAGATTTGATTTTTAATTAAATAATTAATTAACATATTAATTAATTTCTATTTAATTAAATAATAAAATAAAACAATATAATGAGCTAAAAATTGGTCATTGCCGCCCATGACTAGAACTTGAGCCTACATATTGTTTTCTTATTTTATTTAATCCATTTGGATTTTAATAAAAAGCCCACATGTGAACTAGACCCATTCTTACTAAAAGAAACAAGCCCACATGTCTTTCATTAATATATTAATATAATTAAATAGCCCATTAAATAAATAATGTGCAAATTATATTCTTAATATATTAAATACAATTCTAAATGGACCCACAAATAGTCCGGTAGAATATATCAAGTGATTCATGCAAGTCTGTGCGGATTGAGGATCTTGGCGGGCCTATCTAAATTTAAACTCCAATAGATATAACCAAATCATAATCAACAAATGATTCATTTAGGTTCAATCTATTAATTTTAGTTCATTCCACTAAAGAACTAAAATTGCACTCTTAAATAAAGATGGAATAAGTTAACGATACTCATTCATACCCTAGACAATCATATGGGAGATAGTGAATCCTCGTGAAGAATATCAGTAATCGCTAAGAGCTCATAAACCGCTTATAGCTCTCTAAGTTACCATATTTACTCATATGACCACACTTTGAACTTGGATATATATTATGACTTGTCCAGAAGTCATCTTTCAATAGACACTATTAAAAACTCAACGTTAAGATTTCATATCCAAAACCACAAAGCATCCATGTGATGATATTCTACTCACATTTAATAAATAGAGCCACGATATCCATATCTATAAATGAAGTCTTCTATCGATTAACAAATGAATACCACCAAACTATTGAGGATAGACTATGCTATATAATTGTACTCGTTGATAG
Organism: Acer campestre; assembly: GCA_954870605.1. Lineage (NCBI taxonomy): Eukaryota > Viridiplantae > Streptophyta > Magnoliopsida > Sapindales > Sapindaceae > Acer > Acer campestre. Next base: position 23,662,747 of record OX940809.1, on the reverse strand, counting down.
CTCAAATGATAACACTTGCAACCATAAGTCTATCATTTATCTCAGGATTAAGATAGACTCTCCGATTGTCCTGATAATGAAAAGACTTTTATCTATTGACGGTTCTAGAAAGAGTATTTCATTGTGATCCAGTTCAATGCTCCCAGTGCACTAGATTCTTTTACTCGAAGACCCTTCGATGATTTTAGACTCATCACAACATATTTAATCCCACTCAAATGCTAGTAAAAGAATTCTACAACTTTAACAAGATAAATGTGCCCAACCTTTAACTTAAGTTGTGAACGTTATTCAAAACTAACTAAAGAATTGTGTCTACCTCATAAATATCCAGATGTACGAACAATTCTTCTTTTCTCATAGTCTTTTGACCTTATGATTATTTACTTTGACAATTATAATAATAAATGCTATATAAGATTTTGTTAACAAAACAGAAATCACTTTATTAATATGAAAAGATTGTTAAGTACTTGTCAAGTACAACATTACACTCTTACTATTGAGCATAACCCTAACAGAATGGAGGGCGAAAGACCTTCATTGGAGTCGAAATGACCTCGACCTCTATTGGTGGTCGATGAAGAAGAAGATTAAAAAAAAAAATCTGGAAATAAGTCTCGGGTATTTTGAAATAAGTCTCGGATAGTTGAAATAAGTCTCGGGTAGCTGGAAATAGCTTGAAATAAGTCTCGGGTGACCTACCCGAGACTTATTTCAAAATACCCGAGACTTATTTCTAGATTTTTTTTTTTAATCTTCTTCTTCATCGACCACCAATGAAGGTCGAGGTCATTTCAACTCCAATGGAGATCTTTTGCCCTCCATTCGACCTCCATTTGAGGTCTGTTCGACCTCCATTGATGGATTAATGGAGTTCTTTGAAAAAAAAAAAAAAACAAAGGAGAGAGGAAGAAAGAATAAGTGATGGACAATTTGGGCAGATCACATACTTTGGTGCTATTTCTACAAAACTTATTAAGTTGGTGATATTACCACAAAACCAGTCCAATTTGGTGCTATTTCTCTCTATTTCCTATTTTAAAAACTATCAAGGATTGTTGACATTCAAAAACCGTCAAGAAGGGTTGATATTTAAAAACCATCAAGAATTATTGATATTTAAAAAACGTCAAGAAGTGTTGAAATTTAAAATGAATGAATTGCTAATAAAAAAGATAAATAAAATTTGATATTTATATCTATATATTTATAAAAAAAAAAATATTCTTATTGAAAAAAAAAATCTTCAAATGTTAGTATTAATGTTTTTATATTCTAATTTCAATTGAGAATTTTGATTATGTAATTTTTATTTTTGGTAAAGATTATGGAATTGATATTATTTATTTTAATCTTAAATTGATATATAAGTTAATTAATGGCTCCAAAGTGACACATCTTATGTTCTTACTAGTTGTTGTGATGTCTACCATACTCATGAGTGCACACAATCATTTCACTTAAATAAAATGATCACAACCCTAACCCTAACCATTCTAACTTTACACAGCCACAGCTATTTTTCTTCCAAATCAATTTCTTTTTTGCTTTTCATCCTTCTACTTTCCATTGGCTCTACTTTGAAATTTCACCATTCATTTTTCATGTTTCACTACTAGATCGTCAATGCCCTAGATTTTGTTACCATGACATCCAAAGTTTTCAGATTTTATCACTACGCACGCCCTTTGAAGTCATAGAACTTTGTCACCACACTGTCCCACACCACCCACATCGTCACAACGCACTCCTTCTACACGAGGTATTTAACTTTTGAGTGAGGGTTTTTTTTTTTTTTTTTGACAAACATGTTATTATATATATTTTTTGTTTATATTCAAGACTATAACATGACTATATGAAGAAAAAAAAAAAAACAACTATCTTGAAAAGTTTATTTATGGGTTTGTAATATATTCTTCTTGCTATTTTAAATTGAAGTATAGAAATTCAAATATTTTGTGTCTTTGAACTCTCTTTTGTGGCTTTTTAATGTTGATTTTTTAAGTAATAACAATTATGTTGCACAAATAATTTCTTTAATTTTTTTTGTTGTGTTTTATATAAATTTATCATTTTATTTAGTAAAATTTTTATTAAAAAATAAATATTCATTTTAGTTCATTTGGATTTTATATTTATTTTTAAAATATCGAAATTGAAAAATTGAAGTTATCTTTGCAGATTAGTTGCTTGGACTGCATCCACACATGAATAGAAGCGGGAGTAAAAAAGATCCAGAAGAAAAACAACTTATTCTCATGAGCTCATTGACCTTGAAGGGAGATGCACATATCAAATCATTGATTTATGTTAGTAGAAGATGAAGTAGCATAATTTATGTTTTCAAAAGTATATGTAATGTCCTTTTAAAAAAAAAAAAGTATATATAATGAAATTTTTGCAAGTTTTAATGATATTGATTATTGCAGATTATTTTTTGCCATATTTTTATTGAGGCTTTTTTTTTTTTTTTTTTTTTTTTTAATATGTTGAGTTTTAGTTTTATATAATATAATATTTATTTATTATAGATGGCAGAGATAATTTTTTTTTTTTTTTTTTATAAGAAAACAATTTGATGGTTTATAACCATCGTAAATTTATGATGGTTTATTACTATCAAGATGTAATGACACTCATTTATGACTTTTAAAAACCATCAAGAATTTATTATACCAATTTCTGTCATAATTTTATGACGCTTTTATAAGAGTCAAGAAACTGTTCTTGATGCCGAGATTAATGATGATTTTTAAACGGTTTTTCTCTATCATAAAACCTTTTTTTTCTAGTAGTGGTACCCCATATTAGTATTATTTTCAAAATTCAATAATTAACCTTAATTAAAGCTATTAAATTATTATAATAATTATAAATATACCCCATATATTATTAATTAATTAATACAATATTTGTTATTCTTAACATTTTAACAAACATACAGTACATTTATCTTTTGATCATATTATTAACTATTTTTTAAATACCATATGTAGTTAATTGAAAAAAATATATATAGTTATTATCTCCGGTTTATTTAAAAAAAAATAAAAATTCTAGAGTGTTTGCTTTTTATTTTTGTTTAAATCTTTAAAAATCACTGACTCTATTACGTCAATGGTTCTTTAAACCCAGTAGAGAATCTCTTGTGTATAAGACTCGACATGCCCTCTACGTAAATAAGGAAAAGGTAGGGGAGAGAGGGTCCCTCTACCGAAGATCTCTAGTTGGTTTTAGGGCACCGTAAATTTCTCCATTGACCAAGAAAGAGTATGAGACTGAGGAAACGCAATCCACCCAGCTCACAGAAAAGCCCATCTTGAGCATCATTTGCTCCATAAAGATCCACTCGACTCAGTCGTAAGCTTTTTACATGTCCAACTTGACTGCCATAGACCCCTGATTCCTCATTCAGCGCTTTAAACTGTGAAGGCACTAAAAACCCACTAAGGTGTTATCCGAAATTAACCTACCTGGGATGAAATCGTTTTGGGATTCGAAGTTTACATGATATAATTTTTGTTTCATATTTTTTTTTAATGATGAAAAGCATTATAAGACCAAAATACCCTTCGAGATATTTTTGAAACTTTAGGGACCCTGCAAGCGAACAATGGAAACATGAGTAAAAAGGTGATATTTTCAGAAACATTAGGGACTGAATTGAATGTTTCCCAAAAAAAAATAATATAGTGCAGCTTACTACTAAATGCATCACCTAAAACATCACCCAACTTCATGATCACCAAAAATCGAACATTTTCAGCACAAAAATCGTTTCCTTCACCGGGAACCACGGAGACCCTTACCAATTTCAACCATCTTCACCAAGTCATGAAAACCATTATCACCAACCCCATTTACATAAACAAAAAACATTATTATTAATTCTATTTTTTATGATTAATTAATCTGGATAATATATTCAATTTAATACCATTCGCATTGAGAAAAGAAGATAGGCCTACCAAATTTCAATTATGCTTTGCTCATAATTGGGCCTTTTTTTTTTTTTTATCAAAAGAAAAAAAATCTGGGCAACCACCAAAAATCCCTCTAATTTTGTTTCTCCATGTTCTTAGTTGCTCATGTAATGTCTCTCTCTGCTTTTCTTTTTTTAGTTTCTAATTCAATAACACATCTAGCACACAACAATACTCTACAGAAACCATAAACCATTTTCTTTTTTCTTTTTTCTGAAGTCTGAACAGTAGAACTCCAAATAAATTTATTTATTTATATGTATTTTTTTTTTTTTAAGGAATCGACCTGAGAAGACAATAAAATGCTAAGTGGTGAGTATAAAGCAACAGTGATGCAAGCCAAGAGTGGTCAGTGGAGGATAAAGCAGATGTGAAAACTTATACAAAAGCAATGTCTGCAATTCGATTCTTTGCTTACCCCACCCCGCTTCATCTATTGTGGGGTTTTATATGGGGATGAGTTCTTAAAAAATAAATGGGACGGAGTGCAGGGAGGCCCGACGTGAGAATTGGGATATAGGAAGAGAGAGAGAGAGAGAGAGAGAGAGAGAGAGGACTTAGGCTTAGCCATCTGACGAGCAACGATATTCTCTAGATCATTACCCAATCAGGATATCCTTTCATGCCACTTTTCCTGAGATTGATGACAGTGTGATTGTGAGCATATTGGTGACATGTCTGTTGTAAGAGAAAGTACCATTCTTTTGACTGGAATAGTGAAGTTGTGATGTAGACTTTATCTGTGACTATCTAATTATCTCAATAGGTGCAAAGGTCAATTATGACTTTCATTATGTAGATTAGATTCTCTTTTGTCAGTCATTGCTTCACCGAGCAGGGTTAAATACTACTTACAAACTGAGACATCATGTATTTTGGAACACAAAATTAGTTGCTCCAAATTTAAAGATACCACTTACTCTCAATGGGTAGATGTCTCTCTTGCCCTTTATCGCTCATGTTTGGAGTATGGTGAACCATTCTTTGTTATTAGTTATTGATCTTCTTTTTGAGACAAAAAAAGTGCTTTTATCAAAAGAAATCTATCTGTGTTTTAATAAAAAAAAAAGAATCCTTCATAGTAAAATAAGAGAGGGTAGAAACAAATCCCTCAAAAAGATCACAAGTTACTCCCTTACAAGAAGGATCCATGAAGTAGTTTTCACTCATTGGGATATATTCTCTCTTAAAGCATGCCTTATTCCTTGCATTTCAAATTCTGGATGTTTTATTTTCATCTACAATGTGAAGTTTATTTCTTGCAGTACTGAAACTGAGTATGTGAGTCAGATGCTTACTAAGATCAAGCGGTTTGCTCTACCTCATTCTATTCATGTTTGGTTTGTCGCTCATCCTAGACAGGTTGGCATCAGTGAACTCTAGTTTGTTGCTCACATATCTCCTCTCTCAAATTTTTCTCCTTTGTTTGACAGCTGCACCATTGGGTTGGGGGACCCCCGAATCTGTATGATATAAGTGGAAGTGCACACTTCATCAACAAATGTGACAATGGAATTGTTGTTCACCGTAATCGAGATCCAGAGGCTGGGCCTATGGATAGAGTACAGGTGGGTATAATTTTTTAAGTATTATACATGTGGACATAAAGACTTTCTTTCTTCCCCATAATTGTTGTTATCATCTCTTACATGGGGAAAGCTGTTTGAACTGTATAAGTGCAGGTTTGTGTGCGGAAGGTACGGAATAAGGTTGCAGGAACAATAGGCGAGGCCTTCTTGTCATATAACAGGTGTGTGAAGCTTATTAAGGTGTCATGGATAGACCTTTTTGACTCTTGTACAAAATTATTCTTTGTACGTGTATGCCAATTTTATGAACACAAAATGAGAATAACTGCATAGTTCATGAATTACTACAACATGAAGAAGCTAAGTCCAAGAAGAATTACAAAATTAACTCAACACATTGCTAAAGTAAGAAAGTCAGATTTCAATATCTACTTAGAATCCAAAGAAGTGCATGTTTCTATTGTCTTTCCAATGTTTAAAAATAGTGGTTTTCCTAATATCAATACTAGGATTCTTGGAGAAGGGGATTTTAAGACCACCATCTCTCTCTCTCTCTCTCTCTCTCTTTCTATGTGTCTATGTGCCATTGTTAATAATGTATTATTATTTGTTTTTGGCAGGGTAACTGGTGAATTTATGGACATCAATTAACCATTCATGAGAAGTTTGACTATTTTGTATTTATATGATAATTCAAGTATTGTACAGTTGAGTTTGCTAATTGAGTTGTCAAAATTTTTATGATAAGACGGAGTCCAATTACCCAATTGACGTTCTTGGTTATTGCAAAATTTCCAACTACCCAATTGAGGTTATTGGTTCCTGCGAAATTTCCAACTACCTAATTCATGTTCTTGGTTCCTGCAAAATTATAGCAGCTGTTAATATTGATTTATGGAGTACATTGTGTACTCTTGGTACGTGATAAGTTACAGCTCAACGGTTAGGCCAAAATCAGTTGTTATCGCTTCTTTTTTGGAAATTTGATTATTTTTTTCTGCATATTATTTTTGTTTAAACTTGTAATATGGTAATGTCTTAATCAACTCAGATGTGCCCTGATTCAATAGTTAAGTGATCATAGTTACTGTAGAGATCAAAAGCCGTTAATAGACATGATCAACCATTTTCATATGAATGCTTTTGCATTTTCTGATCAACCTATGCTTGTGTTCATATGCCTAAAAATAGTAGGCATATTAATGTATATTCAACTGAGGATCCTTGCTAGCCTGATGTCTACAATATTGATGTATTGGTTGGTCATGAACTGCTATCACGATTCGGAACACATAACATCTGGGTCTAGGATTTATTGTGGTAGCGAGGGTGTTATTTTAATTTCATTGTAAAATACTGAAATAGAATATTGTATGCACATCGGATGTCATGATACAGATTTCAATTTTGTCAATCAAGTTTTCCAAATCTCTAAACCTTTTGTTGAGATCAAAAAACAATAGTCTTTTTCAAGCTTTGTGGTTGACTACTCGATCAATAATCTGTTAGTTTAGGCCTCACAACTCCACTACCCATCAGTGAATTCAATTTTAATAAGGATCTAGAAAGAAAGAAAAAAAATGGAATTTTGTAAGTTACGTTGTGCTTAAGCAGCTGCGTAACATTATATAATTGAATGTGTAGTGTTACATTTTGAAAGTCTTTAATTTTTTTTAGGGTGTGTTTGCTTTATTATGCTCCATTTTTATGTGTAATTCCACACATATTGAACTTTTTCTCATAATTGCATAAATATATTCTACCATTAGTTGACTTCTGTCAACTCTATCAGTTGACCAAATATATAGTGTAGATTGACTAAAATATCCCTAGTTAATTATTTTATCTTTTTTATTATCTTAAAATTAGTAATTTAAAATAAATAATTAAATAAAGAGAGAATGGAGGAGATCACAATCTGCACCGTTAAAGAAATTCATCTTTCCATGCTGTCCCAAAGTTGAAATAGTTAGATGCCCTTTTGTTTTTTTGTTATTGAAATATTATAGGGTCAGTTTGGCGTCGTTTTTGAGAAGTATTTTTTTTTTGTTTTTTAGGTTTAAAAAAACATTAAAAACCTGACCGGCGCACATTTAGAAGAAAAAAGGACAACAAAAACAAAATCAAATTTTTTAGGCTAATTGGCACAAATGCCCTTGAACTCTTCAAAAAGTTGCACTATGCCCCCTAAGCTTTTTTTTTCGGCACTAAACCCCCTGAACTCTCGTAAATTTGCAATCGCTGAAGGAATCTACCCCCTGGTGAGGGGGCAAATTCCTTCAGCGATTGCCAAATTACAAGAGTTCAGGGGGTTTAATGGCAAAAAAAAAAGTTCAGGGGGTAAAGTGCAAATTCAGGTATAGTTCAGGGGATATTTGTGCCAATTAGCCAATTTTTTATTTAAAACATAGAGAGTTGTGCAGAGAGAGAACAACTGAGAGTTTTTTTTTTTTTTGGGTCCGCCACTCTGCCGGCTACATTTATTATTATCAATGATACAAAAGTAGGAATAAAATATTTAAAATATCTATCCCTTCCATCTCTCTCTCCTCTACCTCTCACACAACTAACTCTGGTCTCATCTCTTTTTTCTTCTTCAAAACTAACTATGAATTTCACCTCTGTTCTGTTAGGGTGCGTTTGGCACGGAAATGGGATAGGACAAGGTGGGACGGAACAGGACAGGACATGATAAGACAAGTTGTTCTGTATTGTGTTTGGAAGGTTTGGGACAAAACTATTAATTGTATTGTTATGCGTTTGGTATAACTGGGACAGGACGAGACAAGAGGTTCAAATGACTAGAGTGCCCCTTTTACATATTATTATATGTATTTATAATATATTATATATTATATATTATATATTATTATATATAATAAAATAATATTATATATTAGATAAAAAAATATAATAATATATAATATATAATGTTAACCACCAAAATTGGTGGAGGACCAAAGAAGAATTTTCCACCTTGATACAAAAGAATCCAGACAGCATTGCCCTGAGTCGGACTACCAGCTACCCCGTGAGAGGTGGTATCCCAACTAATCCGGAAGAAGGGGGACCCCGACTAATCTGAATGCATACCCCTTCCAGCGGGGTCCAGCCCAGCCTTTCCCCAACTTCTCAAGGACCCCGCCAGCGCCTTGAAACATTGCCATGAGCAGGACTACTCGCTAAAACTCAGAGCGAGGTCCAACCCAATCATGCCCTGGTTTCCTATAAACCCCGCAGCACCCCGACACAAAGTACCACTAAGCATCCCGATGAGGTATCAGCTGGATATCCCCCTGCTACAATAGCAGGACGCACTAGTGGTTCATACCTTCTGATATAACTAGCCCGCCAAGCAGGAAGATACCAAGCAGTCAAGATTCTCATGCCAGAATTAAAGCACCATAAAGACTTATTAAAAAGCCGCCGTCCAGTCAAAACAGAGGAAATATATCCCTTTCCGCCAAAGAGTCCTATTTTAAACAGGTCATCGCAATTAGAATCCTCCTAGGAAGGAAAGATTTACTCACGAGATTGACTCCTCTTAGGAGGAAAAGACTAGATTCTGACGGAAAAAGATCCGAGAATAACTCCTAAATAGGGGGAGGTTATCCCAACCATTGTTCAAGACAGCCTAGTTCTACGTAGAAATCTATAGAATGAGACTCCGATCCTCACAGGGCCATCCCGAGCCATCAGGACCCCAATCCCTCGCTTCTACTGAAAGAGCTCAGAGGCGGGGTAAGGGTACCAGGAATGAGAGTCCACCGCTAGTGCCTCCACCAGCTGCAGGCCTTGTACCTTAAGACCTCGCTAGACAGCAAGCCAATCAAGATGTTTTAGAACAGCATGCTGCAGCGTACGTAGAAGCCATCCGACTCCGGATGATAGCCCAGGGGATCCCCTTCGAAGTAGCCGGGGTCCTAGGGGACGCTAGCCCAAGTGCCCGGGTGCCAGTGTTTGATCGATTGGGTCCACCTCTCCCAGTTCGACAGGCGGACCCCAGATCCAGACTAGTGAAGTCTGCGATTGAGATTCCCCATAGGAGGGCCCAATCTCCACCAAAACATAAGGCGAAGGAGAAGAATCCACATCTCGATTCAGAAGGAAGTGCCAAATCCTGAAAGAGCTCCAAAGAAAGGCATCAGAGAGCAAAGCGAAAGGAGGTAGTCATTGATTCAGACTCTTCGGATAAAGAGGTTTCAATAGCCCGATCCAGAACCAAGAAATCCCGACGCCTAGAGGATCAAATGACTAGGATGGAGAAGGAGTTGGAGCAGTTAAAGAAGGGAAAGCACCAGGGAATCCAGATGAACCCCTTGGGCAAAATGAATGCACCTTTCTCTAAAAGAGTCAGGGAGGCGAGGTTATCTCCTAAATTTAGAATGCCTTCTGAGAGTTATTCCGGGACAGAGGACACCGTCAGCCACCTAGAAAGCTTTGTCCATCAGATGGAGGTTCAAAGTGCGACCAGGCTAGCCATGTGCAGAATGTTTCCTTCAACCTTGACTGACTGTGCCAAGACATGGTTCAGAAAGTTACCACCAGGTAGTGTTGATTCTTTTTCTAAACTCACCAAAGCTTTCTATGCACAGTTTCAGGGGATCAAGCCCCCTCCCAAGGATCCTATCTTGCTACAATACGTGGTTCAGGAGCGGGGTGAAACTCTAAGATCTTATGTGGAGAAATTCCATAAAGAGGTCATCCAGATGGGTGTATTCAACGAGAAGGAAACCTTAGCCAACTTTCGGAGGAACTTGTGGGCTGGCAGACTGTTTCGTTCTTTTCCCAAACACCCCCTAAAGACTTATCTAGAAGCCTACAATCGAACTCTGGAACAGGTGGACATAGAGGAACAGCTCCGGATTAAAATCGAGCATGATGAAGCCCGATTAGCGCCACGCCCAAAGAAGGAAGCTCTGAAGCCCGCACCAGCAAGGAAGTTCCATAATCAGCCTCCGAACCGGTCTACTTACAGGCTACCTCATATTCCTTCGTACCAGGAAAGATATCCGGTCAGGAGATCACCCCCCAGGGAGGTTCCCTTGAAGGAGGTGTCCAGAGTAGCAAGAGAGGAAGAGGGGTATAATCACTACACCCCCCCTCACTGCTTCGCGAGAAACTATTTATCTCGCCATTCGGGATAAGGGTCTACTCAGAAAGTCAGCTCCCATGAAAGTCCCAATTGACAGGAGAAATCAATACAAATACTGCGACTTCCACAAAGATATAGGGCACAACACCTCAGAGTGCTAAAGCCTTCGCAATCAGATTGAAGGACTGGTAAGAGGAGGTCTTCTAACCAAATTTTTACAGTAGGTACGGGACGACATCAAAGAAGGGAAACATGTGCAGAGTGGAATGCAGGAAGCAGCGGAAAGAAGAAGAGATGGCGAGAAGGATTTGATGCAGCAGATCCAGGTGATCCACACTATCAGTGGAGGCCCTACCCTAGCTGGAACCTCCAACAACTCAAGAAAGAACCACGCAAGGAAGATTCCTAGGCTTAATGCTGACCATGAGATACTTAAAGTCAGCAGTGGATCCCGGGATCCATCCCGCTCTACCAAAATTATCTTCATGGAGGAGGACGTCTACAATACAGTTCAGCTGCATGATGACCCCATGGTAATCACAGTACAGATCGCCAACTGCCTGGTACACCGCGTCCTGATTGATACAGAAAGCAGCGTTGATATTCTGTTCAAGGGGGCTCATAAGCAACTTAATTTAAAGAATTCTTGCTACAACAGTTGCACCTCCCTTTTGTACGGGTTCACAGGGGACTCTGTAATGCCAATGGGGATAAAGATTCTGCCAGTGATTGTCGGAGAAGCTCCTCTTCAACAGAACATAATGACGGAATTCATTGTAGTAGACACTTCGTCTGCATACAATGCAATCTTGGGTAGGCCTTTCCTATCAGGGATTAGGGGGTGCTGTCCATCTACCACAATGTGTTGAAGTTTTCGGTAGGAACAAGAGTAGGAGAAGTAAGAGGGGACCAGCAGGCAACCCACACTTGTTACACGGTGTCCACCAACCCCGCTGCATTAGCTAAATAGTGTGCACATGTGACCAGTGACCCAAGTCAGGGAGCGTCAGAGCGGGATCATTATGTCTTGGAAGAAGAAAAGGTACCGGATATAATCGTGGAAGAGCCAAAAGAAGAAGAGCGGGGTTGGACCAGCGGGCACCCCGCAGATCAGTTAGAGGAGATCCTGATCAGGAGCAAAGATCCGACAAAGACAGTAAGAGTAGGAGGAGCTCTGGACCCCGAAATCAAGAAGGACTCGGTAGAACTCCTCAGATAATACAACGACATTTTTGCTTGGAGCCATGAGGAGATGCCTGGCATTCCCCTAAGCCTGGCTACCCATAGGTTGGCAGTGGATGTAACCTTCAAATCAATAAAGTAGAAAAGAAAACACTTTAATACTGAACGGAACACCGCTGTCCAGGAAAAGGTCGACAAGCTCCTAAAGGCCGGGTTCATCCGGGAATCCCGATACCCCGAATGGATCGCCAACGTGGTAATGGTAACCAAGTCTAACGGGAAGTGGCGGATGTGCGTGGATTACACCGATCTCAACCGGGCTTGCCCAAAGGACAGTTTCCCTTTGCCTAAGATAGATCAGCTCATTGACTCCACTGTAGGAAACAAGCTCCTAAGCTTCATGGATGCTTTCTCGGGGTACAATCAAATCATGATGCATCCTTCTGATCAGGAAAAGACTAGCTTCATCACCGGACAAGGCCTCTACTGCTATAAGGTAATGTCATTCGGACTTAAAAATGCAGGTGCTACGTACCAACGTATGGTGAACAAGTTGTTCAAAGAGCAGATAGGAAGATCCATGGAGGTGTACATAGATGACATGATCACGAAATCTCCGGAAGCTGGACAACATACAGAGGACTTATGCCAGGCTTTCCAAGTAATAAGGCAGAACCATATGAGGTTGAACCTCGCTAAATGTGCATTCGGGGTAGCAGTAGGCAAATTCTTGGGATTCATGGTGCATGAAAGGGGAATCAAGGCTAATCCTGAGAAGATCAAAGCTATCCTAGACCTCGACTCCCCTACAACTCTCAAGCAAGCCCAAGGGTTAACTGGATGGATAACAGCCCTGAACCGGTTCATATCTCGATCCACAGATAAATGCCTCCCATTTTTCAAGATCATCAAGCAGGGGAAGAAGATGAAGTGGGACGAACAAAGTGAGCAGGCTTTTCAAGCTTTGAGGGAGTACTTGTCAAGTCCGCCTCTATTGGTAAAACCAACACAGGGGGAAGAGCTCCTACTATATCTAGCAGTTTCTAAAGTTGCTACTAGTGGAGCATTGGTGAAAGAATGCAGTGATGGGGTGCAAAGACCCATTTACTATGTGAGCCGGGCTTTCACCAAGTCCGAGAAAAACTACACCCTCTTAGAGAAGCTTGCCTACGCTTTGGTGACTGCGTCCGGAGCGCTTTGGTGACTGCGTCCAGAAAGCTCCGGCCTTACTTTCAAGCTCATTCCATCGCGGTTGTCACTGATCAACCCCTGCGGCAATTCCTCCAGAGGCCAGATGTGTAGGGCAGATTGGTTCTATAGGCCCTAGAGCTCACCCAGTTCGACATCAGATACAAAGCCAGAACCACGATCAAAGCCCAAGCCCTGGCTGACTTCATAGTGGAACTCAGCATAATTCCAAATCCGGATCAATTAGTAGACCCAGATCCGGATCAAACCAACCCTGGATGGCCCGAAGACAGCAAAATTTGGGTCCTTTACACGGATGGAGCTTCAAACCAGTAGGGATGCGGAGCCGGGGTCGTCGTGATTGACCTCGAAGGAGCCGAATGCAGTCATTGTTTCAGGTTTGAATTCAGAGCCACCAACAACGAAGCAGAATACGAAGCTCTATTAGCAGGAATAAGAGTAGAAGGGGCTTTGGGGGCTGAGTACCTTTTGATCAAGAGTGACTCTCAATTAGTAGTCAATCAAGTGTCAGGATTGTACCAAGCAAAATGTGATAACACGTGATAGGTCATTTATTGTATATGTTTTTGATCCCCATTCCTCTAATCAATTGCTTATTTCTCTAGTCTTTTAGAGTTTTAATTTGTGTGTTTGAGCATTTTCAGGTTGTTGAATCCAAGTGATGTATTTGAAGTATTTCAGAGAAAAAAGGACAATTTGGCCAATTGCCGCAGCCCAAGCAAATATACATCAAGCGGAACATGTTGCGTCAAAGTCCAGAGGTGCATCATCCAATTTACCACCCCCTAGGCACCTACCTACCTTGCTGTCCTACCTAGCGGTCAACTCCAGGAGTGTCACTTTGTATTTTCCGCTGGGTAGGCAACTTACCCACCCAGCGGTAGCCCGTCAGTGCAGATGACCCATATTGCGGGCCCCATAACTCTCAGCTCCGATTTAACTGTGTGTCTTGCCACCTATGGATTTGAAGCCCCGGAAGTCTAGTTTCCAACCCAATTTACGTCTTGTCAATCCGAATTTTTTAGAAGAAGTTATGCCCGTTTTAGTGTCCAAAGGTCAGATCAGTCAGTTATTAAATCCGAGAATGCTTTCGGGATTTGTTTCGTAAGTTGTCGGAACGGGAAATATTACCTTCTTGGACATGTGTGGGAGTATTGGAAAGCAATTAGACATCTAATCCTTATCCTTCTTCAATAAGCAATCAATTTGGATGGATTAGGGAAGAATTAGAATCCCAAAAAGGTAGAGTTCTAAAAGGGAAGTGATTTCCTTGTTGTTTAAGGGCTTGGCTTAGCATCTACACCTATTTAAGCCCCTTTGAACCCTAATTTCGAAGGGAGATAGAGAGCCAGCCAAGGGAGGTCCCCGGCCACCAAAGGGGCCACCCCCCTTCACCATCATCCATCTTTACACATCGGGGGTTTGCAAGACGAAGAAGACTCATCATTGAAGATTTGAAGAATTCATTGAAGGCCTCAATGGGTTTTATCTTTTCTATCTCTTGTCTTTTTATTTCATCTATGTGTAACTAAATCCATACTAGGGATTCAATGTGAACCTCTATGAATACTCTTTGTTAGAATTGACTATATTTTCGTAATTCAAGTTTTGATTCATTCAATTTGTGATTTCTTCTTGTCTATGCATGGTTAGTGCTAGTCTTGAATCTAGGGTTGAGATATGTGTGGGTTTCACCATTCTTAGCCAATATTCAATTGAATGAATGAATTTATCGGAGCAGGATATTGCACGTTATCTTTGGTTCTCTTGTTCTTGTGCTTAATGGGTTCTCAATCGTAGTTTTTATCCAGGTTTTGCTAATGACTGTGATTGAGAATACTTGATTGTGTGCTTTGTGGGTTTTAGGTTATAGTTTATATGCAGGGTTTGCTATTGACTCAACTGAGAACGCTTGGTGTATGGTTGATGTATTTTCTGTTATAGTTTTTATGCAGGTTTTGCTAATGATTGTAGTAGAGAGTACTTGATTTATTCCATGACCACATAGCACTAATTATACATAATTTAAGAACGAACCCTTAACTTGATTAATATTCTTTGTGAAAGTCAATTTGAAGCATTGAGTAAACGTAGTTGGGGAGCATTAATGACCTAGTCCTCTCACCTCTTGATCACATTCATATATTCTTGTTAACTGCTTTCTTAGTTTAATATAGTTTTTCTCAAATCAATCAAATCAATCTCAAATCTCTTGGTTACTGTTAATTGTTTAGCTTTAATTAGAATTAGTTTTAGTCGATAAATTACTTTTCCTCGTGGGAACGATCCCTACTTGTCACTGTACTTATCTCACAATTCGTGCACTTGCGAGTTAGGTTTTTATAACACGATTTTACCCATCAACACGGTGGCCTATCTGGCTAAAGTCCAAGAAACCATGAAGAAGTTTAGGGGTGTGAGGATAGAACAAGTGCCCAGAGAGAAAAACCATCGCGCGGATGTCCTGGCCAAGATTGCCACAGGAGAAGGACATGCTTTACCAAGAAGAGTACCCCTCCAATTGGTTCCCTGCTCTAGCATAGCCAAGGATATAGAGGTCCTCTTTGTCAGCCGCCCCCCATGTTGGATGGATCCAATAGCAGATTATCTCCAAAGTGACACTCTCCCTGCAGCGGACCAAACCCGTCGGCTCAAAAGGATAGCTACTCACTATTGCCTAGTGGAGGGATACCTCTACCATAAAGGGAAATCCCTCCCTCTACTCAAGTGTCTCCATCCCAACGATGCGCCCTGGGCGCTCAACGAAGTACATTCAGGGGATTGTGGTAACCATGTGTCAGGTGAAACTTTGGCTTACCAAGTAATCAGGATGGGTTACTACTGGCCGACTATACACCAGGATGCAAAGCAGTTTGCACGATCCTGCGAGACTTGTCAGAAAACAGCAAACCTCCATGACCTCCCACCAGAAAGGCTCTCCTCAATCAGCACTCCCTACCCCTTTGCTATCTAGGGACTAGACCTGATCAGGCCACTTCCCACTACACCCGGCCAAGCCAAACATGTAATGGTGGCAATAGACTATTTTACCCGATGGGTAGAAGCCAATGCCCTCACCCGGATAAATGAAGAAAAAACCACCAACTTTGTCAAAGAAAACATTGTCTGCCGATTTGGTACCCCGATGGCCATCATAACTGATTTGGGGAAGCAATTTGACAACGCCAACTTCAGAGAGTTCTGTGAAGGCTGGAACATTGATCTCCGTTTTGCATCGGTAGCTCATCCTCAGACCAATGGGCTGGTTGAAGCTACCAACAAGACCATTAAGAAGCTCCTGAAGAAAAGCTCCAACAGAAGAAAGGATTATGGGTTGCAGAGTTACCCAATGTACTGTGGGCTTACAGAACAACCAGGCGGACTACAACAGGAGAGACCCCTTACTCGCTAGTATTCGGAGCAGAAGCAGTCTTACCCATCGAGCATAAACTCATATTTTTCCGGGTCCAAAATTATGAGCCGGAAGACAATGAGGCTAAGTTAAGAGCTAATCTGGACCTACTTGAAGAGAGACAAAGTAGGGTCGTTGAGAAGATGGTTGTGTATCAGAGCAAGATAGCCCGACACTTCAATAAAAGCGTGAGGATCCAGAATTTCAAAGAAGGAGACTTGGTTCTCAGGAAAGTAACCCAGAACACCCGAAGAAGGTCTAACGGGGTGCTAGCTCCTAACTGGGAAGGTCCATACCTGATTAAGGCATTATTTAGGGGTGGCGCCTACAAACTGGAAGATATGGCGGGATACCCAGTGGATCATACATGGAACGCCGATCACCTCAGGAAGTTTTACCCTTAGAAATTTAATTCATATCGGCGGGAATATTCACCCTGATTTCATATTGTACTGATTGGGAAATTCAATAAAAGCAGTTTCTTCTCCCATATGGCCCTCCTGTGTTCAATGTTCAAAGTCTCCTACTTGATTCTCCGGTATCTCCTACTTAATGCTTTTACTTCACCATTACTGACTCGCCATTTCAAGACCAGGAAATAGCCTTATGGCGCTCCTACTGCCTTGGTCGGGGTATACCTTCCTCCAAGAAGCCTGGTGCTAAAGTGGCATTAGTTGCCTACCAGGACAGACTTACAGTAAGATCGGGATGCCTCATCGGGGTACTTGATTCCTTACTTCGCCATTTCAAGACCAGGAAATAGCCTTATGGCGCTCCTGCTACCTTGGTCGGGGTATACCCTCCTCCAAGAAGCCTGGTGCTAAAGTGGCCTTAGTTGCCTACTAGGACAGACTTACAGTAAGATCGAGATGCCTTATCGGGGTACTTGATTCCTTACTTCACCATTTCAAGACCAGAAAGTAGCCTTATGGCGCTCCTGCTGCCTCGGTCGGGGTATACCCTCCTCTAAGAAGCTTGGTGCTAAAGTGGCCTTAGTCGCCTACCAGGACAGACTTACAGTAAGATCGAGATGCCTCATCGGGGTACTTGATTCCTTATTTCGTCATTTCAAGACCAGGAAATAGCCTTATGGCGATCCTACTGCCTTGGTCGGGGTATACCCTCCTCCAAGAAGCCTAGTGCTAATATGGCCTTAGTTGCCTACCAAGACAGACTTACAGTAAGATCGGGATGCCTCATCGGGGTACTTGATTCCTTACTTCGCCATTTCAAGACCAGGAAATAGCCTTATGGCGCTCCTACTGCCTTGGTCGGGGTATTCCCCCCTCCAAGAAGCCTGGTGCTAAAGTAGCCTTAGTTGCCTACCAGGACAAACTTACAGTAAGATCGGAATGCCTCATCGGGGTACTTGATTCCTTACTTTGCCATTTCAAGACTAGGAAATAGCCTTATGGCGCTCCTGCTACCTTGTTCGGGGTATACCCTCCTCCAAGAATCCTGATGCTAAAGTGGTCTTAGTTGCCTAACCAAGACGGACTTACAGTAAGATCGGGATATTTTGATAGAGTACCTGATTTCTTACTCCAATTTGTCTCCTAGAAAGCCGACAGTCAAAGGGGATTGATGAGTCCATCAAGTCAGATTATAATCTTACAGTAAGGGAATATTTTGACAGGGTACCTATTTCCTTACTCCCATTTGTCTCCTAAAAGGCCGACAGTCAAAAAGGATTGATGAGTCCATCAAGTCAGGTTATAATCTTACAGTAAAGGGATATTTTGACAGGGTACCTATTTCCTTACACCCATTTGTCTCCTAGAAGGCCGACAGTCAAAGGGGATTGATGAGTCCATCAAGTCAGGTTATAATAAGTATCAGGCAACCTCAACAGGGTACTCGATACCTCAAGTTATTATATTTTCCGATACCTCAAATGTTGGGGTTTTTGCCCTAAAGTTTGTAATTTGTAAATGTGAATTGAACATAAATAAAAGAAGTAGTTTATTCATTCAAATTATCTCATACATTTATAATAACATGTGTACTTAACATCCAAGATTGCCGGATGTAATTTCAAACCGAGTATATGAATGTCATATACAGATGGATTCAGTTTGAAACGAGCAATCTAAAAAGTCCGTAGATAGCAAATAAAGCTGGGTACTTTATTTGTGGTCAATCTATAGCTGCAGTCCATTCCGTAATGTACGGTGATCTTATCCTAGATAATTCATATAGAGATATGAGAATGGAGGCACCTTGTATGATGTGATCATATAGGACTAGGCCATGATCTATATGAATCTTTCACCAAGATCTGTTACATGATGAGATTCATATATATCAACAAATGATGGCTATATGTGGGTGATCTTAATCCTGAGTGTCTTATCGACTCCTTCAGGTTAGATCGTGGTCTTTGATATACCATGGGTGAGGTCAGAGTTGCATTCCTGATCAATATGCTCCGTATGTTGGGATCGCGGTTTGGCTTGTGGCTGGGAAGGTCTGCACACAATAGTGGAATCCACTCCTTTTTGTGAGAAGTAGATAGTAGTTCCCTTAAGGGTTGATTCGGGGCTTGAACAATATGAGCGCTCTCCTAATTCTGTAAGGAATGTAGGATTTATTGTTCATTAGAGAATCAATGGTACTTAATGGAAAGGTATAATTAGAGGGGTATAACGGACATTATGACCCAGCTCTAACTATGAACTACCTGTGGAGGATCATACCATATGTAATAGCTATATCAATGGATACCAAAAGTTATTGGTTTGTGTAAAAACGTCTACAGTTGAGAGAGTGCAACTTCGGGTTTTTAGTGGAGTAACACCGAAGTTAATAATCATGAAATATTAATTAAAGAGTTTAATTAATTATTTCTAAGGATTATTGGAGATCAAAATACTGTGGGTCCATTAGGTCCCCATGCTAGCCTGATCGATTTAGGTAACAAGGGTCACGGTTAATTAATTGGATTGTCCAATTAATTGTGTTACAAAAGTGACACGTGTCTATTCGAGAATTAATTGAATAATGTGATTATTCAATTAATAAATATTAATGATTATGTTAATTAAATAATTAGATTATTTAATTGTGTAATTAATCATTAGATGGATGGTGTTGATTGATATTTAATTTTGAATGAAGAAAAGATAATTTGATTATTTTATTTTCATTTCATTAAATATTTAAATTTGAATTTAAAAGAGTTTTGAATTCAAATTAAATCAAATAAATTAATTAATATCTTTAAAAGATATTCGATATCTAAAAAGATTTTATTAATTAGTTTAAGTTTAAAATTTATATGTATTTGATATATGATTTTAAAAGTCAGAATGATTTGCATTGTATGAGATACAATAACACAACAACACACGCAAATTGAGAAAAGAAACAAAGGGTGCAGCGGCCAAGAGAAAAAAAATAGGTAGAAAAATTACTATTATTATTTTTGAGGCTGGCCGCACTTCACCATTAAATAGAACAAGTGTTGTCCTTTAGTGTGATCTTTTCTTCTACCTCCGTTCTTGTTCCTGAATACCGTGACGCGCCCACACGCCGTTACCAGTTCCGAGAGATAGCGAGGAAGATCAAGTAGTTCAAATCAGGAGCAGATCGTATTAAAGTGAAAGAGCCTACAAACGTTGGTATGAAATCGTTTCACCTTCTTTATCGTTTTCGATTATTACTGTATAAATAGGTTTACTTGATGATTGATTTAATTTTTTTTAAAAACCCTTCCGTTGCGAAATCTGTAACCCTAGGTTCCTACAATTGGTATCAAAGCCAATTTTTGTATAGTATAATTGAATTTAATTGCTCCTGATTGTATGTATGAATGTGTAGGCACTTTCTGATGATTGTATGATGTTTATCATTTTTATTTATTTATTATGAATATGGTTGATCGTTAATTGTATGGTACAATGGGTTTAGGGTTGTAATATTAATGTAATATTAATTCCGGGTTGCAATAATTAGTTATTATTATTTTTTTCGATGTAATCATTCTATGTAAATCAATACATTATGTAACCATTTACGAAGAACATGATTAAAAGACGAAAAACGAAGATAATGGCTGCTGCACGTTAAGCAAGTGTTGCTGAGCGCAAAGACAGCCGTGTCACACAAGCTGCTGCGTGCAAGTGTTGCACACTAGCAGGCTGCTGCACGGGTCTGTGCACTTGCCAAATGCATGATTGTCATGCAATATTATTGTTATAGTGCAAATGTTGCACGTTTTTTATTTAAATAAAAAAAAAATGTGTTGTGTGCAATTGTTGCATGTTGCACGTGATAGAATAATAAAAGGCAATAGGTGTGCAGAGAATACATGCGCACAATACTGCTGCACATGCAATTGTTGTATGTTTGTGCAGCAGTCTGCGCACTCCTTTGCGCAAGCAGCAACGATGTGACACAAGCTACGCGCGCGAATGTGGCCACGGGCATGATGTACTAAGGCTGCACATTCTTCGTGCTAGGGTTTGCGTATTCGGAAGAGTGAATGGCCGGAATATTTTTATTAATGACTTGGGCCTCCAATAAATGTTAAGTGTAACATATGGGCCTTAGTTAATGATTCATGAGATGGATCGCTATTAAAAATATTAGGGTTAATCAAGTTGAACTTGGTTAAAAGCCCATTAGATGCAAAAGATGGACTTGAAGAAAAATTGGAATTAAAAGAAGACCAAGGAATGCCTTGGATTAAATTTTGTAATTAGATTATTTTTTTTATTTTATTTTTTTTAAGTTAGATAAACTCATTGTACTCGGTCAACTCATGTATGTTTTTATTATGAGATGATTAAAGCATTGACATGCATATACATATCATTTAGATTAGGTGTGCCTACACATATATATGTTGATATGTCATACATGCATTATAGCCTTCTATATTATGTGTTTATTTTTCTTAATTTGATTAAAATGGGTAATTCACATAATTGGCTATAAATTAATGGGATTAGTTTTTAAGAGTAAAAACTTGGTAATTCTCATTAATAACTAATCTAATTATTAAAGAGTTTAATTACTTAGATTAGTAGGGTCCTTTTATATATATTAGGATTAATTTGATTAAGCCCCTAATAATAATTGGACCTAATAATGTGTTTAGTTTTAATAGTTAAAACTTGGTAAATACACTTTTAATAATTCTAGTCTTAGTAAATAGTTTACATAGATTAGAATTATCACTAATGAACTAGATTTTTAATCGAATTAGTTTATTAGTTATTGGAATAGGATTCTAATAATTTGTGATTAATGCACTTGACGCTTAGATTGAAATTAGCTGTTTAATCTAGTTTTTCCAGGTGCATTAATATTAATAGAAAACCCTAATTATAAAATAGTGAGTGGGAGAGGGATATATGACATTATATCCCACGGTCTCCATCATTAGTTCAACATCGTAAGATTTGAGTGGGGCCTCGTAACGGCTTTGTTTTTGTCCTCCTTAAGGAGGGTTTTCATAAGAATCAATATCAAGGTTGACTTCCTAACGGATAGGATTTCTGAGGGGGATTTCGGGATTGACCGACCCTAAGGCAGCAATTCTCGAGTTAAGCTCATGAGATTTGAAATGATGGATTACGCTTACAAGGTTTTAATTAAATTGGTTAATTATAAACCTGACTGAAATATACGATGGTTGAATGTTAGAGGAATAAGAGTTATTCTGGTATAACATTTGATTGAGAATGTCTCGATCCAACATGCAAGAATTTGACTGACCCTAAGGCAGCACTTGCTTGTGGTATGTTGGATTGTCGTGGCGTAGTAACACTTTTTAGGGTTGTTTTTGTTCATTAAACATTTTCATGCATCATGTTTAATTTTATGCCGAACATTCGCACATGTTTTGAATGTATGAATAAATGAATTCTTTATTTATGTTTTTTCAGCCATGTCAACTGCACTATTACAAAACATAGCCAATGACAAATTAACTGGTGATAACTACACTAAATGGAAACACAATATCAATGCAATTTTGGTCACTAAGGACCTTAAGTTTGTGCTTATGGAGGAATGTCCTCCAACGCCTACTGCCAATGCCGCACGAACTGTTCGTGAGGCATATGAGAAATGGGTCTCATCAGATGAGAAAGCCCGAACATATCTGTTAGCAAGTATGACAGACGTGCTTGTCACTAAGCACGAAGCAATGGGTATTGCATTTGAAATAATGGAGTCATTGCAGGCTATGTTCGGGCAACCCTCTGAGCAAAAGCGGCATGAAGCTGTTCATTCCGCTATGCTTGCTCGTATGAAAGATGGAATATCAGTTCGGGAACATGTCTTGAACATGATGTCCTATTTCAACACGGCATAAATCAATGGTAGGGCGATTGATGAACCCAGTCAAGTGAGCATCATACTGACGACTCTTCCAAAGAGTTTCGATCAATTTAAAAGCAACTATGGGATGAACAAGTTGAGGTTCAGTTTGACTAAGTTGCTTGATGAGCTCACTATCTTTGAGTCCATAACGAAGGACAACAAAGATAAGACCGGTGAGGCAAATGTTGCTGAACCATCTTCTTCTAGATCAAAGAAAAGGAAGATGTTTGCTGGGAAGGCTAAGCGTAAGCCCAAACCCAAGAAAGCCCAAGGCAAGAAGAAAAAGGCAAAAAGTAAATGTGATTTACTTGTTCTTGAATCATGTATAATGGAAGATGATTCTTCACCCTGGATAGTTGATTCGGGGGCCACTAACCATGTTTGTTCTTCTATGCAATGGACTGAATCTTGGACATAGTTTGAGAAAGGATCCTTTTCTATGCGTGTTAGGTCAGGGGATGTCGTGTCAGCCCGAGCAGTGGGTGTACGTAGACTACATTTTGGAAGTTGTTTCATTATTTTGGATAATGTATATTTAATTCCTGGATTTACTCGAAATTTGATTTCAGTTTCAAAGTTGTTGGAACAATTATATTTTGTTTCTTTCAATAATAAGTCTGTTATTATTGCAAAGAATGGTTTGAATATATGTTCAGGATAGGATTAAACGAAAATAACTTGTATGTTTTAAGGTCGTTAATACATACTACACTACTCAACGCTGAATTGTTTAAAGTTGAAAAACCTAAAACAAAACGACAAAAGATTTCTCCAGAAAACGAAACGTATCTATGACATCTAAGACTTGGCCATATCAACTTTGACCGGATAGATAGACTAGTGAAAAGCGGGCCTTTAAGTGAGTTAAAGGTTAGCATCTTACCTGTCTGCGAATCATGTTTAGAAGGTAAAATGACCAAGAGACCTTTTACTGAAAAAGGGTTGAGAGCTAAAGAACCACTGGAGCTTATACATTCAGACGTCTGTGGACCGATGAATGTTAAAGCAAGGGGTGGTTATGAGTATTATGTCACTTTTATAAATGACTACTCAAGATACGGATATGTCTACCTAATGCAACGAAAGTCGGAAACTTTTGAAAAGTTCAAAGAATTCCGAGCTGAAGTTGAAAATCAGTTAGGAAAGACTATCAAGACTCTACGATCAGATCGTGGAGGTGAGTACCTTAACCAAGAGTTTGAAGACTTCATGGTCGAGTATGGGATAGTGTCCCAACTCACAGCTCCTGGTACACCTCAGCAAAATGGTGTCGCGGAGAGGAGAAATAGAACCTTAATGGAAATGGTGAGATCTATGATTAGTTTCTCATCGTTACCAAATTCCTTTTGGGGATATGCGTTACAAACAGCGGCATACATTTTGAATGTAGTGCCATCCAAATCTGTTCCTAAGACTCCTCTAGAGTTGTGGAATGGTCGTAAAGTTAGTTTGCGACATTTCCACGTATGGGGGTGTCTAGCACACGTGCTGAAGAACAGAAGTGCAAAGCTAGAACCCCAAGTCTATGGTCTGCTTGTTTGTAGGATACTCCAAGGAGACCAGAGGTGGATACTTTTATAGTCATGAAGATAACAAAGTGTTTGTATCGACAAATGCAACGTTTCTTGAGGATAACTATATCAGTGACCATAAGCCTCGTTCTAAAATTGTATTGAGTGAGTTGGAGCCTGGTGAGACCAGTTCTCAGTCAACAAGAGTTGTTGATCCATTAACATCTGAGAGTCAGATGATTCATAGTCAGGATACACTACCACCTAGACGTAGTGAGAGGCTTGTGAGACAGCCTGAACGCTATTTGGGTGTAAGTGAGGGACAAGATATTGTCTCTGCTGATAGTGTGGATGATCCATTGACATTTAAGAATACAATGGAAGATCCTGATAAAGAGGAATGGCTTAAAGCCATGAATCTCAAGATGGAGTCCATGTACTCTAACTCAGTCTGGGAACTTGTAGACTTACTGGATGGGGTGAAACCCATAGGGTGTAAGTGGATCTACAAGAGAAAGAGAAGAGTAGACGGGAAGGTAGAGACCTTCAAGGCAAGGCTAGTGGCCAAGGGTTATACCCAAAAGGAGGGGGTTGATTATGAAAAGACCTTTTTGCCAGTAGCTAAGTTTAAGTCTATTCGGATTCTCTTATCCATTGCTACCTATTTTGATTACGAAATTTGGCAAATGGACGTCAAGACTGCATTCTTGAATGGCAATCTTGATGAGAGCATCTACATGATGCAACCAGAGGGATTCGTGTCTCTAGATCAAGAGCAAAAAGTTTGCAAGTTGCAAAGATACATTTATGGACTTAAGCAAGCATCTAGATCTTGGAACATAAGGTTTGATGATGTGATCAAAACCTATGGGTTTGAGCAAAACGTTGATGAGCCTTGTGTCTACAAGCGTATCATTGACAATAAAGTAGTTTTCTTGGTCCTATACGTAGATGACATCCTACTCATTGGGAATGATGTGGGAGTATTGTCTGATGTAAGGGTTGGCTGGCCAGCCAATTCCAAATGAAAGATTTGGGAGAGGCGAGTTATGTTCTAGGGATCTAACTTATAAGGGATCGCAAGAACAAATTTATAGCACTGTCTCAGCATCGTATATCGATAAAATTCTTGTGCGATTTTCGATACAGAACTCCAAGAAAGGTAATTTACCTTCTAGGCATGGAGTTCACTTGTCTAAGGAACAGTGTCCTAAGACACCTCAAGAAGTTGAGGATATGAAACATGTTCCCTATGCGTCAGCAGTAGGTAGTCTCATGTATGCTATGTTATGCACAAGACTGGACATCTGCTTCGCAGTGGGAGTAGCCAGCAGATACCAGTCTATCCTAGGATTGGATCCTTGAGTTGCTGACAAGACTATTCTCAAGTATCTTCGGAGAACGAGAAACTATATGCTAGTGTATTCATGAAAGGATTTGATCCTGTTAGGATGTACGGATTGCTGATCCACTTACGAAGACCTTACCAGCTAAAGTGTTTATAGGTCACCTAGAGAGTCTAGGTTTACAAGACATGTCTCACATGCTTTAGTGCAAGTGGGAGATTGTTGGGGTTTTTGCCCTAAAGCTTGTAATTTGTAAATGTGAATTGAACATAAATAGAAGAAGTATTTTATTCATTCAAATTATCTCATACATTTATAAGTAGTTTATTCATTTAAATAAAAGAATGTTTGTAGGAAGTTTCGCCATATTCACCAAGCTCCCCCCAGGACAGGATGATGCAAATTGGGATACTACTTCATCAGAGGTAGCATCCTTGGACCCCGACCCAGAGGGAATATCAGCAGCCGGGGCAGAGTTAAGGGCAGCCTCCTCCTCCTCCTCCTCCTCCTCCACATTTACAACGTGATCCTTGGAGGGTGCTGCTGGAGGGGGAGAAATGGAGGGAATCTCCATGACAGCCTTCTTCCGAGCTTGCCTCCCTGAACCCCGGGCTGTAGTTGCCCGAGCTAGCATTTCCTTGATCTTCGAGCGCGTCTGAGAAAGAGTGGGACGACGGGCAGAAGTCTGGGCAGGTGACCCCGCAAGAGTAGAAGAGGGTGCAGCAACACCAATAGACGACTTAGCTGGAGCAAGAGGAGGATCAGTTCCAGCTGGTGTGGACCCCGGCACGGTTCTGGCAGTGGTAGAAGGAGAAGGAACATGAGAAGTATGAGTCGGCAGAGCCAAATCCCCCATCCCAGAGGAAGAGGGAAACCCCGCTGCCATCGGGGCTGTAGATACTACAAAAGAAAACCTAATGAGAACAAGGGAAAAGGAAAGCCTGTGTACACAATAGAGGAGATAAATACAATTACTTACTAAGAAGGGCGAGGGAAATCCTCAGGTATCGCTCTAGTCAGCCTCCTTCGAAAGGGGTCTAGAGTGGGATACTGCATGTTGATGTACCCCCTCTTCATTATCCTCAAAAGGATATCCTGAGATTCAGGAGCAAGCACCCCTTTCGCCCATTTATCCTTTGCTGTAAACTGGGTAGGGACGGGGTGTTCATACCCCCCGATGAAGGCCGTGCGCCCCCACTCGCCTTCAACCACGAATCATTCCTCCTTCCAAGACGCGGGGTACTTCACATTCGCCCCTGGAACGGTAAATTTCATGTCATTGTTTGCCCTCAGATAAAATTGGCCCCAGGGCACCATGCTAGTAATATTGAAAAGGAAGCGAAGTTCATCCAACCCCGGCTCCCGTTCAATATGATCTAGAGCAACAAGAACCCAGTCAGATGCTTCCAAAAGCCCTGTGAGAACTGGAGAGAAGCCAATTCCAGTGCCACAAGAGCCCGGTAGAGAGTAAGATGCAGCGGTAGCCGGACTCCACACTCAAAAGCTGTTTTATGAATAAACAGGCGGTCTTGAGGCGGGGTGTACACGTAGTAACCCCGATGAGGGAGGGAAAGCGTGATGTAATCGGGAATCTTGTACTCCTCCCGTAGTCTGTTGAGTACTTCTAGTGTACACACGGAGTCGGGAAGTATTCGACCGTCGTGAAAAGGGGCAAAAGAACCTGTTTGGACCCCGACTAGGGTGACATCGTGCCTACCATCTTCCTTATCACCACCATCCTTTGTAGCTCCCACCTCGTCGCTAATCAAAACCGGGTCTTCTGGCTGATTATGGAAACCTGACCCAATTCGGGGATTTCGTGTGGAGCGACGGCGCTGAGTCCGCGGGGTATCATCAATTGCCTCGTCTCTACCTCGACCTCGTTTCCTTCCTATTGATGTTAGGGAGTCCTCCACCAAGTCAGCCTTCTCCGTATTGAAAACGACATCAATACTGTCCGAGAGAGGCGGAGACGCAGGGTCAGGATGGGTGGACACTATCACAGGAGGGTTCTGATCAGCGGAAATTTCTTGAGAGATGGGGAGTTTAGAAGGAGATGCCATTGAAGTAGAAAAAGAAGAAAGAAACTTCGAAGATCGCTAGTGAAAAACAAAGAAAACGAGGCGGTTAGGGTTTGTTTGCTAATGTGATTTTGGAAATTTGAGTGAAAGTGATGAAGAGAGCACCAGCGAAGCCGGTTTATTTATAGAAGAAGGGTGGCAGTTGCTTTCTAGGAAACCGGGATCGGTGATCGGCAGAATGGGTTAGAGGCATTTTCCGCATTAATCGTGCCAAAACAGCTCTTTTTGAAAACGAAGAGACTAATCATTGATTGACATGCAGACGGCACAATTAATTCTAAGCGTATCAAGACAAGATTTCCTCTTCCACCTTGGAAAACTAGTTAGACAAGGAAATAAACAAAGAAGACAGATAAGGCAGAAAATCCTTCAAGTTTAATCAGTATCCTGACTCCGACCCCGACAAGGTAGCAGTGCCCAAGTCAGGTGGGACTTCTGTTAACCACCAAATTGGTAGAGGACCAAAGAAGAATTTTCCACCTTTATACAAAAGAATCCAGACAGCATTGCCCTGAGTCGGACTACCAGCTACCCCGTGAGAGGTGGTATCCCAACTAATCCGGAAGAAGGGGGACCTCGACTGATCCGAGTGCATACCCCTTCCAGCGGGGTCCGGCCCAACCTTTCCCCAACTTCTCAAGGACCCCGCCAGTGCCTTGAAACATTGCCACGAGCCGGACTACTCGCTAAAACTCAGAGTGGGGTCCAACCCAATCATGCCCTGGTTTCCTATGAACCCCGCAGCACCCCGACACAGTTTCCTATGAATCCCGCAGCACCTCGACACAGAGTACCACTAAGCATCCCGATGAGGTATCAGCTGGATATCCCCCTGCTACAATAGCACAACACACTAGTGGTTCACACTTTCTGATATAACTAGCCCGCCAAGCAGTCAAGATTTTCATGCCAGAATTAAAAGCACCATAAAGACTTATTAAAACGCTGCCGTCCAGTCAAAACAGAGGAAATATATCCCTTCCTGCCAGAGAGTCCTATTTTAAACAGGTCAACATAATTAGAATCCTCCTAGGAAGGAAAGATTTGCTCACGAGATTGACTCCTTTTAGGAGGAAAAGACTAGATTCTAACGGAAAAAGATCCGAGAATAACTCCTAAAGAGGGGGAAATCCTGTGATTACCAAACCCTAGTCCGAAGTTATAGGAGTGCATGGCAAGCAACAGGACCTAGATATACAACACGATACACACTAGAAAAAGGGGGAATGATCGAAAAAGAGGAAAAGAGAAAAAGCTCCAGTAACCCTACATTTAGATCTACTTATCGACTCGCACGAGTTCACCATCACCATCATCTCCATCACCCACCAATTCTCCATATTTTCATTGTTATTCTAAAGAAAAAACATAGTTCATGTATTTGCAACACAAAGTGATTAATAAAAAAGTTTTCCTTTGTTTATCTACTTGCACTCCAAATCTTTTGTGAGTTATCGTGGACATAGTCGGTATCAAACTACTTGATACCTCTCCGACTGGGGTCTTTTATGATCTCAGTCCCTTTAAAGTTGTTATTTGGGATTTCACCCCAGTGACGATTTTTTCGGTAACACTTTTGGCACCGTCTGTGGGAAGGTTATCCCAACCATTGTTCAAGACAGCCTAGTTCTACTTAGATATCTACAGAATGAGACTTCGATCCTCCTAGGGCCAACCCGAGCCATCAGGACCCCAATCCCTCGCTTCTACTGAAAGAGCTCAGATGCGGGGTAAGGGTACCAGGAATGAGAATCCACTGCCAATGCCTCCACCAGCTGCAGGCCTTGTACCTTAAGACCTCGCTAGACAGCAAGCCAATCGGGATGTTTTAAAACAGCATGCTGCAGCGTACATAGAAGCCATCCGACTCCGGATGATAGCCTAGGGGATTCCCTTCGAAGCAGCTGAGATCCCAGGGGACGCTAGCCCAAGTGCCCGGGTGCTAGTGTTTGATTGATTGGGTCCACCTCTCCCAGTTCGACAGGCGAACCCCAAACCCAGACTAGTGAAGTCCGCGATTGAGATTCCCCCTAGGAGGGCCCAATCTCCACCAAAACATAAGGCGAAGGAGAAGAATCCACATCCCGATTCAGAGGGAAGCGCCAAATCCCGAAAGAGCTCCAAAGAAAGGCATCAGAGAGCAAAGCGAAAGGAGGTAGTCATTAATTCAGACTTTTCAGATGAAGAGGTTTCAATAGCCCGATCCGGAACCAAGAAATCCCGGCGCCCAGAGGATCAGATGACTAGGATGGCGAAGGAGTTGGAGCAGTTAAAGAAGGGAAAGCACCAGGGAATCCAGATGAACCCCTTGGGCGAAATGAATGCACCTTTCTCTAAAAGAGTCAGGGAGGCAAGGTTACCTCCTAAATTTAGAATGCCTTCTGAGAAGTATTCCGGGACAGAGGACACCGTCAGCCACCTATAAAGCTTTGTCCATCAGATGGAGGTTCAAAGTACGACCAGGCTAGCCATGTGCAGAAGTAACTTTCTAGAGGCATGCGATGTGTCTCGAATATGAAGTTGTGGCAAGTCTTTCATTAGTAAAAGGCTCAAGGGTAGGATAGAAGGGATATTAAATAGAAAGTGTTTCATGTGATTTGATCGTTTTGAGAGTGTACTTTTATCCAACTAGTGAAATGTGGTGTTGCCGGTGGTTGTGGTATCAACCTGTGAATGTTTCCTCAATTTGAGGTTTTACCACGTAAAAATCTTTTGTGTTGATTTTCGTATTTTAGTTCTTATTTTTTTTACTTACTTTAACTTGTATTGTTTTAACACTTGCTTAATTGAATTCACATTGACTTGTTAAATATTCCAAGTGTGTATAATTTGGTTGTGTGAAAAAAAAATGTGATAATTTGAGTATTTACGTATTCACTCCCCTCTAGGTATAATTTAGTTCATGTTCCGGTTCTGGTTCACTACAAGAAAATACTAGTTTTATTGACAGTTTTTAACTGTTAAGAAAACAGTTTTAAAAACGTCAACAATGCTAATGTCAAGAAAAGTTTAGACAGTTTTTAACTGTCAATATATGTTTATAATATTTAATTATTAAAAACTGTTATTATTTAATATTTAATTAAATAACATTTTTTATATTTATACACCACCTCCCCGTCGCCGTTCGACCACCCGGCACCGCCGCCTCCCTGTCCATTTCTGATAATAATGATTAGGAATTAAACTTGAGACCTCAAGTCAAAAGTTGTAAGCCTTTACCACTTGACTACAAGATTTGATTTGTTAACAATTGAACAATATTTATATATAACATATATGAGTTGTTAGAAATTAACAAAAAAAAAAAAAAAATACCTTGTTAGATAAATTTAAATATATTCAACTAATCAAAATTTTAATTTCTACGACAGACATATATTAAAAAAATTTATTGAAACTTTTCATAAAATTATATTTTTTAAATATTTTTTAAAACATATATAGTCGAGTTATTGGTCAATACTCTATGGTCATGTTTGGTTACATGGTGGAATGATAATTGGAATGGTAATGAGAATGAGAATAAGAATGGAAAAGAAAGGAAAACTAAGTTTTTTGTTTGGTTGGAACTTTAGAATTAGTCTCTGAATCTGTATTATTTTATTTGGTTAACAATGGAATGGAATGGAGTTAACTGTATTTTGACCAAAATACCTCTAATTATAAAACATTCATAATAACATGATATATTATGGATAATAATAATAAAATATAAAAGTATATTATATATATAATTAGGGAATTTAGCAAAATTGCCCTATTTGAGGGCCAAAATTGCAAATATACCCCAAGTAGTCAAAAGCTTACAACAATGCCCCAAACTTGCAAAAATACCCCACTTGAAAAATAACCACCTCATTTATTACCATTATTATTTTGACCAACCAATGATACAAAACTAAAAGGAAAAAAGTAAATTATACATTAGTTTGAAATAAGTAAAATGAGATGGAACTCTTCTAATTGTATTTTTTTTTTCTTTTGGATGTATAAAAGTGTTGAAGAAAGTTATATGAAGTGGTGACAAGGTGAGTTTTCAAAAAAAAATAAAATAATAACTGTTTTCTTTCATCACAATCCATACATTGATAGAAACAATATGGGGTAGTATTTTTTTTTTAATACTACATGGGCTAATTTGTGAACGTTCTTCGGGTCATGATTGACCAGATATCGGGTCACGTGTGACCCGAAGCACAAATTCATAGCTTCGGATTGCCCCCAACCCAAAGCCTTGAATTTGTGCTTCGGGTCACACGTGACCCGATATTGGGTCAGTCATGACCCGAAACACAAATTCATGTTGTTAAAAAAAAAAAGTTTATGTATTTTTATATTAATTTACACTCCTTATGTTTTATGTAAAGTTTTTTTTTTGAATTGATAATATATATTTAAAAAATTTCAGGATTGAAGATGACAAATGTGCAATTGGTTTTGAATTGGGGTGGAGAATGGAAAAGTGATCATGGTGTATATTGGTATGATGGTCGGAGAGGAAGGGCATTTGATTTTCCAAAGGATGCAAATTATGATCAACTATTAGATAAGGTTTACCGCGTGATCGGGATTGATAGAAATCATTATCGGGCTACTCTTACGACAGTTGCACAAACCATCCGTCCTAGCTTGCCTATTGAGATTATTGATGATGATAATGTTGCATTGTTGCTGCGCCGAGAGAATGTTGACCCTCTAGTTTGTATAAGTGTTGAGGAAATCGTTGATAACCGTCCAGAATTGAAGCAGAGTGTTGACCGCCCACACCATGCAACTCAATATGATATTCACCACACTACAAATGTACCTAACACAAATGCCCATTTGGATGATATTCGAGAGGGTTTCAATGGTAATTCCCCTCATCATCATTTTGGTTTCCAGGATACCACAGAAAATCAAAATGTTTATGTGCATGATGTATCAGAACCACAGTTTGACCCTATTCTTGATCGAGTTCCTAATCGGTTTGACGATCAATTTGCCCATGTTCAGAGGCTTGTTCCACCTCCATGTGCATTGTTTTCTATTAATTCTGGAGAAGTTGCACCTAGGCCTGTTGATATGTGTATTGCAGTGGGTGAATTGTTTGAAAGTAAGCAACAATTGTAATCACAATTAGGTAGGTATTCCCTTGAACAACAGTTCCAGATTAGGGTGATGAAGTCAGACACAACACGTTATCAAGCTCGGTGCATCGTTGAGGAATGCAATTGGCGATTGCATGCAGTTAAGGTTGGTAATTCAGATTATTTCCAGATAAGAAGATTTGACCATAAGCACACATGCTCCACTGAAGCACGATTTCCACTTAAGAGGCAAGCAAGCGCACGGGTTATAGGGGAACACATAAAGGAGAAATTTTGTGATCATCGTTTATACAAGCCAAAGGAAATTATACAAGACTTACAGACGAAGTTTGGCATCTCATGTAACTACCACAAAGGATACCGAGCCAAACATATTGCCTTAGATGAGGTTCAAGGAACACCAGTTAAGTCATACCGAATTTTGCCATCATACTTGTACATGTTGGCGCAAACTAATCCTGGAACTATTACAAATCTCCACACAGATTCGGGTAACAGGTTTATGTATATGTTTTTCTGCCTCAAAGCATGCATAGATGGTTTTCTATCTTCGATTCGACCTGTAATTGCTATTGATGCAACATTTTTTAGGGGCCCTCATCCAGTGGTCTTATTTGTGGCCGTGTGTATGGATGGCAATGACCAAATATTTCCTCTAGCTTTTGGTGTTGGTGATTCGGAGACAAATGAAACTTGGGAATGGTTTCTAACTAGGTTGCATCGTGCCATTGGCGAAGTTGATGATTTGGTTTTTATCTTTGATAGGAAAAATAGTATCATCACCGGTGTGGAAAAGGTGTTCCCAAATTCATTTCATGGTGCATATGCGGTACATCTAGAACGGAACATGCTTGGACGTTATGGGAAGAATAAGGTACTAAAAGACATCTTCAAAAAGGCAGTCAAAGTTTATCGGGTAAATCAATTTGATAGATGTATGGACCAATTGGCAAATATTAATTCTGGAGCAGCTATGTATGTCACGAATGTCGGATTTGAAAGGTGGTCACGAGCATATAGTCCAAGGAAAAGGTATAACCTAATGTCATCCAACATTGCAGAGGCCATGAATAATACAATTAAAGATTGTCGGGAATTGCCTATTACCGGAGTTATTGACTACATTAGAGGGGTCCTCCAGCGTTGGTTCCATGATCGTCGGACATCTGCAGGGAAACTTAAGTCGATATTGACAACCAAGGCGAATGTAAACATAGGTGTGAATGATGAAAAGGCACGCTATCTACATGTCTACCTGATCACATATTACTCATTCCTTGTTAAGGATGGAGATTTGGATGAGACTGTTGATTTGACATTAAAAACATGTACTTGTAGAGAATTTGACAATGACGAAATTCCATGTGAACATGCATTGGCTTGCATTAGGGTCTGACGATTTTCATATGTAGATTATTGTTCACCTTATTACTCTAGTGCATTTCTTGTTGTAGCATACAGTGGGGAAATTCATCCCGTTGGACACCCCCCGGAATGGCTGGTTCAGAAGATATTGCATCAATAGTTGTTCTCCCACCTGTCGGCCGACGCCTTCCAGGAAGACCTAAAAAGAACCGTACTCCATCATTTGGTGAGGAAAAAGTCAAATGACATGTACAACTTGTCATCGTAATGGTCACAATAGCCATACATGCACATACTTGAGATCGTCTAGACCATCAACAAGTACGAGTGGTGTTGGTGAGGCAAGCGGATCGCACAATGTTTAATGTACTTTGTTCTTATTTTAAATTTATTTTGTTACATTTTCATGTTTCGTTTAACTCATAACTAGTGCCTTTTGCCCTGCTGGGATCTTTGTTAAGTTTAATGTCTGGTTGATGATAATCTACACTCTAAATTGAATATTTGCAGCAGTAATATGCTTATTTTTTTGTTTGCAGCAGAAATCTTTTGGTGTGCAGCAGAAATTTTTTGTTGTACCGCAGAAATTTTTTGACGCTGCAGCAGGAATTTTTTACGCTGCAGTAGAAATTTTTTGGTGTACAGCAGTATGCCTGTTGCTACGATGAAATGCTTGTGACAAGTATCAAAATCAACAAAGAAAATTATTATTTTTTCTGTTGCAGCGTCATTTCTATTTCCCATATCCGTTCTAATACACTAGTAATAATATCTATTTTATTTTTTGAAAATGAATTAGATGGTAACTAAAATTTTAAAAAAAAATTGGCATGAACTTTGTTTGTATTTTCAATAAATCCATACTATCTTCTGTACCTGCAAACAAGACACTCCCAATATCCACAACACTTCTCAACTCCCAACATTTCATTTCATACACAATTACTACCATAACAATTTTCATAGAAATCTCATTAATTAAACTAACAATATGTTAATTACAATTGTTATCAACTAAGTTACCGTCAACTATATTTAGAATTTTTAAAAATTTCAGTTGCAATTTTAACTCTTAAGGCTGCTCCGTCTTTTGCTTCAAAGTCGAACTGTTTCTCGGCCCACAAGTACTCCAAGAATTTGAGAGCAAATATCCCACAGTCCGATCTATTTTATCCAAAACAAACAAATATATCCCTTGTAAGTGATAGTTAAACTATTTAATGTAGTAAAAGATGACAACAGTTGGTTTGTGGTATACCGAATTCCTTGATTTGGAATGTCTTTCTCGAGTTTTTGTACAGCAAATGGCAAAGCATCAGTATAAATATCTGGCATTGTATGCACCAACAAAGAAGGTAACATCTTTCTAAGGCAAGATGTCCACTTTGTAATCTCCAATACACTATTGATTTCCGGTAATGAATCATAGATCTTAATGACCCGTTCTTTCAAGTCGATAGCAATTCCAACCCAATGATTTCCATTCACGTTTGCTGGAAACAAAATCTGAACATGGCATCAAATGACCCAATGAGTCTCGGTTTGGCTCCTGAAAAAAAAAAAAAAAAAAGATGTTCAAGAACATAATAAGAAAAATGTTAAAGAAAATTAAACCCCATCTAGCTTCACCATTAATTTATCACATTTATTTTTCTCATTTTCAGAAGAAGAAAAAGAAAAGAAAGAACAAACATACTCAGTTTTTGAAAGAATGAGAGTGTGTCGAAAACAAAGCGAGCAAGCTGGTGTGTGCAGTAAAGGGTATGCAGACAGCTTCCTATTTTACTTGTACGCCTTCTTATTCTGGTCTTAGTTGGTAAACCATAACAACCTAAGTTGGTTTGCCATGTGAATGAGATGGTAACTTGTCAGGCTACAAAATAGACTCTGTAATGACATAGTCAACAAATCTTACAAACTCAACTAATTGTATAAACTTGAACGCAGATTTCTTTCCGAGAATCCCAACACTTTGCCTATATTTCATGATTAATTCATGAAACTATTAGTCATCAACAATAACCTAAAATATATTATAAATATTTGAAATGGTCAGTTAATTGTATTTGTAATTCAAGTCTCAAGAGGAAGCTTCATAATAGAGATTGATAAACTTTCAAACAATAAAAGATAAATAAAAACTACTCCCACCACGTCCCTAATTACTTGGTAAAAATCTGATTATTTGTGACAACTAAAGTAGTTAATTTTTTTTTTTTGAAAATCAACAAGAACAGGGCAAAAAAGAAACAAAGCAAAACAAAACAAGGTGGGTTGCATCAAAGAGATGCGACAAGAAAACAAGAAACCTGTCGCTGCACTTTGACAGCAGAAACACCACAGCAAAAACAAAAGGCAGCCAGCAAGCCAAACACCCCCCAAACACACAAACTCCAAACACAGGAGCAAAACCAAACGAAACAAAAACAAAAACAACAACAACACCCCAAAACCACCACCAGGCAACAACAGACAGCGAAGGAGCAGCAAAAAAAAAAAAAAAACAGAAACACAACATTAGCGAGGCAAGCACCAGGTCACCAAATCCACCCCACCACCAGAGCCACTCCTTGGCAAGGATAATTACATTGTTAAAGATAATAATAACAATTAATTAATCAAAATATTTAAAATTGAATTTGAGATTCTAATCTCAACAGACTTCTTACCTCTTCAACACTCTTATTATAAATTATCTCCTGAAAATGCACAAAATCGAAATGCCTAACCTTGTAGCCGGTAACTGGAAATAGACGAAAGGACGGCGAGGCGAGGACTGCGGCGACGACAACTCAGCATGACGGCGACGAAGCAGCTTGACGGCGATGATGGAGGATCGAGTTGAGAGGTATCGGGATGGCGCAAGAGGGCAGAGCAACTGACCTTGTAGCCGACAACCGGAAATAGAAGAAAGGAAGGCAAGGCGAGGACTGCGGCAACGACAACTCAGCATGGCGACGACGAGGCGGATCGATGGCGATGATGAAGGATTGAGTTCAGAGTATCGGGATGGCGCAAGAGGGCAGAGCAACTGATTTAGGGATTTCACTCTCTGCAGTTACAGTGAATGCAACACTAAGGGTACTTTAATCTTTTAGGGGCAATTATGCTATAAAAAAAAATTATAGGGTATGTTTGCAATTCAACCCCTTCAATAGGGCAATTTTGCTAAAATCCCATATAATTATATACTATATATATAATATATTATATATAATACATATAATAATATAATATAAATATATCATAATAATATATATAATATATATAATAATATATTATTTTTGGAATGGAGTTGGGGCATATGAGGGTATTTTTTGAATATAAATTTTTGTTTGGAATGGAAGGGCATTCCATTGGTTTTTAGATGGAATGCCCATTCCACCAAAATGGTGGAATCCCCATTCCATTGCATTTTAACAAACCAAACGTTCCATCCAACAAAACATGGCCTACAGGAGACTCATGACATCAATTGTAATAAGCATAATTTGGAATACAACTCTCACTACAGAGGAGATATTTCTCAACATGAATATTGCAATTTAATGAATAAATGTAAGACTCAGATTACTAATTTATATGGTTAATTGAATTATTAATGTGTCTCTTAGTATGAAATAAGAGGGTGCAAAATAAATAAACAATTTTTTTTAATTTTTTCTTTTGAATTTATTAAAAGTAAATGATTTAAAAGTAAATTTATTAAATTTAAAATTTTACTTATTCAATATCGGTTTACTTAAAAACCGATATCTTAGTGTAAAATAAATTTATATCGAGATTTTATTTGGTGTTGAAAGTAAAAAGTAAAAGTTTAAAAAAATTATTAAAGATAAATAACAAATTTGAAAAAAACCGTCAAGAAAAATTGTATTTCTAAAACCGTCTTTGTCGACAGTTTTTTCAAGAAAAATTTGAAAATGTGAAAAGTGAAAACTTTTGGAAAAGCAGTGACTGCCAGCGAGAGTGTCCAAAAGCAGTGACCGCACCTTTCCATGCTTGTCCCGCACTCCCGCAGAAATAACAATCAATCATTGGCTCATTGCTTGACAATAAAGTGGGTGGTGAGTATAAAGCAAATGTGAAAATGTGAAAACTTTTGGAAAGCAGTGACTGCCAGCCAGGAAAGTGTCCAAAAGCAGTGACCGACTGCCAATCACCTTTCCATGCTTGTCCCACAGAATTACAGAAATAACACTCAATCATTGCTTGAAAATACTTTCATCAATATTTCACTCTTCACTCTTATTTTGGCCTCCTTTCCTTTTCTTGTTTGTTTGATCTCTGATGCTCTTTGCTAAAATACTTATCGTCTTCTTTTTTAGATTTTCAGTCTTATTAGACTTTTGGGTTTTTCCCTGTTCTGTCTCAATCGTGCATTCAAGCTTGATTTACGATCAAATATCCAAGTAAGCTGTTATTTTGCTATTATTTTTTTTTTTTGTTTTCGATTTTCACTTTTGCTGTTGATCCTTATTGTTTAATTTGTAGTTACCCTTTTGTGCTCTCTCTCTCTTTTGTTTTCAAGAAATCCGGCTGTCTTCGGTGTGCATCAAGTAATTTCAGCTTCATTCACGAGATCAAATATCCAGGTAGGTTGTTAATTTCGTTCAATCAAGAAACTCTTTGCTATTAATCTTCATTTATTTTTGAATTTCACTTCAATTCTCCCTGTAATTTGGTACCCTTTTGTGTTGTCTGTGTCTGTTTTATTAGCATAATCTGTTTTGTTAGTGTGATATGCTAGCTCCCTATATATAGTTTCTCATTTTAGGGAATCTGTCCCACAGAAATTCATTGGTTGAAGATAATTTCATCAATATTTAACTCTTCTCTGTTCAGTTTGTACGTATCGAGTAATTTCAATTTTCAATTTTCAATATTCAAGTAAGTTGTTACCCTTTTGTGCTCTCTCATTTGGTTTCCTTCACAGTTATTCCTTCACTTGTCTATTAAAAGTATTCTTTCAAGAGATCCTGCTCTGTCTCCGGTGTTCATCAAGTAATTTCAAGAGATCAATATCCAAGTAAGTTGTTAATTTCATTCTATCAAGAAATTCTTTTGCTATTATTAATTTATTTTTGAATTTCACTTCTGATCTGTTACTTTGATCTGCTCTTTGTGCTTGTCCTTTAGTGTTGTCTGTGTGTCTGTTTAATTAGCATAATCTGTTTTGTTAATGTGATATTCTAATGTTCTTTTATTTTCATAATCTTGTTTTTTTCTTCAAAACGCAAAGAGAGGAGATTCTACAAATGGCGGAATCTGTACTCACTATTGGTGGTGGAATAGCCGCGGAACGCATGGTTGATTCCATAGCAACTCGAGTCGGTTACATCAGGAACTACAAGGCCAACTTTAAGAATCTAGAAAAACAAGTCAATGACCTCCAGGGAAGGAGAGACGCAGTGCAGCATAAGGTTGATGAAGCTACGAGAAATGGGGATGAGATTGAAAAACTTGTTCAAAAATGGCTGGTCAGTGTGAACAATATGATCAAAGAGGCGACAGACATTATTGAAGATAACAAGCGACTAAACATGCGATGCTTCCCTGATTTGAAGAAGTGTTATCAACAAAGCAAGAAAGCATGGATGAAGACGGATGATGTTTCTAAACTCCACAATGAAGGGACATTTGATAGGGTTTCCTACCCTACCCTTCCGGCAGAGACATGGCTTCCAGATAGCTACGAGAACATTAAATCAAGACATTCTGTCGTGGAGGATATACTGAATGCATTGCACGATCGTGATGTCAACATGATTGGGGTGCACGGCATGGGTGGCTCTGGAAAAACGACGCTGGTGAGGGAAGTTGCCAAAAAGGCTGAGCAAGACAAGCTATTTAATCGGGTAGTGTTTGCAGAAGTATCTGATACGGTAGACATAAGGAAGATTCAAGAGGTGATTGCAGAAAGGTTGGGTTCAAAATTCCATGAGAACACCGAACCTGTAAGAGCAGATCGCCTAAGAGAACGAATGATGCAAGAAACAAAGATCCTTTTAATTTTGGATAACATTTGGAAGGATCTTGATTTGGCTGCAGTGGGAATTCCTTTTGGGAATAATCACATGGGATGTAAGCTATTGTTGACATCAAGAGATATGGATTTATTAAAGGAGATGGGTTCTAAAAGAAATTTCTTTGTTGACGTTTTAAAAGAAGAAGAAGCTTGTAACCTATTTATGAAGATAGCAGGTGTTGGTGAGGAGAACGGTTTGCGATCATCAGCCATTGATGTGGCCAAAGCATGTGGAGGTTTGCTTGTTGCCATTTTTACGGTAGCAAAAGCATTGAAAAACAAAGAACAATGTGATTGGGATACTGCCTTGCGAAAACTAAACAACCCTCCTTCCTTAGAAAACGTGGAGGGATCAGTGCTGAAGAAGGCATATATGTCCATATATCTGAGTTACGAAAATTTAGAAAGTGAGGAACTCAAGTCAACGTTTTTGCTTTGTAGTATAATGGCATGTACCCATGATGCTTCTATTGAAGAGTTGTTAAGATATGCAGTGGGTTTGAGATTATTTAAAGCAGAAAATACAATGGAAGATGAGCGAGAAAAAGCAAAAGAATTGGTACGAAAACTCAAGGATTCTTCTCTGTTACTTGGCACTCGTAATAGTGAAACTTTTTCTATCCATGATGTTATTCGAGATGTTGGTAGATGGATTGCCCATAAAGATCAGCATAAATTTACCGTGATAGACAACGTTATCCCACGGCAATGGGCTGATGAAAATACATTGCAAAACTGTACATCAATCACCTTACATGATGTTTTGGAGCTTCCTAAACCGTTGGAATGTCCACAACTACAATTTTTCTACATGAAAACCAAGACTCGGTTCATTAAAATCCCTGATAATTTTTTCAAAGGGATGCCGAATCTTATAGTCTTACATTTGATTGAAATGTATTTATCACCTCTACCAGCATCACTTTGTCTCTTAAAAAAACTTCGAACACTGAATCTCGGTTGGTGCCATCTGGAAGACATTGCCGAAACGAAAGACATGGAGAATCTTGAAATTCTTGTCATTGGTTTTCGTTCTGATAAACAGCTGCTGCCTGAAGAAATAGGTCAATTGAATCGCCTAAGGGTGTTGGATTTGAGGAATTGTTCATTCATTATTCCACCAGAAACTATATCAAGGTTAACTCAGTTAGAAGAATTGTATATGGGTTATTGGTATGATCAGCGGAATGTTGAAGAAAGTGTTGCTAGCCTTGAAGAGTTGAAGGATTTGTCCCACTTGACCGCTTTAAATATACGTGTTGCAGATGCTGAAATTCTACCAAAAGGCTTGGACTTCTTCAAAAAGCTCAAAAGGTACAAAATATTTATTGGAGAGCGTCGGTACAGCAGAGAAACTTTAAGAACATTACATGTCACGTCCGATACCAACATTTGTTCGGAAGATGGAGTAATTAAACAATTGAAGGGAATTGAAGACTTGAGGTTAGATGGAGAACAGAGAGTGAAGAACGTCCTTTATGAATTAGATGGAGAGGGTTTTCCACAGTTGAAGCGTATTCGTATCGAAAACAATCCCTACATTCAGTATATTGTAAACTCAATTCCATCAGCAACTTGTGATGCTTTTCCCCTCTTAGAGACATTGTCTCTTGTGAATTTGGTTAGGCTAGAGAAGATATGTCATGATCAACTCAGGGCCAAGTGTTTTTGCCAATTAACAACCATACAAGTAAAAAAATGTGGCAAACTGAAGAACCTCTTTTCATTCTCCATTGCCAAACACCTTTCAAAACTTCAAAAAATTAAAGTTTTTGACTGCAGGAATATGGAAGAGATTTTCAGCATCGGTAGAACAGATGATGTCAACAACAATGAAGTAATTGATCTGGTGTTCGACCAATTACACTCTTTGACTCTACAAAAACTACCAAGGTTAAGAAGGATCTGCTCTGAATTGGGAATTGCATCGACATCTCAAGAAAGACAGATGCCATTGACAACAGATGCATCGGAGGAGCAGGTTGATGCTCTGCCACTTTTTGGCGAAAAGGTAAGTCAATTATAAACTTATTTTTGTTTACCTCTGCCACTCTTGTATATTGAATGAAATATTTGAAAACTCACATTGCTCCTAGCTACATATATCACATGATTCGTAAAAAACTTGCTCGGTAAGCATTTTCCAGAAGAAAAAAAACACGGTAACCAATTTTTCCATTTAAAGCATTGAAAAAAGCGTGCAGTGAAAACAACTTATTCACATTTTTCATCTTTTGGTTTTTGATTTCATTTTCATGGGGCCACCAGTTAGAATATTAATTGTTTTATTTTTCTTTTATATAAAATCAGAATTTTTAATTAATCTACTAATATATAATAAATTATATATCCTTTTATTTTTTGATAAATGATTATTTGTAAATATACAAAATATGAAAATACTTTCTTCTTAAAATTACTGAAATATATATATATATATAATTTAACTACACTATATTATTTTTACTATAACAATATAATAGAAAATACAAAGCAATTTCAATAAATACATATTATAATAATAAGCATTTGTTTTCTTATAATATCATTTTCAATTATAAAAAAAAAATGAAAAGTCATCAATACATATTATAATAATAATCATTGTTTTCAAATGAAAATTAATAAAACAAAAGAGAGTGATGTTATTGACAATCCACTTAATATCTTCATTTTTTTTATTATTATTATATGACAATTTTATTCTTATTAGAATCACAAAAGGGGACAAAAAATTATAAGCATACTATAGACTATATTGTTAGATTCTAATG
Source organism: Acer campestre (assembly GCA_954870605.1). Taxonomy (NCBI): domain Eukaryota; kingdom Viridiplantae; phylum Streptophyta; class Magnoliopsida; order Sapindales; family Sapindaceae; genus Acer; species Acer campestre. The sequence continues at coordinate 23,619,803 of OX940809.1, read as the reverse complement.
TTATTATTATTATTTTTAAATACTTTTGCATTTCACAATCCTAAAACTTTTTTTTCAATATTATTAAAGTTTATTTGATTTTGAACTGATGAGAATGAAATACAACAATAAAAAACAAGTTTTTTAAATTGTTGATTTCGTAATTTTTTTTTAACTAAAAACAATAACAAAAAATTTGTGCAGATTTTTTTTAAAAAAATTTGGGGTTTTAGGGTGGAGTGTATTAAAAAAGAAAGTCCAGAGATAAAAATGCTAATTTTGGAAAAAAAAAAAAGAAGGGGTCTCTTTAGAATATTTTTAGAATTTATGTTCTTAGAATGAAAGTAGTTAAAAAAAAAAAAAAAAGTGTGAAAAAATAAAATTGAATTGTAAGTTGAAAATCTATGCAAAAAACCAAATTAGATTAGCTTACCGTCCTACCGAACAAACTAATTGGTATGGCTAAAACTAATTAAAACTTTTAAATTATTTAAATATGGTAATATGGTAATAAAACTTTTACTTTATTTAAATAAACTCGTACTTAATGACTAAAAAACAAATTCTATCTGCAGGTTATATTCCCCAACTTAACAACCTTGATTGTTTGGAGGTGCAATAATTTGAAATATCTGTTTTCATCATCTACTCTTGGAAGCTTAAAGCAGCTCCAACACCTCCAGATCGATAATTGCAAGGAAGTGGAAGAGTTAATAAGAATTGATGACAATTGCAGTAATTATGTTGAATTTCCATCTTTGGAAAAACTGCATATATGGAGTTGTCAAAGTTTGAAAAAACTATTTCCAGCTTCCATGACCAGGATTCTTTTGCAGCTTGAAAAGCTTCACGTGTCAGGCTGTGGAATAAAGGAGATTGTTTCCAAAGAAGAACGAGTAGAAGAAGAAGCCGCTAGGTTTGTGTTTCCAAGGCTATCCTCTTTGGAACTCTATTCCTTAAAAGAACTTGAATGTTTCTACCCCGGTAAACATACTACGGAATGGCCCAAGTTGACAGAGTTAAAGGTGGAGTATGGTGAGAAAATAGATTTATTCAACTTCCAAAAAAATAACGAGAGTCAACCTGATGTCCCAGTGCAACAACACCTGTTCATGGTCGATAAGGTATCGAACCTTATAGTTTGAATTGGATTTACAATTTGGATCTAGTTTTGTTAATTAGAATAATCATTCTTAGCCGAAAATAATACAATGGTGTGGTAAATGATATGGCATTAAAAATTAACTACAGTACTTTTTAAATTATGAATAAATACGAGAAACCATTTGGAAAACAATATTTGAATTAGACTTTTTTTCTTTCCATGTTAGTTGGTTTGTCTTTCTATACTATAAAAGATAAATAAATAAATAAAGATTGTGCAGTTGTTTGTGGGGAATATAACACTGAATTTTTTTAATTTATTTTTTGAAATGTATCACTGATTTGTTTTTATTTGGTTGATCCGCAGGCCTTCTCCAACTTAGAGAAAGTGACAATATACAGAAATCACGTCAGAATAATTTGTCAAAGCACGTACCCAGAAGATCTCTTTCCCAATCTTGAATTTTTTGAGGTCATGTATGATAAATCAGCAGTTTTCCCACTGGATATTCTAGTGAGATTCCACAATTTTAAAAAGCTTAAATTGACATCTAGTTCTTCCAAAGAGATATTTTCATTTGAAGAGGTCGAGAAACATGCACAGACACTAGCACAAATAAAGAGTTTATGTATCTCTTCCCTTCATATTCTGAAGCAACTGTGGAAACAAGATTCCAAAATGGACCTTATTCTTCAAAAGCTTGAATTTCTTGAAATATGTTATTGTGGTAGGTTGATTATTCTAATGCCTCCTTCAGCATCTTTTGAAAATCTAAAAATTTTGAAAGTCTCTAGATGCAACAGGTTGTTAAGCTTAGTAGTAGCTTCAACAGCCAAAAGTTTGGTGTGCCTTGAAGAAATGAGTATAGAATATTGCGGAGAGATGACAGAAATAATAGCAAATGAAGGAGATGTAATGGAAGGCGAGATTATATTCGGGAGATTGAAGAGTTTGGAACTACAGAGTTTAAGTAATCTCACATGCTTCTGCTTTGGGAGTTACACACTCAATTTTCCACTGTTAGAAAAACTAAAAATGGTAGGATGTCCCAAGATGCAGTTTTTCTCTGAAGGAGTTTTGAGAACACCAAAGTTACAACAAGTATCACAAGACTGGACAAACTATGATTTGGAGTGTGATAACCTGAACACATTCATAAAACAACATCATGAGAAAGAGGTAAGTATTGATTAATTAAGTTTAATTTCCTCTCTCCTTACCTCTTTTATTCCTTTTTATGGATTAATCTAAATGATGTTGAATCTGGATTTGAGTTTGATGATGATGGTGTGGCCTGGGTTTCATTTGGGTTTTAATCTGAAAGATGATGATGGATACTGTCATACTGGTTAATCTTTTTTTTTTTTTTTTTGAAACCATATTGGTATTTAAAACTATTTGCCTCATTTGGTGCAGTTTGTTTACAAAAGAAGTTTTGTGTAATTGTTTGTGGGAGGAACATAACACCTATTCTTTTTCATTTGATTGGTTGCCAGGTCTTCTCAAAATCGTTTTTAAGTGGAGATGACATCAGATTTGTTTGGCAAATATTTCCAGAACGAACGAAAGTTAGTCCCCACCATTTTCAAATAAGTCGTCGTTTGATTTTCACTCTTTAAATTGTATAAAATTGTGTGAAATTTGTTTTATTTGGTTTGTCCTCAGGTTTTCTCCAACGCAAGGCAACTGAATTTGAATGGAAATGACATCAGAATGATTTTGCAGAGCCAGTTTCCAGAACACATCTTTCCCAAAGTTAAATGTCTTCATGTCTCCAAGGATAAATCAACAGTTTTTCCATTTGGTATTTTTCAGATATTTCACAATGTGGCAAAACTTGATTTGACATCAAGTTCGTATAAAGAGATATTTCCACATGAAGAGGTACAGAAACATGAAGGGGAGCTACCACAAATAAAACGTTTACGTGTCACTGAACTTCATGATCTAGAACAAATGTGGAAACCGAATTCCAAATTAGATTTAATTCTTATAAATCTGGAAATTCTGGAAGTAAAGGGGTGTAAGAGCTTGATTAATGTACTGCTACCTTCATCATCTTTTGAAAACCTAAAAATTCTGAAAGTAGAGGGTTGTGAAAGATTGATAAGCTTAGTTGCAGCCTCAACAGCCAAATGTATGGTGCAACTTGAAGAAATGCAGATATGTAAGTGCAAAATGATGACAGAAGTAGTAGCAAATGAGGGAGATATAACAGAAGAAGACAAGATTATATTCCACAAATTGAAGAAATTGGAATTGAATGATTTATCAAGTCTCACAAGCTTTAGCTTCGGGAATTACACCTTCAAGATTCCAGTTTTAGAAAAATTAAAAGTGAAGGCATGTCCCAATATGATGATTTTCTCTTCAAGAGACTTGAATACACCAATGTTACGAGAAGTATGGCAAGACCAGACAGAATATATTTGCGAGAATGACCTTAATAAAATTGTACAACAACATCTTGAAAAAACGGTACGTATTGATTAACTAAGTTTGGTTTTCCTCTTTCCCTTACATCTTCTGTTGATATTTTTTATTCCTTTTCATGCAAACTTTGGCATTAGGCACAAGCTGCTCTGCTTCTACATATGATATATTGTTTTAATATTATGATGGTTAAATAATTTTGAGAAATTCTTAAAAGGTAGAACCTTGTAATAAGATTATCATGACAATATTTATTTTTAAAATATCCTCTCTGAATTTTTCTATCAACTAAATTAATTAATAAAATAATTTATACATGAAAGTATTATTAGAATGGTGTACTATGATGTGGTAGTATGCCTGTATTAAAAACGTTTTGCCTCATTAGTTTGTCTGTCTACACAATTGTTTGTGGATCAATAATTAAAGTACTCTATAATTGTAAACCTCTTACTTAAATAAATAAATTAATAAGTAAAGTACTCTATAATTGTTTGTGGATCAACACACCAATTTGTTTTTATTTGATTGTTTTGCAGGTCTTCTCCAAGAAAGAACTGAAATTCGAGAGCATTAGAATAATTTTGCAAAAGTGTGTAGAACATCATAAGGTTGGTCCTTAAATTTTTGCAAATAACTTTGCCCTTTTTTGAAGTATGTAAAGCTTCAAAGCCATATGAAATTTGTTTTGATTTGATTGCTCGCCAGGTCTTTCCCAACTTAGAGAAATTAAGTTTTAGCAGAGATCAGATCAGAATGCTATGGCAGAGCCAGTTTCCACAACACCTTTTTCCTAAACTTGGACTTCTTGAGATCTACAGGGATGAATCAACAGTTTTCCAACTTGCTATCCTTGAGAGATTTCAAAATGTGGACGGACTTGAGTTGAATTATGGTTCCTATGAAGAGATATTGTCATGCGAAGATGTCGAGAAACATGCAGGGATGCTTGCACAAATAAAAAGTTTATCACTCAATCAATTAGATGATCTTATGCAAATGTGGAAACAAGACTCCAAAATGGACCTAAATCTTCAAAATCTTGAAATTCTGGAAGTAATGGGGTGTAAGAGCTTGATTAATGTACTGCCACCTTCATCATCTTTTGAAAACCTAAAAATTCTGAAAGTAACTGGTTGTGAAAGACTGATAAGCTTAGTAGCAGCCTCAACAGCCAAATGTATTGTGCAACTTGAAGAAATGCAGATATTTAGGTGCAAAATGATGACAGAAGTAGTAGCTAACGAGGGAGATATAACAGAAGAAGACAAGATTATTTTCCTCAAATTGAAGAAATTGGAATTGAATGATTTATCAAGTCTCACAAGATTCAGCTCTGGGAATTACACCTTGAAGATTCCAGTTTTAGAAAAATTAAAAGTGAAAGATTGTCCCAATATGATGATTTTCTCTTCAAGAGACTTGAATACACCAATGTTACGAGAAGTATGGCAAGACCAAACGGAATATACTTGCGAGAATGACCTTAATAAAAACGTACAACAACATCATGAAGAAACGGTACGTATTGATTAACTAAGTTTGGTTTTCCTCTTTCCCTTACATCCTGTTGATACTTTTTATTCCTTTTCATGCAAACTTTAGCATTAGGCACAAGCTGCTCTGCGTCTACATATGATATTAAATAAATAAATTAAGAAGTAAAGTACTCTGTAATTGTTTGTGGATCAACACACCAATTTGCTTTTATTTGATTGTTTTGCAGGTCTTCTCCAGGAAAAAACTGAATTTCGAGAGCATTAGAATAATTTTGCAAAAGTTTGTAGAACATCATAAGGTTGGTCATTAATTTTTGCAAATAACTTTACCCTCTTTTGAAGTATGTAAAGCTTAAAAGCAATATGAAATTTGTTTTGATTTGATTGCTCGCCAGGTCTTTTCCAACTTAGAGCAATTAAGTTTTAGCAAAGATGAGATGAGAATGCTTTGGCAAAGCCAGTTTCCACAACACCTCTTTCCTAAACTTGAACTTCTTGAGGTCTCCGGTGATGAATCAACAGTTTTCCAACTTGCTATCCTTGAGAGATTTCAAAATGTAGAGAAACTTGAGTTGAATGATGGTTCCTATGAAGAGATATTGTCATGTGAAGATGTCGAGAAACATGCAGAGATGCTTGAAAAATTAAAAAGTTTATCACTCTATCGACTAGATGATCTTAAGCAAATGTGGAAACAAGACTCCAAAATGGACCTAAATCTTCAAAATCTTGAAACTCTAAAAGTAGAATGGTGTGGCAGTTTGGTTACTCTAATGCCACCTTCAGCATCTTTTCGAAATCTAAGACGGATGAGTGTAGAGGGTTGCCATAGATTGATGAGTTTTCTAGCACCATCAACTGCTAAAAGTTTGGTACGACTTAAATACATGACCATAAAAAAATGCAATATGATGACCGGAGTAATCTCATCAAATGAAGGAGCTGAAACTAGAGACGAGATTATTTTGGAAAATTTGCAGAGATTGGATCTGGATGGTTTATCAAGTCTCACAAGCTTCTGCTCTGGGAAATACACTTTCAACTTCCCATGTTTATGTACATTAACCGTGAAAAAATGTCCCAAGATAAAAAATTTCTCTTCAGGAGTCTTGAACACACCAGAGTTAAATGGAATACGGCATGACGGCACGTATTATATTTTGGATGGTGACCTTAATGCAACAATTCATGGGATCCATGAAAAGCTGGTACGCACTGTTGCCTTGCTTCTTTTGTCATTTAGTTTTCCAGAAAACTGTCTCTGAATAACCTCTCTCTATGTATATATATGTTGATTCGCTTTCGAATGGTTCTCTTACTTTAATTATGTTGTGATCTGTTACAGAATACCAAAAATTCTACAGAAGATTGTGCTGGTCCTTCTGCTCTCTCCCCATCCTCATCTGCCATTTGACAACTTGTACGCTTCCACTACTCTTTCTCTTTCTTATATCTTTGATGGGTATAAATTCGAGTAATTTTGTGGTAGTTTGGTTGGTTTGAATGTTCCAAAAACGTGCTCTTATATATTTCACATGTAGTTTGGTTTTAATTATTTTATGTTTTGAAGGATAGAATGTTCCGTAAAAGAAAATAAACAATTGTATGACATTCTATCTATTATTGTAACTAATTTCTATACAGAGTTCTTCAGTAGAAGAAACTGTTGTCAAGTTGAGACTCATCAAAAGAGGCTCATTTTGAGTCTGAAGATTAACAAAATAAAGACATTAACAAAAAAAAAATGTATTGATTTTAATTCTGAATATTGAATTAAAGACAGAGAACCAATCTATCAACACTGTTGATTCAACAGAGAGAAGTAGAGCCCCAAAAAAAGTTTGTCTCTGAGACACATGAAGATGAATTCAAACTCATTAAAACAGAAATGGCTATCTAAAGATTCTAAATCAAGCAAAGACCACTGTTTTTTAAAAAAGAAAAGAAAAAGAAAATATGTGAAAATTGAAAAAACTCTTCTACCCTGTTATCTGAGTCTCTTTATGTTATCATCTTCATCATCTAAGTTTCTCTCTATGTTATCTCATTATGAATGTTTACTCTTGAATAAACTGTTGTTGACTTTAATATATATAGTAATGGATTTTTACTTCTAGAGCGCCATTTTTATCATGACAAAACTTATTTTGTAGGGTACTTGTGTACTCGCTTGCATGGCAGATCTCTCAGGATAACCAATAGCCTTGTTGCATGGTTAGCTAACACCATTAGGGCAGCTGAGTCTTTTTTGAGAGAAACAAGAGACTCTTCTATAAGGTATTGTCAAGATTTCAAACTTTTTGCTTTTAACTTGTATGAAATAAAGTTGTGCAAGAGAAAGAACATTAATTGTGATTAATCATTTGAGCTATGATCTATGGACATTAATATGTTGTAGGATACATATATTTGAGCTATGACCTGTGAACTTCTGTGAACATTTATGCTAATGTTTGTTTATGATTAAAAATAAGATCTTCTTTTGTTGCTAATGTTTTTGTTGGAAAGTAGCTGGACAAAATACAGTCGGATACACAAATATATTTGACAGTGCATAGAAATTCCAAATGGTTTTTTTTTTTTGTACTGTGATTGACCCGTAAACTTTTGCCTTGAAAAGTCCTTACATGGTAAAATTAGTACTATTTCTTTTGACTACCAGCTCGATGATGCTGGAAGAATTGGAACACAAAGAAGAAAGAAGTAGAGCTATTAAAGCTAGAAGAAGAATTAGGAGGTAGAGTAGAGATTTGCATTTGAAAATTGTTTGAAAAGTTAGTGTTAAATCAATATATAATCTGGAGATTAAAGACACCAATGTAAAAATGTCTCACTTGGTTGTCAATTGTAGAAAAAGTTAGTGAATCGAAGTTTGAAGATGGCAGCACATAGGAAAATGAGTGAAGCATATAGAAGATTAGAAGTTCAAATTTTAGAATTCCTTTAACAGAAGAAGGCTTCAAAGATCTAAAGGCGATATAAAAATTCCTTTCAAGTAATGGAATCTTTTGTCTTAACATGTGTTGTTCTCTTGGACTTTAGTCTTTTTCATGAATAATTTATACATAATTTTACTTCATAAAGATAAAAGCAAAAATTATTATTTTTGTATGCTCGATCTTAAGATTTTTTCAGTCTTTTACTATAATTATTTGATTCTTAAATGACAAATAATCATATAAATTTATTACGCATTTACAGAAAATTTATGCTACTAATGGAAATATTTGCTGCATGTTGTGCAGTGATTATTTTAATTATATTGAACTCATGTATATACTTATTGTGAATATACTAGCTAGCTCGGTTGCTATTGTCTCTTATCGTCATTTCGTCATTGAAGAGGTTTTGGGTATCACAGTAGAACTACATTTTTCTTTTTTCCCAATGTTTGCCTCCTTTTTTTTTAATGCTTCGTATTAAAAAAATAAAAAATTTAGGTATTCTAATCTCAAATGTAAACCATATTATGTTCACACCATCCGCACCACCTTGATGAGATTTTTTTATAAATAACAAGGAAAATGAAATATACTTACATAAAAAAATTTACAATTTTTTCTGGCATAAGAGCTATTTTTTCTGATTTTTTTTTTTTTTTTTAAGACAATGCATTAAAGAAAATAGGAAAACGCAGGAAGATTCAAGAAAAAAAAAAAGTGGTTCTGTATCCAAAAAATTTCAATTTTTTTCCTATATCAATTTTCTAATCTTTTATACATAAAATTTTATCAAAATTCAATCAATTTCGTCACAATGTAAATGGATGTGTGTGTTTATATTAGCCTGAATTTTAACTGACTTTTGTGAGGTGATGTAATGGGCTATAATATATAATAGGCTGAATAGGCCCGTAATTGCAGTCAATGGGCCTGTGATGTATATATATATATATATTAAATGGTACATAAATTTGAGGTTTTTTTTTTTTTTTTTGAGAGAAGTACTCGAATTCACTATCTCATAGTGAAAGTGCAAGGGGTTTATCACCAAACCAATCTCATCTCATCAATGGGCCCCGTAATGTTAATCCTTGAGTACTTTTTTTGCTTTGTACGAGCGTTATACTTGGTGAATGCCATTGTCAATGAAATGTGTGTCACGCTTGAATATGTTTTTCAATGACTATATTTTCATGTTTATCTGTCATTGTTGTCGTTGTTTAGGTTATTATTATTATTATTATTTTAATTTTTAATTTTTAATTTTTTATGAGATAAACGAATATCATGTGCGGATAAGTTTAACCAGTTATAACCCAACACCTTAGTCACGTTGGATTTTTAATGGATGTATAATGTATTTGTGTGCAATTTCTATGTTAAGCTTCCCAGTACATTATTTGAAAGAGTTATCTAAAAATAATAAAATATTTATGGATGGCAATGGGGCGGATTAAAGGCGGGGTAGCCTTCTCCGCACCCTATACCATTTATTTTTTGAAACCCATCCCCTCATAAAACCCCATCATAGAAGGAGCGGGTTGGGTTGGGGCGGGGCGGGATACAACGGAGAGTGCTTTCTCCATCTCCACCCATTTACTCCATTTATAATTTTTTATTTATTCAAATAACAAATATATAACCATTGAATATGATATAATATATAAAGTAGTAAATAATTCCAAGAAACTATTAAAAAAAACATCTCATAAACATAATTCTCACAAGTAAATTCAATTATTTTCGAACATAAACATAAAGTATGAAATCAAAATATTTGAAAATCGTAATGCTAATCATATAATAGTTGCATTTATTTCTCTAGTTCTCTCTTCTTTAGTTTGTTTCCACCCCATGTTGTTCTTGTATGTTTACACAATTTTCTCTTGATGACACCAGTATTGGGTCTTCATTTTCTAATGTATCTGTAGACATATTTGTGCCTACATGAAGAAGTGATAAACAATTTAAATTTAATTCAAAAGTTGAAAATTATTAAAGTAATAAACTTGAAAAAAAAAAACTACTGTTATTAAACTTTTAATTTTAAAAGTTATTTGAGAAAGAAACTTACTGTATGTCCCCATGTGCTTGAGGTTGAAGCTTGAATGGTGAACTTTGAGTTGTTTAAGGATTAGAGACTTAGAATTGAAGTTAGCTGCTAGGGTTTTTTTTAATAGTAATTTTTTTTTTGTCACTTTATGTTAAATAACGGTGAAAAGATGTAAAGTCAGGGTTAATGTGTGTGTATATATATATATATATATATTAGATATATTTATTTTCTTTGAAACTAAGTAGTTTAACTAAGTATTATTTTAAGCGGGGCGGGGCGGGGAGTATAATACCCATCCCCTCCCCATACTCATTGTGGGTTAGACTATCTTTCCCCATTCATGCCCCATCCCTATTAAATTGAAACCCATCCCCATCCCAAAAGTGCAGGTCCCCGTAATGAATTTTGCCATCCCTAAAAATATTCAATTTGAAAGAAATTTTTTAAATATCTTTCAAGCTAAAATGTATCATTATATATATTAGTTACATTTTTTTTTTCATGTAAAGTATAAAAAAAAAAAAAAAAAAAAAAAAATCAAATTACATTTTTTTCCATCAGATACAGGGATAGATAGAGCGGGAACGAATATCCCTACCTCAATTCAGGGATTCCTTTAATCCATCCCGTTTACTTATAAATGGGGATATATACAGGGATGAGGATATATATATATATATCTCAAATGGATACGATGATGGATATTGAGGTATCCATCCTCAATTAGTTCCATTGTCATCCATAGTTATCACAGATGACCACTAAAATGGTTTATCAATAGAGAACTTGTTTATATGTACAAATATGAGAGAAAAATAATTTTATTATTCATGATCCTAATTTTAGGATGACGCTTTTGCCATCCAAAAAACTTCTCATGGCACCCATTTTTTCAATTTGCAATTATCAAAAGTTAAAAATAAAAATTGAGGAATTCCAAAAATAGCCCCATTTCTATTTACTCCCATCAACAGATTTTTCATTCATTTCTATTTATTCTTCTATTCTTCTTTCAATCCTCCATTTTAGTATTAATTAATATATTTTATATAATTTATCTCAAGGGCTAAAATGTCCTTTTATCAGCTTTTTCTTATCAACCGTTAGTCAACGGTTCAGAGGGATCGTTAATGTAATTAAATGATTTTCATCTTGTTAGTGCAATAAAACCAATGTCTTCTTCTAAGTCCTTCGCTAATGTAATTTGTGATAGCAGTAGAGATTCATAAGACCACAAATAGCTCACCTTCCATGTTTATCCAAGCATAGCTCGGTTAGTGTATATTAAGCCTTCACTTTGTTACCATATGTAATTAGGTTTAACTAGGTTTAATTACTTTCCTATCTTGAGTATTGTAATGTGTATAAATACTATCACATATCAATGAATAACATAAGATCAATTCTCTCACAAATATAAGATTATATTATGGTATCAGAGCCAAGCTGTGAAATAGCTTGAAGATCTTGAAACCCTAGCCGATTGATTTTCTTCTCCCCACAGTTCTTACCTAAATTCTCTTCCTTTTATCAATCTTCCCCTCACCACCCCTACCCAGCCTCGACTATGACATCTCCTAGCACATCTATGACCTATTCTACTTCTTCCCCTCAAGTTGTTCTCATGGGAACAAACAACTCTAATCAAACACAATCACTGATTGCCATAAACTCCACACAAATTACAATCAAACTATCCAAATGTGGAAATTATGCCACCTGGAGATCACAGTTTGAAAATCTCCTTTTCGGCTACAATCTTATGAGATACCTAGACGGTACCAAGCCATGTCCTCCAAAAGTCATTGCAAATCCCTCAAGAACCTTTGAAGATCAAGCAACAGAAGAAACCACTGCAAACCCAGATTATCACATCTGGCTTCGCCAAGATCGATTGCTCCTCCATGCAATACAAGTTACATGCACCGGTGCTGCATAGTCCATAATCACTCGCTCCATTACCTCTACTCAAGCATGGGAGAAACTTAAAGCCTTATATGCCAACCATTCTAACATTCGCAAACTTGGACTCCATGACTCACCAACGTCAGTTTATCAGACAAATCAGTTGCGAATTACATGTGAGGAATCAAAAACATACTCGACAATCTTGAGTTAATTGGTCACTCTGTTGATGATGGTGCAACTGTAATACACACCCTTAATGGATTGGGTCCAACCTACTTACCACTTGTTTCCGCCATTCTAGCTCGAGACTTCCTAATTACATTCGAAGAACTATATGACAAATTACTTGACTATGAAGCCTTTCTCAAATGTGATGAAACAAAAAAGGGCGAACCGCAGATAACGACACAGTTTAATCAAAGGACATTCAATCGAAGAGGTCGAGGCTATCAAGGAAACTCATCACCACACATATGACACAACCAGACATACGGCAACAACTGTAACTACAGCCATCGGTAGAATTTTGGGATAGCATCAGGCGGTGGCCACGGCTTCTTCGGCTAAGGTAGTTCATATCGGCCAAACAACTCACCTCATTTCTCTCAACAATGGTGTCCATCTGCCTCCAACAATCAGTCCCGACCGGTGTGTCAATTGTGTGACAAAGTTGGACGCATAGCTCACGTGTGTTGCTTATCTGGGTCTCAGACGTGGCCACATGCAAACCATATGAACTCGGATCAGTCAAGTCCTCGAAATAAATGGATCCTTGACATCGGTGCTTCTCACCACATGACATCAGATCTTCAGAACCTATCTCTCCACTCGGAATACAGCAGCACAAAGGATATCATGGTTGGGGATGGTAAAACAATTCCTATAACTCACACTGGTTTCACTTCATTAATCACTCCCAATAACTCTTTTCGTCTTAAGCAAGTTTTATATTCTCTTCACATCTTACAAAATCTAGTGTCTGTGTCTCAATTTTGCTTTCATAATAATACATCCATTGAGTGTTTTCCTGACAGTTTTCTTGTGAAGGATCTGACCTCGGGGACATCTTTGGTCCACGGCCAGAATAAGGGGAATCTTTACGTATGGCTAAAGTTGAGTCTTCCGTGTCACTCTCACCAAAATTTCAAGTCATCCCAACCTACCATCTCATCTCAGTCATGGCACTATCGCCTAGGTCATCATTCCTTACCAATTCTCCAGAAGCTCATCTCGTCTCATAATTTTCCAATTACCAAGTCCGAAACTAACGTTTCTCATTGTTCTGCATGTCTATGTAATAAAAGTCATAAATTACCATTTGAGATATTAACATTGACAAGCAATAAACCTTTTGAAATTTTATTTACTGATGTTTGGGGTCCTACTCATATACCATCTTTTGACAATTATAAATATTATGGCATCTTCATGGACTATTATTCAAAATATACATGGTTATATCCACTCAAATACAAGTCTGAAGTCTCACAAGTCTTTTGACTGTTCAAATTGCTTGTCAAAATTTTTTTCAATACTCGAATCAAAACAGTTTATCCGAATGGCAATGGGAAGGCCCAAGCTCTTGGTCTCGATCTGCAAACCTTTGGTATCCAACACCTAAAATCCCCACCTCACACACACTTGAACATGTTGGTACAGATGAATGCAAGCATCGACTTGTAGTGGAAACAACACTAACCCTTCTTCACCATGCCTCCATACCACTAAAATTCTGGTCACTGGCCTTCAAAACCGTAGTTTACCTGATAAATCGCATGTCCACTAAAGTCCTAAGTTATCAAAGTCCATACTCAATCCTTTTCAACAAAGATCCGAACTACGGTAAATTCCATGTGTTTGGATGCTTGTGCTATCCGTGGTTACGTCTGTATACGTCTCATAAGTTACAATCTCACTCTTGGCCCTGTTTCTTTGTAGGTTACTCCAATGAACACAATGCGTATCTATGTCTAGATTGGTCTACAGGTCGAGTATATGTTTCCTGTCATGTCGTTTTCGTTGAAAAGTCTTCCATTCTCCACTACCACAAGTCACGCACCTCAAGTCCCTCCCATGACCGTTAGTCACTGGATTGAGTCCTCCTTCTCCATTGAGACATCACAACAATGTAATGAGACTCCCACAACTCTAGAAAATCCTACCCATCACGATATCTCACTCACTGATGTTATCTCTATTCCTATACACTCCTCACCCAACTCCTCGTCTTTGTCGTCTCTCATAAATCCGGACACCCAATTATCTCCAGCTAGTTCGCCACAACCTGTAGATACCCAACCTATCCCACAAACCGAGCCACTTCCCATAAACATGTCCTCCACCGACCAAACTGAAGCCGAGTCAGCTCTATTGTCAAATAATCCACACTCCACCTCTCCTCCAAACATGATACACACCTGGTCCAAGAGCCATATCTTCAAACCAAAAATCATCTTTGATCTAAATACCACAGCTTATTCCCCTCCCCAAACTGAACCAACCAACTTGACACAAGCCCGTAAGTTTTTGGAGCGGCGACAACCATGAGTGTTGAATATGATGCACTGGTCAAAAATGACACTTGGATATTGGTTCCATCTCATTCCCCCTAAAATGTGGTTGGCTGCAAATGGATTTTTCACATTAAACGCCACCTTGATGGCTCGGTGGCTCGGTGGCTCAGTACAAGGCTCGCCTTGTGGCGAAAGGCTTTTATCAATGATCTGTCATTGACTTCACCAAGACTTTCAGTCCCGTTGTGAAACCGGTCATTGTCCGTTTAATTCTAACTCTTGTTGTCACTAACGGTTGGCCTTTGCGCCAACTTGATGTCAATAATGCCTTTTTGCAGGGATCTCTGACTGACAACGTCTACATGGACCAACCATCTGGATTCGTGAATCCCGCCATGCCACACCACGTGTGAAAGCTTTGGAAGCGATTTATGGTCTTCGTTAGGCATCTCATGCTTGGTACAATGAACTATGTACCTTTCTTTAAGCAACCAGATTCATCAACTCAAAATGTGACGCATATCTCTTTGTTAAATAACACTCTAGACAGACCATGTATCTCTTAGTGTATGTTGATGACATCATCATCACTAGTTCTTCAAATTCATAGGTTTGTGACTTCACTGCAGTTCTAGCTCACTGATTCTCCCTGAAGGATCTCGGTCAGCTGTCATTCTTTCTAGGTGTCGAAGCTCTTCACTCCGCGAGTAGGTTATCTCTCCCAACAAAAATACACTCGTGATCTACTTGCCAAAACAGATATGTTTGAAGCAAATACCGTCTCAACACCATTATCACTTACAGAATCCTTGAAGTTGGTTAACGGTAGTGCACCTACGGATGCAACTCAATATCGACAGATTCTAGGCTCACTTCAATATCTATCATTAACTCTGTCCGTATGTCTCCTTCACTGTCAACAAACTCTCCCAATTCATGCACCATCTGATGATAATTCACTGGAATGCAGTTTAAATAGTCCTTCGGTACCTTAAAGGATCACTGAACCATGGCATACTCATTTGCCGCAATTCTCCTTATCATATCCATGCCTTTGCTGATGCTGCCTGGGTAGGTGATCCAAATGATCAGCGGTCGACTACAGCATATGTCATCTTCCTTGGCTCTACTCCTATCAACTGAAGCTCTAAAAAGCAACACATTATTGCAAGATCGACCACTGAAGCGGAATATCGTACAATTACCTTGTCCGCTGCTGAATTAAATTGGATCAGCCATCTTCTCTCCTAGCTTCAGATACAAATACCTAGTACTCCTGTTATTTATTGTGATAATTTCGGTGCCACATACGTCCGTGCTAATCCCATATTTCATAGCCGCATGAAGCATATGGTCATCAATATTTTCTTCGTTCGGGATCAGGTGGCCCGTCAACAGCTGCGTATCTCTCATGTCCACACAAATGATCAGCTGGCGGACTCTTTAACTAAGCGTTTCTCACGTTGACAATTTCTTGATCATTGCTCTAAGATAGGCAACCTCAACGGTAGCTCTATCTTGCGAGGGCATGATAGTAGTAGAGATTCACAAGACCACAAATAGCTCACCTTCCATGTTTATCCAAGCATAGTTTGGCTAGTGTATATTAAGCCTTCACTTTGTTACCATATGTAATTAGGTTTAACTAGGTTTAATTATTTTCCTATCTTGAGTATTGTAATGTGTATAAATACTATCACATATCAACGAATAACATAAGATCAATTCTTTCACAAATATCAGATTATATTAAATTGCCCAATAATAATAAATAAATAATGCATAATTTAGTTTGTTTCTTCATTTTTCATTTTCGGTTATAACTTATAACTGACTGAATAAGAGAGGCAGGGAGGTGAGGAAGGGAACGACACTGTCTAACGATGGAACCAATAACCATGTCAATGATTAAGTCGACGAGTCGATCCCATCAACTCTCTGGTGAGTGATTTCTGGTCCTAATCAATTTAAATTTGATATTATTTATGACAATTGTCGTTTGATATTCTTCCGACAGTGGTTGAGCGCAAGAGAGTAGTGAGTCATGGAAACTGTGGTATATATGTTACATGAGACGGGTTCAAAGGATGTCGTTATCGTGTGCCATAGATTTCAATCCTGGAAGGAACGGATCCTTACGATCAACATTGCAGCTGCTTTTCAAAGACAAGGAACCTTAGCCTACTACATTGATTTTCCAGGGAATGGAGAAAATCAAGGTTCATTTTAGTACGGTAATTACCGTAGAGAAGCTGAGGATTTACATGTTATTGTTCAATTCTTTTGTGCGCAGGAATGTCTAATTACTGCAATTATTGGCCAAAGCAAAGGTTTGTTATTGTATCCTGGGCTAGAGGTGTCAAAGGGGTCGGATAGATCTGGTCTGGTCTGGTCCGGCCTGTTACTGTAGAGGCCCTAATTTGGTCTGGGCTTATTATTTCAAAGCCCAAATTCAGATTGGGCTTTTATAAATTACTGTGTGAGCCGAGCCCGATCCGAACCCGAACAAGTCCGACCCGAATAGTAAATAATTATATATATATATATAATTTGTTTAATAAAATTATTTTACTGCCAAATAATGGAAAGAAATAAATTAATAGGTCATATTTGTGCATTTGTGGTGACGTTTAATGATTTTTGAATATGTAATATACAAATAAATTTGAACATACTGACAAGTTGATGACTACAGCTTGGTGATAAGTGTTGCTTATATAAGCAAGAAGGTCAGCGGTTTGAATCCAAAGATTTTACACCAAAATTCTTAATTTTATAAAAAGCCCAAATTATGTAATATATAATAAAATTTAGTATAGCGTGGTGGAAGTTGTTGTTTGGATGACCAACTAGGTTGGTGGTTTGAACACTGGTGTGAGCATCCAAATATTTTGATTGTTAAAGAAGTCCAAACTTGATAGGCCTGTTTGGGCCCAAATCTGGTCCAGCCTGACTCTCAAGATATTGGGCTTGAGGGCTGAGCTTAGCAATTGATGAGAAATTTCAGATTCGGCTCAGTCCGATACGTACAGTAACAAGTCCGATCCGCATGGTAAATGGGCTCAGAAATTTCGGGCCGGGCTATCCTAGGCTGATTTCATATTTCATAAACGAAAATGGAGAGGATTTCTTTCAATTGTGTTAAAATCGTTGACTGTATCTATGGCTTAATGTTCATTAACCATACAATATTGGATTTGAATTTGTTGGTCAAATGAATATTGTTGTCAAGGCTTATGTGCCCACACTAGATATTGTTCTTTTTATCATTTCTTTAAAACCAGATTGTTGAAAAAAATTTCTACAGGAGGAAATGTGGTGCCTCTGTATGCTTCCAAGTATAATGACATACCTGTTGTCAATATTTCTGATCGGTTCGACCTAGAGAGAGGCATTGAAGGTCGCTTGGGTCAACTGTTAAAAGTCTGGTACAACTTGAATACATATATGACCATAAAAAAATGCAATATGATGACAGAAGTAATCTCATCAAATGAAGGAGCTGAAACCATGAAAAGCTGAAAATCTGGTATGTACTTGCTTGGATTATATTTTGGATGGTGACCTTAATGCAACAATTCATGGGATCCATGAAAAGCTGGTACGTCCTGTTGCCTTGCTTCTTTTCTTAGTTTTCCAGAAAATTGCCTCTAAACAACCTCTATATATATATATATATATTGATTCACTTTCAAATGGTTCTGTTACTTTAATTATGTTGTGATCTGTTACAGAATACCAAGACTTCTACAGAAGATTGTGTTGGTCCTTCTGCTCTCTCCCCATCCTCGGCCTCCTCATCCGCCATTTGAACAACTTGTATGCTTCCACTACTTCTTAATGGGTATAAATTTGAGAAATTTTGTGGTAGTAGAAATGATGATGTACAGTGAACTCACATATAGTTTGTTTTTATTTATTTTATGTTTTGAAGGATATAGAGTGTTCCATAAAAGAAAAGAAACAATTGTATGACATTCTTTTTGTAATTGTAACTAATTTCTATACGTAGTTCTTCAGAAGATTGAATTAAAGAAACAGAATGAATCTATCAAGTATCAACAGAGAATCAACTGTTGTTGACTAATTTGGAATATTAATCACTTATGCGTACAATCAATTTAGTAATGGAATTCTATGGAGGATTTCCATTACTTGGTTCTAAAATCGAAGAACTAGAGGTTGAGAAAGAATATTGATGCGTCGGATCCAAGTGAGCTCTAATACCACGTAAATAAATGTATTTTGGTAAACAAATAAGAAAGAGGAAAAAAAGAGAAGGTCTGAAGGAAATGTTTCAATACATTGCTCAGCTTTATTTATGTCAAATGTACAAAACCTACAAAAGCAAACAATTACGCGTAGTAAACAATCCAACTGTCTAGCCTTCTATTCATATACAAATAGAAACATCTAAATTCTAACATAATTCTTTTTAACAAACAAATAATTTTCCAAATACTAATATCCAAATTGTGTCATGTGAGTTACGTTGTAATTATTATGAAAATCATTCGATAATGTGAATCTAAATTTTGTAACATGGGAGTTGTAATTGTTACGAAAATCATCACGTAAAAAAAAAAAAAAAAAAAAAAATCATTACAAGAAAATACAGCACATGTTTGTACATGTATTTTACCAATCTTTGTATTTATACTTGATACTTGGCGGGTGGAATACTTTGTTCATTTTTGAAGAAATTATCGGGGTTAACAATGGCCTTCACATTCACCAATCTTTGAATATTTCCTTTGTAGTACTTAAACCCATAAACTTGAGAATCTTTGAAGCTTGTTTGATTACTGGAAATACTGCCTATATCAATATCTCTGTTTTTGAGAAATGCCTCCCTTGGACCACTCGAAACATATGAAGCCATTGAAGCATAGAAATCTCTTATCCCATTTATGTAACGATTGGATACGAGATACTGAATTTTGAATAGGTTTCCTATTCTATGAGGAAATGGAGTTTCAGATTCCGATATTTCACTCATTTTGCCTCCATAGGGTTTCCATTGCGTGGATATCTTTACATCAAGATCAATCATCTGTTTCCATATATTTTCCAAACCTTTCTTTGGAATCACATTCTTTATATAATCAGATTTTCTTTTAAAGGAGAAACTGATCACCTCTTTTGGTCTGTGGAGTAAAACATCAATGGAGGTTCCCACTGGAAAATCTGCCCAAAAAAGTGTGGATTCTACCCAACTCATCTCGTTGAATCTTTCACCCGTAATCCCAATTCAGTAAAGCTTATGTTCATCAATGGAATAAGACTTTGAGTTTGCCCTAGAAAAAGACCAACGAAGAAAACAACCACCGTCTTCTCACCCTCACGGGCTCCTTTTGCGACAGATGGAATAGCTCATATGAAAATGTCTTCAGGTAGACTATGGACAACATTCTGCCACCGGTGAACAACATCAGTTGCTCCTTGCTCAAGCGTCTTGTTTATTTTAAATAGAGTCACCTTTTCGGGAACCGGAACCAGCTTGATTTTCCATGATAAAATAACACCAAAGCTTGTTCCACCACCTCCTCTAATGGCCGAAAATAGATCTTCTCCCATGGATTTTCTATCAAGAATTCTACCTTGAACATCAACAACATTGTCCACTGGGAGGCCGTATTTTCTCATCAGATTCCCATACCCACCTCCAGAAAAATGCCCACCAACGCCAAGTGTAGTGCAAACACCAGCTGGGAAGCCAAGGAGTTTGCTTGTGTTGGAAATTTTATAGTAAAGTTCTCCCAAGGTAGCCCCAAACTAAGCCCAAACAGTCTGATTTGCCATATCAATAACAATGGATCGGAGATTGAACATATCAAGAATTACAAACAGGACGGTTGATATATAAGAAAGGCTCTCATAATCGTGACCACCACTTCGGATTCTGATCTCCAGGCCACTGTACTTTGTACAAATAACAGTTGCTTGGACATGGGATTCATGACTGGTTGCGACAATAGTAAGCGGTTTTGGAGCGTCAGCAGTCAAGAATCTTCGATTTTTAATGTTTTCCGTCAATATAGATTGAAAAGAGGAATTGTTGGGGGTGTAAATGGATTCAAAAATAGGATAAGAAGGCTGAATGTGAGTAGGTAGGCATTGGGTTTTGCTGTTGTTGGTGCTGACCACTCATGACCACAGACTCAAAGCATCATTAACTTTAAAAGCAGCCAAGGGTTGGAAACCCATTAACAGAATAACAGATGAAATTTAGTTATTAATACAAATACAACACATGTTAGGAGACATGTTGAATAACTTGTCAATGTAAAAAACGGTATACCTATTTACAATGACCCTGACCACCAAGAATAAAAGAAAAACAGGGAGGGGAAGGAGTAGCAGATAAGGGTGGAGGAGCTTACACTCTGCAGTTGTGTTCGCATGTATCCATTCTCATAAACCAAATGCGAAACCTGCTTCTGCAGACAGTCAATCTCTACCATCAACAATTTGTTCATGGCACTTAACTTCCTATTCACTGTCCAGAGTCGGGAGGCTTCTTTTATCTGCTTTTCACGGCATCTATCATTGAAAAAAAGAGTAAATGAATTTAGATAACTACTAAAACAGCATAAACTTCCTCCCAAGCAAACAATACACAAAAATCTCAAAGAAAATGTTATTAAAGCAGACACTCCAAAATAAGTGCAGAAAGATGGAGAAGATTCATATGATGAACCATTAAGACAAAAACCCTTCTCTGAGCATTCAAAGTATCCCAAAATCAATATTTTACATGACTATTCAAATAAGCAGGATAAATCATGTCAACCAAACTATAAATAATGGTTAAAACTTAAGACAATAGAAATTTAAAGAGAAGACATTTTGTGAAATGGGGCTGAAGAACAGTAGCTGAATTACTTAAACAAAAAGAAGATAAGATTTTTCATCATAGAATCATTTCCTAATTCCTCTTCTACACCAGTCCTCTATAACATTATGAGCATTAAGTAATTTACTAAAAGAAGCAGCAATCATGTATAAACCCAATTTTCCTACCTGAATTACAAAGAATCTTCTACCACTCTGATCATCATCACAAGTGAACCACTCGGAGGGTGATGAACATGTTGATTTCACAGAATATTTCAAATAAAAAGAACTACTGTATATAGAACTTTCAATCTAATATTCACAATAACATATAGTAGAAATACAGTAATTCCTCGGATACCCATGTAATTTGTTTGTGGTATCAAAATCACTCATTTACTCCTGCTCTAAGTTTTAACTTCAAGTACACACAATTGCAGCTTAGGATTTTTATTTTTCAAATTTATGAGAACTTCTCTTTTCAAATGTGTTAAATACGCTAAGTCAAATTCGCACAAACACAGTCAAATAATGCGCAAACCAAATTATTCACAAAGAAAACCAAATTATTTGCAAATAAAAAAGCAGAGAGAAGATGGTGTGTACCGCAGTCACAGCATGGTGCAAAGCTTGCGCACTGTTGCATGATCTTCTGAACTGAACGACGACGTCTGGACGGCGACCACCAGAAAACAATCAATTATGCATCGACTCAACCTATTTCAAAATACAAAAGTTCAAACATTGAAGTTGAAAATGAAGTTTAAGTGAAACCGAACACAGCACAAATCAATCAAAAAGTCACTCTGTGTCAAAATTGAAGATTTGAAATGTCGAAATTGAAGACGAAGTCGTTGTTGAAGACGCTGCCGGCGGCGCTGGGGCAGCTGACGGTAGTGGAATAATCGGTGGAGAAGCAGTGTCGGGAGGAGAGCCGGAGGATGAGTGGTGAGCGGAGAGAGGAAGAGGTTGGTGAGAGAGTGAAATTAGAGCCGATGGTAAAATTGGTTAATTTAGCGATTTAGGGTAAAATTGGGGAAAAAAAGTTACAAAATTATTTAAGAGCAAATACGGGCCATGTGGAAAAAGAAAAAAAAAAATGCTATTCTTTAATTTATAGATTTTGACATTCCAGCATTTATTAAATGCTGTTAAAGATATTGAATATTTACCGATTACAACATTTACTACAATAAATGCTGTAATAGACACTGGTTATAGCATTTCTTAAAAAATGCCGAGAATTTTATACCGTAAAAGATCATATTTCTTGAAGTGAATATTTAAAAAACAATAAAAACTAAAAGAAAATAATCACTTAACTACATATATGACCATATATTAGGAAAAAAAAAAAACTACATATATAACCAAATAGCTAGCTAAATCCAAGCTAAATGATCTCTTTTTTTATCAAGTCAAATAAGGTTTTTTTTTTTTTTTCAATAATATTTTTTTAGTCATTCAAAATAGTTGAATAACTGGAATTTTTTTATTTTAAAAAAAAAAAAAAAAAAAAAAAAAAACTAAATTGTTTTATCGGTATTTATTAGCATGTTGAGTCTCTTGATACAATAAGTGGGTGACAAACTCTACTTGGAATGGATTAGATGAGTTTTGTTCTAGTGGTATGCGCTTCACAGCGATACACAACATTGAGATTGTATGTTCAAATCGATCATATCCACCTTTTTTGACACCTAAATTAGTTGTAACCGTAAAAAAAAAAGTAATAAATAAATAACTACTTGGACTCTAATCCTTGTGAAATAGCATACGAATCTCCGGCTATAAGCTATGACTTGAGAAGGATTAATAATGTTTTGGTGTTTTGGACAAGTTGGCTAATGGTGGAATCAAATCTTTTCAAATTGCTTCGCAATTGATTTGTAGTTGATTTTGTTATGGCTTTGGTACGTCAAAATAAAGATTAATTGTTAATAACCATATTTTTAAGAAATTACTTGAATGTCCTCGTATAAAAACCATCCTCAAACACACTCTCTCTTTCTCTCTCTCATCTCCTCATTCTCCTCGATCCTCTCTATCTTTTCTCTTTTCTATCCCGTTAAATCTTCGCTGGTCGTCGTCGCCACCGCCCGGCGAAGTTGCCACCGCTAAGCTGCCTGGACTGCGCCGGGCCAAGGGATGTGCAGCTTGGCTTCGCGAACCAAGCGAGGCGACATCGAACTTCACGAACCAAGCGAGTTAGTGACGGCTCGACTTGCAATAGCGCTGCCAGAGAGTGCAACAGTGTCATCGGAGCTTTCCCGTCACCAACGCTGTGATCTAGAGAAAAAGAGAAAGAAAAAACGTGATTTGAGGAAGAAATGATTTTAGTCAAGATTTCAAGTTTGCTTACAGATTTCAAGTTTTAAGTCAAGATTTCAAGTTTGCTTCCAAATTTCAAGATTTTTGTCAAGATTTCAAGTTTTAAAATTTCAAGTTTTTTTGTCTACATTTCAAGTTTTTTGTCCACATTTCAAGTTTTTAAAAAATAAAACTAAGTTCAGGGGTACTTTTATAATTTATGGATATATACTGAAATTTTATTAAAAATGTGGTTATTAAGTATTAACAATCAAACTTCCGTATGTGGTTAAAAACAAAATTTACATATTGTATGTGATCATTTTTAGTAATTTCCAAAAAAAAAAAAAAAAAAAAAAAAAAAAAAAAAAAAAAACCTCAAAAATATAAATCATAATAACTTGGAAGCAGCTCGCAATTGTTTTTTTTTTTTTTTTAGGATTTAACTAAATAATGGTATTTGAGGACGCAATTGTTTAATTCAAATGATGTGACAAGTGAGTTGTCATTACCATATAAATCATAAAATAATATGATTAATGAATAAATCACTTGCCACATCATTTGAGTTTATTTTTGGACTAATTTTTGGATTGTTTAGTATTAGTGAATTTTTAAAACATTAATACTTAATATAATTAAATAGCAAATGATATAAACAAAATATCATATAATTATTGAAACAAATAACGGTGTGTTCAATATTAATCTAGAGGGGGGGGGGGGGGGTGAATAGATTTTATCCGATTTTACCCAATTTTCGTTAATAAGCAAGATTACGAAAATACCCTTTACTAGACAATACAAAATAGCAAGTGTAATATGGTGCGGAAATTAAAGACACTTGATATTTACGTGGAAACCCTCACGGGAAAAACCACGGGCTATGTAAGTGAGCCACACTAGAACCTCGAATCCACTAAGTGTGAAAATAGATTACAACCTAATCCCGGAAGTAATCACACACCTACCTAATCCCGGTATGAGTGAACCTAGTCCTAATGCTTGTGATTTATGCAACCTAATCCCGGAAGCAACACAAGACTTAGTTCTCAATGAAGAGAATACAACCTAAGTGAATATATGAAATACTCAAAATGCAACAAGAGCAAGGCAACTCTATATGCTTACCTAGAATGATGATATATCAATGAAATCAATCCTAGATATCAAAAGCTAAATGACATATCATAAAGCTTAGCTAATCAAGATTCAACCAAACCTAGATAGCTATCACAATACAACACTCAATCATATTCATCACAAACAATCTCTATCTTGTATCTAGCATGTGAACATAAAGCATACAAGTAAGTAAAGAGATTTCTTGACAAAAAAGAAACTAAACTTGTATGAAGTTAGTCAAAATCTTACCAAGCAAGTTGTGATGATGCAAAGCTATGCATGAATGATCCTAGATGACTTTGATGAATCAAATGTAAAGCTTTGAGTGTTTAAAGGTGAGTTCTTGATGATATTTCTCTCAAGGGTTTCTCTTTTTGCTTTAGGGTTCTTAGGAGTCAAGGAACTTACTCAGAGAAAAAAGAAAGCATGATATTTATATGCATCAAAAACAGGGCATGTGAAAAGACAAGATTGCCCCTGAAAACGCACAATCGGCGGTTTCATTCTGCGGTCGGGGCCGCAGAATGTGGCCGCCGAATTGAGCCCGAGAAAGAAACCGACCTAAAATATCTAATTCGGCGGTTTCATTCGGCGGCCAGGCCGCCGATCATAACCGCAGAATTCATCCCGAGAACAGAGGACAAAACGACGGTTTCATTCGGTGGTTTCGAAACCGCCGAGTAAACCGCAGAACACAACCCGAGAATAATAAATGCATCAGGTGTGAAACGGCGGTTTCATTTCGGCGGCCAGGCCGCCGATCAAACCGCAGATTCACCAATAGTGGTGAATCTAAGGAGAATGCCAAGGCAATCACCAAGAGCGGTCTTCGCGCAAAACCAAGCACACGTATGTGCAAGCGCGGACGTTTCCGAACATCAACGGAACACGAATTACCAAACACAAACACACAACAAGATACAATACATAAGGTGCATGTGTGAACGTGACATGTGAAGAGAATGCACACAATATAAACATATGCAAAGTGAATGTGTGCAACTAAATCTCTTCAAAGATAAACTAAGCACAAGTAATATACCTTTGGCGTGCTTGTCACCTTGAGGTCTTGAGGGCATTAAGCTTGATCCTTAAACACCTAAAACTACCCTTACAAGACAAACCCCAACATGTGGTTTGTCTACGAAATAAGCCAATCAATATGAGAATCCTTACAATTAACATAAAAGTAATACTATACAACCCAAAAAAATAACCCAATGTTTTTGCTAAATGATGCAGCAAATGAGTTGTCAACACCAAAATCTTGGCCACATGCCCCCAGGGGGTGATATGATAAATGATATGATAAGGACAAGTCACTTGCCACATGCCCTCAGGGGCGTAGCTTAGCCAGTATATGGACAAACTTGGGGCTTAGGCAAATGACTTCCAAGTTAGCGGTTCGAATCCTACCAATGGCAAAAGTTTCAAAAGAAATATATATGGTCTAGATAGGTAGATAGATAAATATCATCAAAAAAAATAAAAATCATTTACCACATTATTTATTTGGTTTTTGGGCTCAATTTTTGGGTTGAATATCATTAGTGTTAATATAAATTTGATTTAAAAATTGAGTTGCGATATTTGCACCCCTCTAAAACTGTACGTGTACACTACTAGAAAAAAAAGTCAAACCTATATGATGGTTTTTAAAAAGCATCATAAAAACTTGATGGTTTGTTTTAAATATCAATATTTAATGACACTTGTAGGTAATATCATTGTTGATGGTTTTTAAAAAGAGTCCTTAAAATTTCTAACACTCTTTCCAAAGTCATTTATGGAAAAGTCATCCACTTAATAAGTTTTGTAGAAATAGAACCAATTAAGGTGATTTGCTAAAATTGCCCCTAGTCTCTCTTTGTCTCTCTCTTTCTTCCTCTCTCCTTTTTTTTTCTTCAAAAACTTCCATTGATCCATCAATGGAGGTCGGACAGACCTCAAATGGAGGTTGAATGTGTAGGGAAAAATACGTTTGCACGCGGCGGAAGCGAGACTAAAAGAGTTTAGTATATTTTTTTTAAAAATTCATATTGAACCTTAACCCTTTAATTAATTACATATATACGAAAAGATAAAATACCTTTGTTGCGTGATCCGATTGACTAATATCGATGGTAATCCACAAGATCTTCCAAAACCGATCACGAACGTGAATCACCTAGGAGCGTGGTCTCCCTTCTTTGAATTGTGAACCTGAGAATGAACAACAAAAGCTTTTTTGAATATGTTAGTCACTACAATCTCTAAAAGGTTGCTAAGAATGTTCCGGTCACTTTTGAATTCACAATCGTGAGATTGAAATTCGCATGAACCTAATTCGAAAGTGTGTACAAGATCTCTTGATGTTAAGATCACTAGTACACTATCGAAACAAGAACAATTCTTTTCTCACAAAACCCTCTTGGCCGAATTCTCACTATTCTAAGAGTAGGATTCTTATTTTTCTTTTTAGCAAAAGAAAATAAATTCTTCAAAGGCAAAAATTACTAGGGTTGGCCGAAAATTCTCACCATAAATATATAGGGACCGAATTTTTTGCCCTAGTTAATTTAGGGTGGCCGAAATCTTACCCTAGTTAATTTAGGGTGGCCGAATTCTTACCTTGTCCAACAAGGTGATCACCAAAGTCCTTTTCCAAATAGGATACAAAAGACTTCTTAGAATTCAAACTCTAATCCAACTCTTTAGTGTATTTGTGACTATATAAAAGACTTCCTAATTTGACTAAACAAATAAAGTATTTTATATTTAGTATAATACTAATAGTAGTATACTACTAGGAAACATATTTCCTAATCAGAAAAAGATTTGATTTTTAATTAAATAATTAATTAATATATTAATTAATTTCCATTTAATTAAATAATAAAATAAAACAATATAATGGGCTAAAAATTAGTCATTGCCGCCCATGACTAGAACTTAGACCTACATATTGTTTTCTTATTTTATTTAATCCATTTGGATTTTAATAAAAAGTCCACATGTGAACTAAACTCATTCTTACTAAAAGAAACAAGCCCACATGCCTTTCATTAATATATTAATATAATTAAATAGCCCATTAAATAAATAATGTGCAAATTATATTCTTAATATATTAAATACAATTCTAAATGGACCCACAAATAGTCCGGTAGAATATATCAAGTGATTCATGCAAGTCCGTGCGGATTGAGGATCTTAGCGGGCCTATCTAAATTTAAGCTCCAATAGATATAACCAAATCATAATCAACAAATGATTCACTTAGGTTCAATCTATTAATTTTAGTTCATTCCACTAAAGAACTAAAATTGCACTCTTAAATAAAGATGGAATAAGTTAACGATACTCATTCATACCCTAGACAATCATATGGGAGATAGTGAATCCTCGTGAAGAATATCAGTAATCGCTAAGAGCTCATAAACCGCCTATAGCTCTCCAAGTTACCATGTTTACTCATATGACCACACTTTGAACTTGGATATATATTATGACTTGTCCAGAAGTCATCTTTCAATAGACACTATTAAAAACTCAACGTTAAGATTTCATATCAAAAACCACAAAGCATCCATGTGATGATATTCTACTCACATTTAATAAATAGAGCCACGATGTCCATATCTATAAATGAAGTCCTCTATCGATTAACAAATGAATACCACCAAACTATCGAGGATGGATTATGCTATATAATCGTACTCATTGATAGCTCAAATAATAACACTTGCAACCATAAGTCCATCATTTATCTTAGGATTAAGATAGACTCTCTGATTGTCCTGATAATGAAAAGACTTTTATCTATTGACGGTTCCAGAAAAAGTATTTCATTGTGATCCAGTTCAATGCTCCCAGTGCACTAGATTCTTTTACTCGAAGACCCTTCGATGATTTTAGACTCATCACAACACATTTGATCCCACTCAATGCTAGTAAAAGAATTATACAACTTTAACAAGATAAATATGCCCAACCTTTAACTTAAGTTGTGAACGTTATTCAAAACTAACTAAAGAATTGTGTCTACCTCATAAATATCCAGATGTACGAACAATTCTTCTTTTCTCATAGTCTTTTGACCTTATGATTATTTACTTTGACAATTATAATAATAAATGTTATATAAGATTTTGTTAACAAAACAGAAATCACTTTATTAATATGAAAAGATTGTCAAGTACAACATTACACTCTTACTATTGAGCATAACCCTAACAGAATGGAGGGCGAAAGACCTCCATTGGAGTCGAAATGACCTTGACCTCCATTGGTGGTCGATGAAGAAGAAGATTAAAAAAAAAAAATCTGGAAATAAGTCTCGAGTATTTTGAAATAAGTCTCGGATAGTTGAAATAAGTCTCGGGTAGCTAGAAATAGCTTGAAATAAGTCTCGGGTGACCTACCCGAGACTTATTTCCAAATACCCGAGACTTATTTCAAAATACCTTAGACTTATTTCCAGATTTTTTTTTTAATCTTCTTCTTCATCGACCACCAATGAAGGTCGAGGTCATTTCGACTCCAATGGAGATCTTTCGCCCTCCATTCGACCTCCATTTGAGGTCTGTCCGACCTCCATTGATGGATTAATGGAGTTCTTTGAAAAAAAAAAAAAACAAATGAGAGAGGAAGAAAGAATAAGTGATGGACAATTTGGGTAGATCACATACTTTGGTGCTATTTCTACAAAACTTATTAAGTTGGTGATATTACCACAAAACCAGTCCAATTTGTTGCTATTTCTCTCTATTTCCTCTTTTAAAAACTATCAACCTCTTTTAAAAACTATCAAAGATTGTTGACATTCAAAAACCGTCAAGAAGGGTTGATATTTAAAAGCCATCAAGAATTATTGATATTTAAAAAACGTCAAGAAGTGTTGAAATTTAAAATGAATGAATTGCTAATAAAAAAGATAAATAAAATTTGATATTTATATCTATATATTTATAAAAAAAATATATTCTTATTGAAAAAAAAAATCTTCAAATGTTAGTATTAATGTTTTTATATTCTAATTTCAATTGAGAATTTTGATTATGTAATTTTTATTTTTGGTAAAGATTATGGAATTGATATTATTTATTTTAATCTTAAATTGATATATAAGTTAATTAATGGCTCCAAAGTGACACATCTTATGTTCTTACTAGTTGTTGTGATGTCTACCATACTCATGAGTGCACACAATCATTTCACTTAAATAAAATGATCATAACCCTAACCCTAACCATTCTAACTTTACACAGCCACACCTATTTTTCTTCCAAATCAATTTCTTTTTTGCTTTTCATCCTTCTACTTTCCATTGGCTCTACTTTGAAATTTCACCATTCATTTTTCATGTTTCACTACTAGATCGTCAATGCCCTAGATTTTGTCACCATGACATCCAAAGTTTTCAGATTTTATCACTACGCATGCCCTTTGAAGTCATAGAACTTCGTCACCACACCGTCCCACACCACCCATATCGTCACAACGCACTCCTTCTACACGAGGTATTTAACTTTTGAGTGAGGGTTTTTTTTTTTTTTTTTGACAAACATGTTATTATATATATATATTTGTTTATATTCAAGACTATAACATGACTATATGAAGAAAAAAAAAAAAGCAACTATCTTGAAAAGTTTATTTATGGGTTTGTAATATATTCTTATTGCTATTTTAAATTGATAAGTATAGAAATTCAAATATTTTGTGTCTTCGAACTCTCTTTTGTGGCTTTTTAATGTTGATTTTTTAAGTAATAACAATTATGTTGCACAAATAATTTCTTTAATTTTTTTTGTTGTGTTTTATATAAATTTATCATTTTATTTAGTAAAATTTTTATTAAAAAATAAATATTCATTTTAGTTCATTTGGATTTTATATTTATTTTTAAAATATCGAAATTGAAAAATTGAAGTTATCTTTGCAGATTAGTTGCTTGGACTGCATCTACACATAAATACATGAATAGAAGCAGGAGTAAAAAAGATCACGAAGAAAAACAACTTATTCTCATGAGCTCATTGACCTTAAAGAGAGATGCACATATCAAATCATTGATTTATGTTAGTAGAAGATGAAGTAGCATAATTTATGTTGTTCAAAAGTATATGTAATGTCCTTTTAAAAAAAAAAAGTATATATAATGAAATTTTTGCAAGTTTTAATGATATTCATTATTGCAGATTATTTTTTGCCATATTTTTATTGAGTTTTTTTTTATTTTTTTTATCATTTTTTTATTTTTTATTAATATGTTGAGTTTTAGTTTTATATAATATAATATTTATTCATTATAGATGGCAGAGATAATTTTTTTTTTTTTTTTTTATAAGAAAACAATTTGATGGTTTATAACCATCGTAAATTTATGATGGTTTATTACTGGAGATTTTATTTGGTGTTGAAAGTAAAAAGTAAAAGTTTAAAAAAATTATTAAAGATAAATAACAAATTTGAAAAAAACCGTCAAGAAAAATTGTATTTCTAAAACCGTCTTTGTCGACAGTTTTTTCAAGAAAAATTTGAAAATGTGAAAAGTGAAAACTTTTGGAAAAGCAGTGACTGCCAGCGAGAGTGTCCAAAAGCAGTGACCGCACCTTTCCATGCTTGTCCCGCACTCCCGCAGAAATAACAATCAATCATTGGCTCATTGCTTGACAATAAAGTGGGTGGTGAGTATAAAGCAAATGTGAAAATGTGAAAACTTTTGGAAAGCAGTGACTGCCAGCCAGGAAAGTGTCCAAAAGCAGTGACCGACTGCCAATCACCTTTCCATGCTTGTCCCACAGAATTACAGAAATAACACTCAATCATTGCTTGAAAATACTTTCATCAATATTTCACTCTTCACTCTTATTTTGGCCTCCTTTCCTTTTCTTGTTTGTTTGATCTCTGATGCTCTTTGCTAAAATACTTATCGTCTTCTTTTTTAGATTTTCAGTCTTATTAGACTTTTGGGTTTTTCCCTGTTCTGTCTCAATCGTGCATTCAAGCTTGATTTACGATCAAATATCCAAGTAAGCTGTTATTTTGCTATTATTTTTTTTTTTTTGTTTTCGATTTTCACTTTTGCTGTTGATCCTTATTGTTTAATTTGTAGTTACCCTTTTGTGCTCTCTCTCTTTTGTTTTCAAGAAATCCGGCTGTCTTCGGTGTGCATCAAGTAATTTCAGCTTCATTCACGAGATCAAATATCCAGGTAGGTTGTTAATTTCGTTCAATCAAGAAACTCTTTGCTATTAATCTTCATTTATTTTTGAATTTCACTTCAATTCTCCCTGTAATTTGGTACCCTTTTGTGTTGTCTGTGTCTGTTTTATTAGCATATCTGTTTTGTTAGTGTGATATGCTAGCTCCCTATATATAGTTTCTCATTTTAGGGAATCTGTCCCACAGAAATTCATTGGTTGAAGATAATTTCATCAATATTTAACTCTTCTCTGTTCAGTTTGTACGTATCGAGTAATTTCAATTTTCAATTTTCAATATTCAAGTAAGTTGTTACCCTTTTGTGCTCTCTCATTTGGTTTCCTTCACAGTTATTCCTTCACTTGTCTATTAAAAGTATTCTTTCAAGAGATCCTGCTCTGTCTCCGGTGTTCATCAAGTAATTTCAAGAGATCAATATCCAAGTAAGTTGTTAATTTCATTCTATCAAGAAATTCTTTTGCTATTATTAATTTATTTTTGAATTTCACTTCTGATCTGTTACTTTGATCTGCTCCTTGTGCTTGTCCTTTAGTGTTGTCTGTGTGTCTGTTTAATTAGCATAATCTGTTTTGTTAATGTGATGTTCTAATGTTCTTTTATTTTCATAATCTTGTTTTTATCTTCAAAACGCAAAAAGAGAGGAGATTCTACAAAATGGCGGAATCTGTTCTCACTATTGGTGGTGGAATAGCCGCGGAACGCATGGTTGATTCCATAGCAACTCGAGTCAGTTACATCAGGAACTACAAGGCCAACTTTAAGAATCTAGAAAAACAAGTCAAGGACCTCCAGGGAAGGAGAGACGCAGTGCAGCATAAGGTTGATGAAGCTACGAGAAATGAGGATGAGATTGAAAAACTTGTTCAAAAATGGCTGGTCAGCGTGAACAATATGATCAAAGAGGCGACAGACATTATTGAAGATAACAAGCGACTAAACATGCGATGCTTCCCTGATTTGAAGAAGCGCTATCAACAAAGCAAGAAAGCATGGATGAAGACGGATGATGTTTCTAAACTCCACAATGAAGGGACATTTGATAGGGTTTCCTACCCTACCCTTCCGGCAGAGACATGGCTTCCAGATAGCTACGAGAACATTAAATCAAGACATTCCACCATGGAGGGTATACTAAATGCATTGCACGATCGTGATGTCAACATGATTGGGGTGCACGGCATGGGTGGCTCTGGAAAAACGACGCTGGTGAGGGAAGTTGCCAAAAAGGCTGAGGAAGACAAGCTATTTAATCAGGTAGTGTTTGCAGAAGTATCTGATATGGTAGACATAAGGAAGATTCAAGGGGTGATTGCAGAAAGGTTGGGTTTGAAATTCCATGAGGACACCAAATCTGTAAGAGCAGATCGCCTACGAAATCGAATAATGCAAGAAACAAAGATCCTTTTAATTTTGGATAACATTTGGAAGGATCTCGATTTGGCATCAGTGGGAATTCCTTTTGGGAATAATCACGTGGGATGTAAGCTATTGTTGACATCAAGAGATATGGATTTGTTAAAGGAGATGGGTTCTGAAAGAAATTTCTTTGTTGACGTTTTAGAAGGAGAAGAAGCTTGTAACCTATTTATGAAGATAGCAGGTGTTGGTGAGGAGCAACACGGTTTGCGATCATCAGCCTTTGATGTGGCCAAAGCATGTGGAGGTTTGCTTGTTGCCATTTTTACAGTAGCAAAAGCATTAAAAAACAAAGAACAATGTGATTGGGATACTGCCTTGCGAAAACTAAACAACCCTCCTTCCTTAGAAAACGTGGAGGGATCAGTGCTGAAGAAGGCATATATGTCCATATATCTGAGTTACGAAAATTTAGAAAGTGAGGAACTCAAGTCAACGTTTTTGCTTTGTAGTATAATGGCATGTACCCATGATGCTTCTATTGAAGAGTTGTTAAGATATGCAGTGGGTTTGAGATTAATTAAAGAAAATACAATGGAAGATGTACGAGATAAAGCAAAAGAATTGGTACGAAAACTCAAGGATTCTTCTCTGTTACTTGGCACTCGTAACAGTGAAACTTTTTCAATCCATGATGTTGTTCGTGATGTTGGTAGATGGATTGCCCATAAAGATCAACATAATTTTACCGTGATAGACAACGTTATACCACGGCAATGGGCTGATGAAAATACATTGCAAAACTGTACATCAATCACCTTACATGATGTTTTGGAGCTTCCTAAGCCGTTGGAATGCCCCCAGCTACAATTTTTCTACATGAAAACCAAGACTCGGTTCACTAAAATCCCTGATAATTTTTTCGAAGGAATGCCGTATCTTATTGTTTTACATTTGATTGAAATGTATTTATCACCTCTACCGGCATCACTTTGTCTCTTAAAAAAACTTCGAACAATGAATCTCAGTCGGTGCCATCTGGAAGACATAGCCGAAATGAAAGACATGGAGAATCTTGAAATTCTTGTCGTTGGTAAAGATTCTGTTACCAAGCAGCTGCCTGAAGAAATAGGTCAATTAAATCGCCTAAGGGTGTTGGATTTGAGGAATTGTTCATTCATTATTCCACCAAAAATTATATCAAGGTTAACTCAATTAGAAGAATTGTATATGGGTAATTGGTATGATCAACGGGAGGTTGAAGAAAGTGTTGCTAGCCTTGAAGAGTTGAAGGATTTGTCCCACCTGACGGCTTTACATATATGTGTTGCAGATGCTGAAATTCTACCAAAAGGCTTGGACTTCGTCAAAAAGCTCAAAAGGTACAACATAGTTATTGGAAAGCCTTGGTACACCAGCAGAGAAACTTTAAGAACATTAAGTGTCAAATCCGATACCAACATTTGTTCGGAAGATGGAGTAATTAAACAATTGAAGAGAATTGAAGACTTGCATTTAGATGGAGAACAGAGAGTCAAGAACGTCCTTTATGAATTAGATGGAGAGGGTTTTCCACAGTTGAAGCATTTTGATATCAGAAACAATCCCTACATTCAGTATAATAATAATCATTGTTTTCAAATGAAAATTAATAAAACAAAAGAGAGTAATGTTATTGACAATCCACTTATTATCTTTTTACCCTTCATTTTTTTATTATTATTATATGACAATTTTATTCTTATGAGAATCACAAAAGAGGACAAAAAATTATAAGCATACTATAGACTCATTTTGTTAGACTCTAATGTTATTATTATTATTTTTAAATACTTTTAATTGTAAATTGAAAATCTAAGCAAAAAAACAAAATAGGTTAGATTACCGTCCTACCAAACAACTTTATTGCATAGCAAAATTAAATTATTGTAAGTTAATAAAACTTTTACTTTATTTAAATAAACTCGTACTTAATGACTAAAAACCAAATTCTGTCTGCAGGTTGTATTCCCCAACTTAACAACCTTGATTGTTTGGGGTTGTGATTATTTGAAATATCTGTTTTCATCATCTACTCTTGGAAGCTTAAAGCAGCTCCAACACCTCGACATCAAATATTGCAAGGAATTGGAAGAGTTAATAAGAATTGATGACAATTGCAGTAATTATGTTGAATTTCCATCTTTGGAAAAACTGCATATACAGGGTTGTGGAAATTTGAAAAAACTATTTCCAGCTTCCATGACCAGGATTCTTTTGCAGCTTGAAAAGCTTCACGTGTCAGGCTGTGGAATAAAGGAGATTGTTTCCAAAGAAGAACGAGTAGAAGAAGAAGCCGCTAGGTTTGTGTTTCCAAGGCTATCCTCTCTGGAACTCTATTCCTTAAAAGAACTTGGATGTTTCTACCCTGTTAAACATACTACGGAATGGCCCGAGTTGAGAGAGTTAAAGGTGGAGGAGTATGGTGAGAAAATAGATTTATTCAACTTCCAAAAAAATAATGAGGGTCAACCTGATGTCCCAGTGCAACAACACCTGTTCATGGTTGATAAGGTATCCAACCTTATAGTTTGATTTGGATTTACAATTTGGATCTAGTTTAGTTAATGAGAATAATCATTCTGAGCCGAAAATAATAAAATAATGTGGTAAATGATATGACATTAAAATTAACTATAATACTTTTTAAATTATGAATAAATACGAGAAACCATTTGAAAACAATATTTGAATTAGACTTTTTTTTCTTTCCATGTTAGTTGGTTTGTCTTTCTATACTTTAAAAGATAAATAAATAAATAAAGATTGTGCAGTTGTTTGTGGGGAACATAACACTGAATTTTTTTAATTTATTCTTTGAAATTTATCACTGATTTGTTTTTATTTGGTTGATCGGCAGACCTTCTCCAACTTAGAGAAAGTGACAATATGCAGAAATCATGCCAGAATAATTTGTCAAAGCACGTACCCAGAAGACCTCTTTCCCAATCTTGAATTTCTTGAGGTCACGGACGATAAATCAGCAGATTTCCCACTGGATATTCTAGTGAGATTCCACAATTTTAAAAAGCTTAAATTGACATCTAGTTCTTACACAGAGATATTTTCATTTGAAGAGGTCGAGAAACACGCACAGACACTTACACAAATAAAGAGTTTATGTATCTCTTCCCTTCGTAATCTGAAGCAACTGTGGAAACAAGATTCCAAAATGGACCTTATTCTTCAAAAGCTTGAATTTCTTCAAGTAAATTGCTGTGGCAGTTTGATTATTCTAATGCCTCCTTCAGCATCTTTTGAAAATCTAAAAATTTTGAAAGTCTCTTCATGCGACAGGTTGTTAAGCTTAGTAGTAGCTTCAACAGCCAAAAGTTTGGTGCGCCTTGAAGAAATGAGTATAGAATATTGCCGAGAGATGGCAGAAATAATAGCAAATGAAGGAGATGTATTGGAATTCGAGATTATATTCTCGAGTTTGAAGAGTTTGGAACTACGGAGTTTAAGCAATCTCACATGCTTCTGCTCTGGGAAGAATTACACTCTCAATTTTCCATTGTTAGAAAAACTAAAAATGGTAGGATGTCCCAAGATGCAGTTTTTCTCTGAAGGAGTTTTGAGAACACCAAAGTTACAACAAGTATCACAAGACTGGACAAACTATGATTTGGAGTGTGATAACCTGAACACAGTCATAAAACAACATCAAGAGAAAGAGGTAAGTGTTGATTAATCAAGTTTAATTTCCTCTCTCCTTACTTCTTTTATTCCCTTTTATGGATTAATCTAAATGATGTTGAATCTGGATTTGGGTTTGATGATGATGGTTTGGCTTGGGTTTCATTTGGGTTTGAATCTGAATGATGATGATGGATACTGTCAAACTGATTAATCTTCTTTTTTTTTTTGAAACCATATAGGCATTTAAAACTATTTGCCTCATTAGGTGCAGTTTGTTTACACATGAAGTTTTGTGTAATTGTTTGTGGGAGGAACATAACACCAATTCTTTTTCATTTGATTGGTTGCCAGGTCTTCTCGAAATCGTTTTTAAGCGGAGATGACATCAGATTTGTTTGGCAAATATTTCCAGAACGATCGAAAGTTAGTACCCACCATTTTCAAATAAGTCGTTTGATTTTCACTCTTTAAATTGTATAAAATTGTGTGAAATTTGTTTTATTTGGTTTGTCCTCAGGTTTTCTCCAATGCAAGGCAACTGAATTTGAACGGAAATGACATCAGAATGATTTGGCAGAGCCTGTTTCCAGAGCACATCTTTCCCAAAGTTAAATGTCTTCATGTCTCCAAGGATGAATCAACAGTTTTTCCATTTGGTATTTTTCAGATATTTCACAATGTGGCAAAACTTGATTTGACATCAAGTTCGTACAAAGAAATATTTCCACATGAAGAGGTACAGAAACATGAAGGGGAGCTACCACAAATAAAACATTTACGTGTCACTGAACTTCATGATCTAGAACAAATGTGGAAACCGAATTCCAAATTAGATTTAATTCTTATAAATCTGGAAATTCTGAAAGTGAAGAGGTGTAAGAGCTTGATTAATGTACTGCTACCTTCATCATCTTTTGAAAACCTAAAAATTCTGAAAGTAAAGGGTTGTGAAAGACTGATAAGCTTAGTAGCAGCCTCAACAGCCAAGTGTATGGTGCAACTTGAAGAAATGCAGATATGTAAGTGCAAAATGATGACAGAAGTAGTAGCAAACGAGGGAGATATAACAGAAGAAGACAAGATTATTTTCCTCAAATTGAAGAAATTGGAATTGAATGATTTATCAAGTCTCACAAGCTTTACCTCTGGGAATTACACCTTCGAGGTTCCAGTTTTAGAAAAATTAAAAGTGAAAAAATGTCCCAATATGATGATTTTCTCTTCAAGAGACTTGAATACACCAATGTTACGAGAAGTATGGCAAGACAAGACAGAATATATTTGCAAGAATGACCTTAATAAAATCGTACAACAACATCTTGAAAAAAGGGTACGAATCGGCTAACTAAGTTTGGTTTTCCTCTTTCCCCTACATCTTCTGTTGATATTTTTTATTCCTTTTCATGCAAACCTTACCATTAGGCACAAGCTGCTCTGCTTCTACATATGATATATTGTTTTAATATTATGCTGGTTAAATAATTTTGAGAAATTCTTAAAAGGTAGAACCTTGTAATAAGATTATCATGACAATATTTATTTTTAAAATATCCTCTCTGAATTTTTCTATCAACTAAATTAATTAATAAAATAATTTATACATGAAAGTATTATTAGAATGGTGTACTATGATGTGGTAGTATGCCTGTATTAAAAACGTTTTGCCTCATTAGTTTGTCTGTCTACACAATTGTTTGTGGATCAATAATTAAAGTACTCTATAATTGTAAACCTCTTACTTAAATAAATAAATTAATAAGTAAAGTACTCTATAATTGTTTGTGGATCAACACACCAATTTGTTTTTATTTGATTGTTTTGCAGGTCTTCTCCAAGAAAGAACTGAAATTCGAGAGCATTAGAATAATTTTGCAAAAGTGTGTAGAACATCATAAGGTTGGTCCTTAAATTTTTGCAAATAACTTTGCCCTTTTTTGAAGTATTTAAAGCTTAAAAGCCATATGAAATTTGTTTTGATTTGATTGCTCGCCAGGTCTTTTCCAACTTAGAGAAATTAAGTTTTGACAGAGATGAGATCAGAATGCTTTGGCAGAGCCAGTTTCCACAACACCTTTTTCCTAAACTTGAACTTCTTAAGATCAACAGTGATGAATCAACAGTTTTCCAACTTGCTATCCTTGAGAGATTTCAAAATGTGGACGGACTTGAGTTGAATTATGGTTCCTATGAAGAGATATTGTCGTGCGAAGATGTCGAGAAACATGCAGGGACGCTTGCACAAATAAAAAGTTTATCACTCGATCTATTACGTGATCTTAAGCAAATGTGGAAACAAGACTCCAAAATGGACCTAAATCTTCAAAATCTTGAAATTCTGGAAGTAAAGAGGTGTAACAGCTTGAATAATGTACTGCAACCTTCATCATCTTTTGAAAACCTAAAAATTCTGAAAGTAGAGGGTTGTGGAAGACTGATAAGCTTAGTAGCAGCCTCAACAGCCAAATGTATGGTGCAACTTGAAGAAATGCAGATATGTAGGTGCAAAATGATGACAGAAGTAGTAGCTAACGAGGGAGATATAACAGAAGAAGACAAGTTAATTTTCCACAAATTGAAGAAATTGGAATTGAATGATTTATCAAGTCTCACAAGCTTCAGCTCTGGGAATTACACCTTCAAGATTCCAGTTTTAGAAAAATTAAATGTGAAAGAATGTCCCAATGTGAAGATTTTCTCTTCAAGAGACTTGAATACACCAATGTTACGAGAAGTATGGCAAGACGAGACAGAATATACTTGCGAGAATGACCTTAATAAAATCGTACAACAACATCATGAAGAAACGGTACGTATTGATTAACTAAGTTTGGTTTTCCTCTTTCCCTTACATCTTCTGTTGATATTTTTTATTCCTTTTCGTGCACAGTTTAGCATTAGGCACAAGCTGCTCTGCTTCTACATATGATATATTGTTTTTAGAAAGACCTAAATATTATGATGGTTAAATAATTTTGAGAAATTCTTAAAAGGTAGAACCATGTAATAAGATTATCATGACAATATTTATTTTTAAAATATCCTCTCTGAAAGTATTATTAGAGTGGAGTACTATGATGTGGTAGTATGCCTGTCTTAAAAAACTTTTGCCACATTAGTTGGTCGATATGTCTACCCTCTTAAATAAATAAATTAATAAAGAAAGTACTCTGTAATTGTTTGTGGATCAACACATGTACACCAATTTGTTTTTATTTGATTGTTTTGCAGGTCTTCTCCAGGAAAAAACTGAGTTTCGAGAGCATTAGAATAATTTTGCAAAAGTTTGAAGAACATCATAAGGTTGGTCCTTAATTTTTGCAAATAACTTTGCCCTTTTTTGAAGTGTATAAAGCTTAAAAGCCATATGAAATTTGTTTTGATTTGATTGCTTGCCAGGTCTTTTCCAACTTAGAGCAACTAAGTTTTAGCAGAGATGAGATCAGAATGCTTTGGCAGAGCCAGTTTCCACAATACCTCTTTCCTAAACTTGAACTTCTTGAGGTCTCCTGGGATGAATCAACAGTTTTCCGACTTGCTACACTTGAGAGATTTCAAAATGTGGAGAAACTTGAGTTGAATTATGGTTCCTATGAAGAGATATTGTCATGTGAAGATGTCGAGAAACATGCTGGGATGCTTGCACAAATAAAAAGTTTATCAATCTATCGACTAGATGATCTAAAGCAAATGTGGAAACAAGACTCCAAAATGGACCTAAATCTTCAAAATCTTGAAACTCTACAAGTAGAATGGTGTGGCAGTCTGGTTACTCTAATGCCACCTTCAGCATCTTTTCAAAATCTAACATGTATGAGTGTAGAGGGTTGCCATAGATTGATGTGTTTTCTAGTGCCATCAACTGCTAAAAGTCTGGTACGACTTAAGTACATGACCATAAAAAAATGCAATAAGATGATAGAGGTAATCTCATCAAATGAAGGAGCTGAAACCAGAGGCGAGATTATTTTTGAAAATTTGCGGTGTTTGGAGCTGGATGGTTTATCAAGTCTCACAAGCTTTTGCTCCGGGAAATACACCTTCAGTTTCCCATGTTTATATTCATTAACCGTGAAAAAAAGTCCCAAGATAAAATTCTTCTCTTTAGGAGTCTTGAACGTACCAAAGTTACGAGGAATATGGCATGACGGCAAGTATTATATTTTGGATGGTGACATTAATGCAACAATTCATGGGATCCATGAAAAGCTGGTATGCACTGTTGCCTTGCTTCTTTTGTTAATTAGTTTTCCAGAAAACTGTCTCTGAACAACCTCTCTCTCACTCTCTCTCTATATATATATATTGATTTGCTTTCGAATGGTTCTATTACTTTAATTATGTTGTGATTTGTTACAGAATACTAAAAATTCTACAGAAGATTGTGCTGGTCTTTCTGTTCTCTCCCCATCCTCATCCGCCATTTGACAACTTGTATGCTTCCACTATTCTTTCTCTTTCTTATACCTTTGATGAGTATATATTTCACATGTAGTTTGGTTTTAATTATTTTATGTTTTGAAGGATAGAATGTTCCGTAAGAAAATAAACAATTGTATGACAATTCTTTTTATCATAGTAACTAATTTCTATACAGATTTCTTCGGTTGAAGAAACTGTTGTTAAGTTGGGACTCATAAAAAGAGGCTCATTTTGAGTCTGAATATTGAATTAAAGACAGAGAACCAATCTATCAACAGAGAGAGGTAAAGCCCAGAAAAAAGTTTGTCTTTGAGACACATGAAGAAGAATTTAAACTTTTTCAAACAGAAATGGCTATCTAAAGATTCTAAACCAAGCAAATATGTGGAAATTGAAAAAACTCTTCTACCCTTTAATAAGCTGCTCTGTACCCTCATTATAAAAAAATATATATTATAAGATTTTATTATTTTGGTGGTAGATTAGGATGTTGAAAGTTGAAATTTTAAGTAATTTAGGTTTTGGTTTGTTAGTATGTTCCAAAAAAGTGCTATTGCAAAATTGTGGTGTATAATGAATTCAAAACTACTTCACAAAGGAGTTGTGCATACCAGTTTTTTTTTTTTTTTTTAAATTCAAAATGCTGTTGAGTTTTTGAATCATTGCATTGAAATCCAATGGACAACAATTACCCTATAACTATATTGAACTTATAAGTTGTGGTTAGTGGTTACCATCATCATCTAAGTTTCTCTCTATGTTATCTCATTATGAATGTTTACTCTTGAATAAACTGTTATTGATTTTAATATAGTAATGGATTTCTACATCTAGAGCGCCATTTTTATCATGACAACTTATTTTGTAGGGTACCTGTGTACTCGCTTGCATGGCAGATCTCTCAGGATAACCAATAGCTAATATTGTTAGGGCAGCTGAGTCTTTTTTGAGAGAAACAAGAGACTCTTCTTTAAGGTACTGTCTAGATTTCAAACTTTCTGCTTTTAACTTGTATGAAATAAAGTTGTGCAAGAGAAAGAACATTAATTGTGATTAATCATTTGAGCTATGATCTATGGACATTAATACGTTGTAGGATACATATATTTGTGCCATGACCTGTGAACTTCTGTGAACATTTATGCTCTTGTTTAAAAATAAGATCTTCTTCATTCTTTTGTTGCTAATGTTTTTGTTGGAAAGTAGCTGGATACAGTCGGATACACAAATATATTTGACAGTGCATAGAAATTCCACATGATTTTATTTTGTACTGTGATTGACCCGTGAACTTTTGCCTTGAAAAGTCCTTGCATGGTAAAATTAGTACTATTTCTTCTGACTGCCAGCTCGATGATGCTGGAAGAATTGGAACACAAAGAAGAAAGAAGTAGAGCTATTAAAGCTAGAAGAAGAATTAGGAGGTAGAGTAGAGATTTGCATTTGAAAATTGTTTGAAAAGTTAGTGTTAAATCAAGATATAATCTGGAGATTAAAGACACCATTGTAAAAATGAAATAATAAGGAAAATGAAATATACTTGTATAAAAAAATTTACAATTTTTTCTGGCATAAGAATTATTTTTTCTGATTTTTTTTTAGACAATGCATTAAAGAAAATAGGAAAACGCAGGAAGATTCAAGAAAAAAAAAAAGTAGTTCTGTATCCAAAAAATTTCAATTTTTTTCCTATATCAATTTTCTAATCTTTTATGCATAAAATTTTATCAAAATTCAATCAATTTCGTCACAATGTAGATGGATGTGTGTGTTTATATTAGCCTGGATTTTAACTGACTTTTGTGAGGTGATGTAATGGGCTATAATATATAATAGGCTGAATAGGCCCGTAATTGCAGTCAATGGGCACTCTGATGTGTGTATATATATATATATATATATATATTTTTAAGTGCAAGGGGCTTATCATCAAGCCAACCTCATCTCATCTCATCAATGGGCCCCATAATATTAATCCTTGGGTACTTTTTTTGCTTTGTACGAGCGTTATACTTGGTGAATGCTATTGTCAATGAAATGTGTGTCATGCTTGAATATGTTTTTCAATGTCTATATTTTCATGTTTATTTGTCATTGTTGTCATTGTTTAGGTTTTATTTTTATTTTTATTTTTATTTTTATTTTATTTATTTATTTTTATGAGATAAACGAATATCATGTGCGGATAAGCTTAACCAATTATAACCCAACACCTGAGTCACGTTGGATTTTTAATGGGTGTATAATGTATTTGTGTGCATTATTTGAAAGAGTTATCTAAAAATAATAAAATATTTATGGATGGCAATGGGGCGGGTTCAGGGCGGGGTAGCCTTCTCCGCATCCTATCCCATTTATTTTTTGAAACCCATCCTCTCACTAAACCCCATCATAGAAGGAGCGGGGTACAACGGGGAGTGCTTTCTCCATCTCCACCCATTTACCCCATTTATAATTTTTTATTTATTCAAATAACAAATATATAACCATTAAATATGATATAATATATAAAGTAGTAAATAATTTTAAGAAACTATTAAAAAAACATCTCATAAACATAATTTCCACAAGTAAATTCAACCATTTTCGAACATAAACATACAGTATGAAGTCAAAATATTTGAAAATTGTAATGCTAATCATCTAATAGTTGCATTTATTTCTCTAGTTCTCTCTTCTTTAGTTTGTTTCCACCCCATGTTGTTCTTGTATGTTTACACAATTTTCTCTTGATGACACCAGTATTGAGTCTTCATTTTCTAGTGTATCTGTAGACATATTTGTGCCTACTTGAAGTAGTGATAAACAAATTAAATTTAATTCAAAAGTTGAAAATTATTAAAGTAATAAACTTGAAAAAAAAAAAAAAACTATTGTTATTAAACTTTTAATTTTAAAAGTTATTTGAGAAAGAAACTTACTATATGTCCTCTTGTGTTTGAGATTGAATCTTGAACGGCAAACTTTGAGTTGTTTGAGGATTAGAGACTTAGAGTTGAAGTTAGCGGCTAGTGTTTTTATTAATAGTATTTTTTTTTGTCACTTTATGTTAAATAACGGTGAAGAGATGTAAAGTTAGGGTTAATGTGTGTGTGTGTGTGTATATATATATATTAGATATATTTATTTTCTTTGAAATTAAGTAGTTTAACTAAGTATTATTTTAAGCGTAGCGGGGCGGGGCGGGGCGGGGCGGGGCGGGGCGGGGCAGGGATTATAAAACCCATCCCCGCCCCATACCCATTGTGGGTTAGACTATCTTTCCCCATTTCCGCCTCGTCCCTATCAAATTAAAACTCATCCCCACCTCAAAAATGCT
Organism: Acer campestre; assembly: GCA_954870605.1. Taxonomy (NCBI): domain Eukaryota; kingdom Viridiplantae; phylum Streptophyta; class Magnoliopsida; order Sapindales; family Sapindaceae; genus Acer; species Acer campestre. Next base: position 23,575,115 of record OX940809.1, on the reverse strand, counting down.
GGTCCCCGCAGGGAATTTTGCCATCCCTAAAACTATTCAATTTGAAAGAAATTTTTGAAATATCTTTCAAGATAAAATGTATCATTATCGATATTAGTTACATTTTTTTTTTTCATGTAAAGGATAAAAAAAAAAAAAAAAATCAAATTACATTTTTTCCATCAAATACAGGGATAGATAGAGTGGGAACGGATATCCCTACCTCAATTCAGGGATTCCTTTAATCCAGCCCGTTTACTTATAAATGGGGATATATACAGGGATGAAGATATATATATATATATATATATCTCAAACGGATACGATGATGGATATTGAGCTATCCATTCTCAATTCGTTCCATTGCCATCCATAGTTATCACAGATGACCACTAAAATGGTTTATTAATAGAGAACTTGTTTATAGGATTAAAAATGCTCTGATACCAAGTAAAAATATGAGAGAAAAATAATTTTATTATTCATGATCCTATTTTAGGATGACTCTATTGCCATCCAAAAAACTTCTCATGGTACCCATTTTTCAATTTGCAATTATCAAAAGTTAAAAATAAAAATCGAGGAATTCCAAAAATAGCCCCATTTCTATTTACTCCCATCAACCAATTTTTCATTCATTTCTATGTCTTCTTCTATTCTTCATTCAATTCTCCATTTTAGTATTAATTAATATATTTTATATAATTTATCTCAAGGGCTAAATTGTCCTTTTTTCAGCTTTTTCTTATCAACCGTTAGTCAACGGTTCAAAAGGATCGTTAATGTAATTAAATGATTTCCATCTTGTTAGTGCAATAAAACCAATAACCAATAAAACCAATGTCTCTTCTAAGTCCTTCGCTAATGTAATTTGTGATAGCAGTAGAGATTCACAAGACCACAAATAGCTCATCTTCCATGTTTATCCAAACATAGTTCGGCTAGTGTATATTAAGCCTTCACTTTGTTACCATATGTAATTAGGTTTAACTAGGTTTAATTACTTTCCTATCTTGAGTATTGTAATGTGTATAAATACAATCACTTATCAATGAATAACATAAGATCAATTCTCTCACAAATATCAAATTATATTATGGTATTAGAGCCAAGCTGTGAAATAGCTTGAAGATCCTGAAACCCTAGCCGCTCGATTTTCTTCTCCTTACAGTTCTTACCTAAATTCTCTTCCTTTTATCATTCTTCTCCTCACCGCCCCTACCCAGCCTCGACTATGACATCTCCTAGCACATCTATGACCTTTTCTACTTCTTCCCCTCAAGTTGTTCTCATGGGAACAAACAACTCTAATCAAACACAATCACTGATTGCCATTAACTCCACACAAAATTCCAATCAAACTATCCAAATGTGGAAATTATGCCGCCTGGAGATCACAGTTTGAAAATCTCCTTTTTGGCTACGGTCTTATGGGATACCTGGATGGTACCAAGCCATGTCCTCCAGAAGTCATTGCAAATCCCTTAAGAACCTTTGACAATCAAGCAACACAAGAAACCACTGCAAACCCAGATTATCACATCTGGCTTCGCTAAGATCGACTGCTCCTCCATGCAATACAAGTTACATACACCGGTGCTGCACAGTCCATCGTCACTCGCTCTACTACCTATGCTCAAGCATGGGAGAAACTTGAAGCCTCCTTCACCAACTGTTCTAACACTCGCAAACTTAGACTCCTTGACTCACCAATGTCAGTTTATCAGACAAATCAGTTGCGGATTACATGTAAGGAATCAAAAACATACTCAACAATCTTGAGTTAATTGGTCACTTTGTTGATGATGGTGCAACTGTAATACACACCCTCAATGGATTGGGTCCAACCTACTTACCACTTGTTTCCACCATTCTAGCTTGAGACTCCCTAATCTCATTCGAAGAACTATATTACAAATTACTTGACTATGAAGCCTTTCTCAAATGTGATGAAACAAAAAAGGGTGGATCGCAGATAACGGCACAGTTTAATCAAAGGACATTCAACCAAAGAGGTCGAGGCTATCAAGAAAACTCATCACCACACATGGGACACAACCAAACATACAACAACAACAGTAACCACAACCACCAGTAGAATTTTAGGACAACATCAGGCGGTGGCCGCGGCTTCTCCGGCTAAGGTAGTTCATATTGGCTGAACATCTCACCTCATTTCTCATAACAATGGCATCCATCTGCCTCCAACAATCAGTCCCGACCGATGTGTCAATTGTATGACAAAGTTGGACACAGAGCTCACGTGAGTCGCTCATCTGGGTCTCAGACGTGGCCTTATGCAAACCATATGAACTCGGATCAATCAAGTCCTCGAAATAACTGGATCCTTGACACCGGTGCTTCTCACCACATGACATCAGATCTTCAGCACCTATCTCTCCACTCGGAATACAGCAGCATAGAGGATATCATGGTTGGGGATGGTAAAACAATTCCTATAACTCACACTGGTTTCACTTCATTAATCACTCCCAATAACTCTTTTCGTCTTACGCAAGTTTTATGTTCTCTTTATATCTCACAAAATCTAGTGTCTGTGTCTCAATTTTGCTCTCATAATAATACATCCATTGAGTTTTTTCTTGATAGTTTTCTTGTGAAGGATCTGACCACGGGGGCATCCTTGGTCCATGGCCAGAATAAGAGGAATCTTTACGTATGGCTAAAGTTGAGTCTTCCGTGTCACTCTACATCAGGTGCTCACCAGAATTTCGCGTCATCCCAACCCACCGTCTCATCTCAGTCATGGCACTATCGCCTAGGTCATCATTTCTTACCAATTCTCCAAAAGCTCATCTCGTCTCATAGTTTTCCAATTACCAAGTCCGAAACTAACGTTTCTCATTGTTCTGTATGTCTATGTAATAAAAGTCACAAATTACCATTTGAGATATTAACATTGACAAGCAATAAACCTTTTGAAATTTTATTTACTGATGTTTAGGGTCCTACTCATATACCGTATTTTGACAATTATAAATATTATGTCATCTTTGTGGACTATTATTCAAAATATACATGGTTATATCCATTCAAATACAAGTATGAAGTCTCACAAGTCTTTTGACGGTTCAAACTGCTTGTCGAAATTTTTTTCAATACCCGAATCAAAATAGTTTATTCGAATGGCAGTGGGGAGGCCCAAGCTCTTGTTCTCGATCTGCAAACCTTTGGTATCCAACACCTAAAATCCCCACCTCACACACACTTGAACATGTTGGTACAGGTGAATGCAAGCATCGACTTGTAGTGGAAACAACATTAACCCTTCTTCACCATGCCTCCATACCACTAAAATTCTGGTCATTTGCCTTCAAAATCGCAGTTTACCTGATAAATCACATGTCCACTAAAGTCCTGAGTTATCAAAATCCATACTCAATCCTCTTCAACAAAGATCTGAACTACGATAAATTCCATGTGTTTGGATGCTTGTGCTATCCGTGGTTACGTCCGTATACGTCTCATAAGTTGCAACCTCGCTCTTGGCCCTATGTCTTTGTAGGTTACTCCAATGAACACAATGTGTATCTATGTCTAGATCGGTCTATAGGTCGAGTATATGTTTCTTGTCATTTCGTTTTTGTCGAAAAGTCTTCCATTCTCCACTGCCACAAGTCATGCACCTCAAGTCCCTCCCATGACCGTTAGTTACTGGATTGAGTCCTCCTCCTCCATTGAGACATCACGACAACGTAATGAGACTACCACAACTCTAGAAAATCCTCCCCATCACGATATCTCACTCATTGATGTCATCTCCATTCCCATACACACCTCACCCAACTCCCCGTCTCTGTCGTCTCTCATAAATTTGGACACCTAATTATCTCCAGCTGGTTCGCCACAACCTGTAGATACCCAACCTATCCCGCAAACCGAGCCACTTCCCACAAACCTGTCATCCACCGACCAAAACGAAGCCGAGTCAGCTCTACTGTCAAATAATCCACACTCCACCTCTCCTCCAAACATGATACACACCCGGTCCAAGAGCCACATCTTAAAACCAAAAATCATCTTTGATCTAAATACCACAGCTTATTCCCCTCCCCAAACCGAACCAACCAACTTGACACAAGCCCGTAAGTTTTTGGAGTGGCGACAAACCATGAGTGCTGAATATGATGCACTGGTCAAAAACGACACTTGGATATTGGTTCTGTCTTATTCCCCTTAAAATGTGGTTGGCTGCAAATGGATTTTTCGCATTAAACGCCACCTAGATGGCTTGGTGGCTTAGTATAAGGCTCGCCTTGTGGTGAAAGGCTTTCATCAACAACCTGACATCGACTTCACCGAGACTTTCAGTCCCGTTGTGAAACCAGTCACTGTCCGCTTAATTCTAACTCTTACTGTCACTAGCGGTTGGCCTTTGCGCCAACTTGATGTCAATAATGCCTTTTTGCAGGGATCTCTGACTGACGACGTTTACATAGACCAACCTTCTGGATTCGTGAATCTCACCATGCCACAACGTGTGAAAGCTTTGGAAAGCGATCTATGGTCTTCGTTGGGCACCCCGTGCTTGGTACAATTAGCTGTGTACCTTTCTTCAAGCAATAAGATTCATCAACTCAAAATGTGACGCGTATCTCTTTGTTCAACAACACTCTAGACAGACCCTGTATCTCTTAGTGTATGTTGATGATATCATCATCACTGGTTCATCAAATTCATAGGTTTGTGACTTCATTACAGTTCTAGCTCACCGATTCTCATTGAAGGATCTCGGTCAGCTGTCATTCTTTCTAGGTGTCGAAGCTTTTCACTCCGCGAGTAGGTTATCTCTCCCAACAAAAATACACTCGTGATCTACTGGCCAAAACGGATATGTTTGAAGCAAATACCGTCTCAACACCATTATCACTTACAGAATCCTTGAAGCTGGTTAATGGTAGTGCACCTACGGATGCAACTCAATATCGACAGATTCTAGGCTCACTTCAATATCTATCATTAACTCTGTCCATATGTCTCCTTCGCTGTCAACAAACTCTTCCAATTCATGCACCATCCAACGATAATTCACTGGAATGCAGTTAAAATAGTCTTTCGGTACCTCAAAGGATCACTAAACCATGGCTTACTCATTTGCCGCAATTCTCCTCATCATCTCCACGCCTTTGCTGATGCTAACTGGGCAGGTGATCCGGATGATTGGTAGTCGATTATAGCGTATGTCATCTTCCTTAGTTCTACTCCTATCAGCTGGAGCTCCAAAAAGCAACACACTGTTGCAAGATCGACCACTGAAGCGGAATATCGTGCAATTGCCTTGTCCGCTGCTGAACTGAATTGGATCGGCCATATTCTCTCTCCAAGTATAATGACATACCTGTTGTCAATATTTCTGATCAGTTCGACCTAGAGAGAGGCATTGAAGGTCACTTGGGTTAACTGCTAAAAGTCTGGTACAACTTGAATACATATATGACCATAAAAAAAAAATAAAAAAAAAATGCAATATGATGACAGAAGTAATCTCATCAAATGAAGGAGCTGAAACCATGAAAAGCTGAAAAGCTGGTACATATTGTTGCGTTGCTTGGATTATATTTTGGATGGTGACCTTAATGAAAAAGCCGGTACATACTGTTGCCTTGCTTCTTTTGTTAGTTTTCCAAAAAATTGTCTCTGAACAACCTCTATATATATATATATTTTGATTCGCTTTCGAATGGTTCTGTTACACTTTAATTATGTTGTGATTTGTTATAGAATACCAAGACTTCTATAGAAGATTGTGCTGGTCCTTCTGCTCTCTACCCATCCTCGGACTCCTCATCCGCCATTTGAACAACTTGTATGCTTCCACTACTCCTCTTTCTTAATGGGTATAAATTTGAGAAATTTTGTGGTAGTAGAAATGATGATGTACAGTGAACTCACATATAGTTTGTTTTTATTTATTTTATGTTTTGAAGGATAGAGTGTTCCGTAAAAGAAAAGAAACAATTGTATGACATTCTTTTTATAATTGTAACTAATTTCTATACGTAGTTCTTCAGAAGATTGAATTAAAGAATTGAAACAGAATGAATCTATCAAGTATCAACAGAGAATCAATAGTTGTTGACTAATTTGGAATAATCACTTATGCGTACAATCAATTGTTAGATTTGGCTCGTATTCTCAAATGAACTAATGTGAACCAAACAAAGACTCAACTGATGTGGAGCTTCTCGGAGACGTGGGATACGTTTGGAAGTTGAATGGTGGTGTTTTAGGGAGATTGAAGATTGAAGTTTGAAGACCAGAATAATAAAAGAATGAAGATTGTTTCAGCGTATGGATCGCGGTTTTCTGAGCGATGTAATTTAAGGTGACTTGTAACGGTTTAGGAAGCCGGTGTACAACCGTGACCCGAATCGTAGTCAATCATAAGCATACGTGAAACGGGAAATCTTCAGTGGAAAAGGAAGTAGTTTGTTTCTGGAAGTTCTTGTGCTTGAAGGAAAAAGATTTACTCCCTACAAGAAGACTTGTCATAAAAGGAAATAGTATTTATGTGAAACAAGTAAGTCTTGTATGTTTAGCAGTAGGATTTCCTTTTATCTTAAACTCCTTGTAACTAGTATAAATAGAACCTTGTAATTAGGTTGGATGTGTGAGTGAAACACCATGTAACATCAGAGAGAGTGTAGTGAGATCCGGAGAGACCCAAGGGAATATCCGAGGAGGGATCCAATGGAATATCGGTGGATCTAGTTAGAGATCCGTGGGTGATATTTAGGGGAGACCTAGGGGATATTGTGGGGTTCTTGGTGAGGATCTTGTGAGTGGAGTTTGGGTTAGGTGTGAGAGAGAATCCTGGAGTATATGGTTGTAACAATTTATCATATAGTGGAACTTTCTCTGTCGTCCTGACGGCCCGTGGTTTTTTACCCGTTTTGGGTTTTCCACGTATATCTTGTGTTGTGATTGTTTTATTCTCTCTCATCTATTTTTCTACTTATTGACGTTATTATTTGCTATGAGTTATGGGCGTATATTAGGCACGGCAATTCCGCGTTCATCGGTTATTAGAGGATTATCCCCAACAATTGGTATCAGAGCCATATGGTTTGGCGATGGCGGTGACAAGTCTTTACGGGAGATCGTATGGAGGACTTGGTGGCATTGGGATAATGATGATCATGGTTGCCTAGTATGGTTTAGCAAAAGAGACGCGTTCTTGAAGGCGGTTTCGAACTCGTTAGGGTTTGATGAAAGGAAGAATTTGATGGAGGAGAAGTTTTAGCTTGTGGTGACAGGTACAAGTCATGGAGATTCAATCTGGATTACACAAAGAGCTGATTGACTATCAAAAAAAAAAAAAAAAAAAAAACTCCTGACTACTAAAAAAAAAAAAAAAAAAAATCTCTCTGTGGTATGGTGTGGGGCTTATCCGGCAAAGCACTCCCAGTTTCTAGTAGCAGTCTTTCACCAGGTATGTGATGTAATGACATAAGGTCTTTCACAGGGTTGGGTGATGTAAGGACATGTTTATCCTTTTGGCAGTTTTCCCCACTGGCCATGGAAGAGGATATGTTGCTGCTAGTGGTCCATAATTGTGCACAAGGCATTGGTCAGAAAGTGATGCAAGGTGTATGGTGGACAAAGATGTCGATGGCTGATGAACTCCCTGGAAATCTGACTTGAGGAGTTGCACCACAATTTCAGCAGGTTATTTCGACATGGTGCCGGAACAACGAACAAAAAAAAAAAAAAAAAAAAAAAAAAAAGTGTTGAAGAAAAATCTTAGGATGGTTCGTTCCTAAGTGGTTATACCTTGTGGTGGGGTATGTTAATTCTCGGTGATGAGAATTGTGGCTGTGGACAAGTTTTGAGAATTCTAGCCAAAGGGGAGAATTGTTAGATTTGGCTCGTATTCTCAAATGAACTAATGTGAACCAAACAAAGACTCAACTGATGTGGAGCTTCTCGGAGACGTGGGATACATTTGGAAGTTGAATGGTGGTGTTTTAGGGAGATTGAAGATTGAAGTTTGAAGACCAGAATAATAAAAGAATGAAGATTGTTTCAGCGTATGGATCGCGGTTTTCTGAGCGATGTAATTTAAGGTGACTTGTAACGGTTTAGGAAGCGGGTGTACAACCGTGACCCGAATCGTAGTCAATCATAAGCATACGTGAAACGGGAAACCTTCAGTGGAAAAGGAAGTATTTTGTTTCTGGAAGTTCTTGTGCTTGAAGGAAAAAGATTTACTCCCTACAAGAAGACTTGTCATAAAAGGAAATAGTATTTATGTGAAACAAGTAAGTCTTGTATGTTTAGCAGTAGGATTTCCTTTTATCTTAAACTCCTTGTAACTAGTATAAATAGAACCTTGTAATTAGGTTGGATGTGTGAGTGAAACACCATGTAACATCAGAGAGAGTGTAGTGAGATCCGGGGAGACCCAAGGGAATATCGGAGGAGGGATCCAAGGGAATATCGGTGGATCTAGTTAGAGATCCGTGGGTGATATTTAGGGGAGACCTAGGGGATATTGTGGGGTTCTTGGTGAGGATCTTGTGAGTGGAGTTTGGGTTAGGTGTGAGAGAGAATCCTGGAGTATATGGTTGTAACAATTTATCATATAGTGGAACTTTCTCTGTCGTCCTGACGGCCCGTGGTTTTTTACCCGTTTTGGGTTTTCCACGTATATCTTGTGTTGTGATTGTTTTATTCTCTCTCATCTATTTTTCTACTTATTGACGTTATTATTTGCTATGAGTTATTGACGTATATTAGGCACGGCAATTCCGCGTTCATCGGTTTATAGAGGATTATCCCCAACATCAATTTAGTAATGGATTTCTATGGAGGATTTCCATTACTTGGTTCTGAAATCGAAGAACTAGAGGTTGAAAAAGAATATTGATGCATTGGAGTGGTCATTGGATCGAAGTGAGCTCTAATACCATGTAAATAAATGTATTTTGGTAAACAAATAAGAAAGAGGAAAAAAAAGAGAAGGTCTGAAGAAATGTTTCTATACATTGCTCAGCTTTATTTATGTCATAAGTGCAAAACCTACAAAAGGAAACTATTACACGTAATAAACAATCCAACTGTCTAGCCTTCTATTCATATACAAATAGAAACATCTATATTCTAACATAATTAAAGACAAACTTGCTTAATTAATTTTTGTTAACAAACAAATAATTTTCCAAATACTAATATCCAAATTGTGTCATGTGAGTTACGTTATAACTATTATGAAAATCATTCGATAATGTGAATCTAAATTTTGTAACATGGGAGTTGTAATTGTTATGAAAATCATCACGTAAAAAAATAAAATAAAATAATAATAATAATAATAATAATAATAATAATAATAATTACAAGAAAATACAGTACATGAAAAATCATTTTTGTCAACAATGGCCTTCATATTCACCAATTTTTGAATATTTCCTTTGTAGTACTTAAACCCATAAACTTGAGAATCTTTGAAGCTTGTTTGATTACTGGAAATACTGCCTATATCAATATCTCTGTAGTTGAGAAATGCCTCCCTTGGACCACTCGAAACATATAAAGCCATTGAAGCATAGAAATCTCTTATCCCATTTATGTAACGATTGGTAACGTTGTTCCCTTTCTCCCCCCATGATACGAGATACTGAATTTTGAATAGGTTTCCTGTTCTATGAGGAAATGGAGTTTCGGATTCTGATAGCCCACTCATTTTGCCTCCATAGGGGTTCCATTGCATGGATATCTTTACATCAAGATTAATCATCTGTTTCCATATATTTTCCAAACCTTTCTTTCGAATCACATTCTTTATATAATCAGATTTTCTTTTAAAGGAGAAACTGATCACCTCTTTTGGTCTGTTGAGTAAAACATCAATGGAGGTTCCCACTGGAAAATCTGCCCAAAAAAGTGTGGATTCTGCCCACTGGAAAATCCTTCACCCGTAATCCCAATTCAGTAAAGCTTATGTTCATCAATGGAATAAGACTTTGAGTTTGCCCTAGAAAAAGACCAACGAAGAAAACAACCACTGTCTTCTCACCCTCACGGGCTCCTTTCGCGACAGATGGAATAGCTCTTATGAAAACGTCTTCAGGTAGACTATGGGCAACATTCTGCCACCGGTGAACAACATCAGTTGCTCCTTGCTCAAGCGTCTTGTTTATTTTGAATACAGTCACCTTTTCGGGAACCGGAACCAGCTTGATTTTCCATGATAAAATAACACCAAAGCTTGTTCTACCACCTCCTCTAATGGCCCAAAATAGATCTTCTGCCATGGATTTTCTATCAAGAATTATACCTTGAACATCAACAACATTGTCAACTGAGAGGCCGTATTTTCTCATCAGATTCCCATACCCACCTCCAGAAAAATGCCCGCCAACACCAAGTGTAGTGCAAACACCAGCTGGGAAGCCAAGGAGTTTGCTTGTGTTGGAAATTTTGTAGTAAAGTTCTCCCAAGGTAGCCCCAGACTGAACCCAAACAGTCTGATTTGCAGTATCAATATCAATGGATCGGAGATTGAACATATCAAGAAATACAAACGGGACGGTTGATATATAAGAAAGGCCCTCATAATCGTGACCACCACTTCGGATTCTGATCTCCAGGCCACTGTACTTTGCACAAATAACAGTTGCTTGGACATGGGATTCATGACTGGCAGCGACAATAGTAAGCGGTTTTGGAGCGTTAGCAGTCAAGAATCTTCGATTTTTAATGTATACCGTCAATATAGATGTAAAAGAGAAATTGTTGGGGGGTGTAAATGGATTCAAAAATAGGATAAGAAGGCTGAATGTGAGTAGGTAGGCATTGAAGGAAGATGTCAAGAGCAGGATCTGGCCTTGCCCATGAGAATGGAAGTAAAATAATGGAAGCTATAGAAAGTAAAAGAGAGAATGAAGCCTTCATTTTCTATTTAATTACTTTTTGTAGTGGTTATATTTCCTTGCAGTGCTAATATATAATGGCAAGGCGTTTTCTCTAACGAGCCTTCAATAATTGAGGAGGTGCCACCTCCTCGTGTGTATATGTGTTTTCTTGGCTTAGTTAACGAGTTAGTTAGTAGTGATTGAGTAGCAATTCAAAGTTCAACCAAAATCAAAGATTAAGCCACTACAAGAAAAATTGATATTTATAAGCTTCTAAAAATGCCGCAATAAACCTTTTTACGACATTTAACAAAATGTCATTACGAAGGACATCGTAAAAGACTGTCGATCTATTACAACATGTCACAAATGCCATAAAAAATACCGTATAAGAGACGTTTTAGGACAGCTAAAAAATGCCGCAAAAGAATTGTTTTGGAGCAGTCAAAAAATGCCTATAAGTCATGTTTTAAAGCAGCCATAAAATGACATGAAACCTGCTTTTGGGCAGCAAAAAAAAATGCCATGTAAAAAAGGTTTTCAGGCAAAAAAAAAAAAAAAAAATGCCGCAAATGCATAAACTAAATGGTTCATTGTTCTGAATTTTCTATACCCGTATAATACATATAAAAACAAGGTAGTTTTAAGTTTTAACAAAGAGCTCACAAACAACAGCATATCTATTTGAATAGTTTACATTATCTCCATCAACTTGATCTTCTTAAACATGAAAACCAAATTGTAATGTGCAAAGAACACATGATTTACCACATGATTGTCATCTTCCAAACATGTACTATATCTCAGTGTCCAGAAGTCTCCTTTATTGTACTATGCACCATTAAAGGGGAACAATATGGTTACATCATTGGAAAAACAAAAGAAAAATCTTAGAAGATATGCACCTTTGTGGGTTCTAGACTCACAAGACCGCAAGCTCATGCTGCTACTCCACTACAATTCCGGGAAACAACAACAATACCAATAGAATCCGGACCAGGCTACAATTACTCACCCAGCTAGGTTGTTAGCATCCCTTTGGGAATGCTGTGTTGGGTTTTGCTGTTGTTGGTGCTGACCACTCATGACCACAGACTCAAAGCATCATTAACTTTAAAAGCAGCTAAGGGTTGGAAACCCATTAATAGAATTGCAGATGAAATTTAGTTATAAATACAAATACAACACTTAATAGAATAGCAGATGAAATTTAGTTATAAATACAAATACAACACATGTTAGGAGACATGTTGAATAACTTGTCAATGTAAAAAACGGTATACCTATTTACAATGACCCTGACCACCAAGAATAAAAGAAAAACAGGGAGGGGAAGGAGTAGCAGATAAGGGTTGAGGAGCTTACACTCTGCAGTTGTGTTCACATGTATCCATTCTCATAAACCAAATGCGAAACCTGCTTCTGCAGACGGTCACTCTCTACCATCAACAATTTGTTCATGGCACTTAACTTCCTATTCACTGTCTGGAGTCGGGAGGCTTCTTTTATCTGCTTTTCACGGCATCTATCATTGAAAAAGAGTAAATGAATTTAGATAACTACTCAAACAGCATAAACTTCCTCCCAAGCAAACAAAACACAAAACTCTCAAAGCAAATGTTATTAAAGCAGACACTCCCAAATAACCGCAGAAAGATGGAGAAGATTCATATGATGAACCATTAAGACAAAAACCTTTCTTTGAGCATTCAAAGTACCCCAAAATCAATATTTTACAGGGCTATTCAAATAAGCAGGATAAATCATGTCAACCAAACTATAAATAATGGTTAAAACTTAAGACAATAGAACTTTAAAGAGAAGACATTTTGTGAAATGGGGCTGAAGAACAGTAGTTGAATTACTTAAACAAAAAGAAGATAAGATTTTTCATCATATAATCATTTCCTAATTCCTCTTATACACCAGTCCTCTATAACATTATGTGCATTAAGTAATTTACTAAAAGAAGCAGCAATCATGTATAAACCCAATTTTCCTACCTGAATTACAAAGAACCTTCTACCACTCGGAGGGTGATGAACATGTTGATTTCACAGAATATTTCAAATAAAAAGAACCATATAGAACTTTCAATCTAATATTCACAATAACATATAGTAGAAATACAGTAATTCCTCGGATCACCATGTAATTTTTTTTGTGGTATCAAAATCACTCATTTACTCCTACTCTAAGTTTTAACTTCAAGTACACACAATTGCAGCTTAGGATTTTTATTTTTCAAATTTATGAGAACTTCTCTTTTCAAATGCGTTAAATACGCTAAGTCAAATTCGCACAAACACAGTCAAATAATGAGCAAACCAAATTATTCACAAAGAAAACCAAATTATTTGCAAATAAAAAAGCTGAGAGAAGATGGTGTGTACCGCAGTCACAGCATGGTGCAAAGCTTGCGCACTGTTGCATGATCTTCTGAACTGGACGACGACGTCTAGACGGCGACCACCAGAAAACAATCAATTATGCATCGACTCAACCTATTTAAAAATACAAAAGTTCAAACATTGAAGTTGAAAATGAAGTTTAAGTGAAACCGAACACAGCACAAATCAATCAAAAAGTCACTCAGTGTCAAAATTGAAGATTTGAAATGTCGAAATTGAAGACGAAGTCGTTGTTGAAGACGCTGCCGGCGCCGCTGGGGCAGTTGACGGTGGTGGAATAACCGGTGGAGAAGCAGCGTCTGGAGGAGAGCCGGAGGATGAGTGGTGAGCGGAGGAGGAAGAGGGTTGGATAAAGAGGGGTTGGTAAGAGAGTGAAAACTAGAGCCGATGGTAAAATTGGTTTAATTTAGCGATTTAGGCTATGTTTGGCGTGAGGGAGAGAGAGTATAATGGATAAATGAATTAAGAGGGAGAGAAAGGGTGGGAGGGATGGAGAGGATAACATCTATCCTTCATGTTGACTAGTATTTAATTTGTAAAATTACTGCATTACCCTTAAAAAAATTGGAGGGCAGTGAAAAATTAGATAGTATTATGGTCATTTCCCTCTAATTTTCTCTCCCTTCTCTTATCCTCCATATTTGGGAGGATCAAAAACGGTGGGCCCGGATGGATCCCACCTCCCTTCTTTTCTCTTCTCTTCTCCTTCTTCTCATTCCTCCAACCAAACGAAAGGATTTAATCTCTCTCTCCAATCCTCTCCCTCCTTTCATTTCTCCACCCAACCAAACACAGCGTTAGGGTAAAATTGGGGAAAAAAAGTTACAAAATTATATAAGTGCAAATACGGGCCGTGTGGAAAAAGAAAAAAAAAAAATACTATTCTTTAATTTATAGATTTTGACATTCCAGCGTTTATTAAATGCTGTTAAAGATATTGAATATTTACCAATTACAACATTTACTATAATAAATGCTGTAATAGACACTGGTTATAGCATTTCTTAAAAATACTGAGAATTTTATATCGTAAAAGATCATATTCCTTGTAGTGAATATTTAAAAAACAAATAAAACTAAAAGAAAACAATATATGACCATAGATTAGGAAAAAAAAACTATATATTTAACCAAATAGCTCTTATATAGTAGCTAAATCCAAGCTAAATAATATATTTTTTTTTTATCAAGTCAAATCAGTTTTTTTTTTTTTTCAATAATATTTTTTTAGTCATTCAAAATAGTTGAATAACTGGATTTTTTTTTATTTAAAAAAAAAAAACTAAATTGTTTTATCGGTATTTATTACCATGTTGAGTCTCTTGATACAATAAGTGGGTGACAAACTCTGCTTGGAATGGATTAGATGAGTTTTGTTCTAGTGCTTTGCGCTTCACACCTATACACAACATTGAGATTGTATGTTCAAATCGATCGTATCTAGGGATGGGCGTTTCCCTATGGGGCCCCATCCCCCACGGGCCCCCATGGGGTTTTGGGGGCAAAATTTGCCCCCAAATTGATTTTGGGGGTGGGGGTGGGGGGAAGACTTTCCCCCTAAACATATTTTGGGGGAGGTGGTGGGGGTAACTCCCCCCAAATCAAAAACCCCATTGGGCGCCTCAAAATAATATATATATTATTTATATTTTTATTTATATATAAAAATTTTAACAATTAGAAAAAATTATAAATTATAATATTAAATTATTAAAATTAAATATTATGGTTGTTCATTTATAAGGTGTAATTAACCTTGTATTTTGTATTTTGGATTTTGGATTTTGTATTGTATTTTTATTATGCTTTTATTACTTTTCGGATTGAAAATTTAAAATTTAAAATTTAAAAAGAAATAAAATGGGAGAAATGGGTTTTAGGGGTGGGGGAACCTCCCCCCAAAACGTTCCCCCCACTGGTCCCCCCAAATGGATTTTGGGGGAGGTGGTGGGGAGAGGTTTGAGGAATGGGGGTGGGGGTGGGGGTACCCTCCCCCGCCCCATTGGGCCCCCACGCCCATCCCTAATCGTATCTACCTTTTTTGAAACCTGAATTAGTTGTAACTGTAAAAAAAAAAAAGTAATGAATAAATAACTACTTGGACTCTAATCCTTGTGAAATAGCATATGAATCTCTAGCTATAAGCTATGACTTGAGAAGGATTAATAATGTTTTGGTGCTTCGGACAAGCTAGCTAATGGTGAAATCAAATCTTTTCAAATTGCTTCGCAATTGATTTGTTATGGCATTGGTATGTCAAAATAAAGATTAATTGTTAATAACCACATTTTTAAGAAATTACTTGAATGTCCTTGTATAAAAACCATCCTCAAACACACTCTCTCTTTCTCTCTCTCCTCTCCTCACTCTCCCCGATCCTCTCTATCATTTCTCTTCTCTATCCATTCAAATCTTCGCTGGCCGTCATCGCCACCGCCCAACGAAGGTGCCGCTGCCAAGCTACCTGGATTGTGCCTGACCAAGGGATGTGCAGCTTGGCTTCGCGAACCAAGCAAAGTCACATGGCTTCACGAACCAAGCGAGGCGACATCGAACTTCACGAACCAGGCGAGTTAGTGATGGCTCGGCTTGCAATAGCGCCACCGAAGCGTGCAACAGTGTCATCGAAGCTTTCCCTTCGTCGACGCTGTGATCTACAGAAAAAAGAGAAAGAAAAAAACGTAATTTGAGGAAGAAGGGATTTTAGTCAAGATTTCAAGTTTGCTTACAGATTTCAAGTTTTAAGTCAAGATTTCAAGTTTGCTTCCATATTTCAAGTTTTTAATCAAGATTTCAAGTTTTTTTGTCTACATTTCAAGTTTTTTGTCCACATTTCAAGTTTTTAAAAAATAAAACTAAATTCAGAGGTACTTTTATAATTTATGGATATATATATTGAAATTTAATTAAAAATGTGGTTATTAAGAATTAACAATCAAAGTTTCATATGTGGTTAAAAACAAAATTTTCACATATGAAAGTTTGTTTTGGCCATGGAAAGGGTCTGCCCATCCTTCTTTTTTCATAAAAGCCATTGCAAGTCTCTTTAAAGAAGGCAGCCGGTCGGCTCAAGTTTTGAATGAGGGGATGAAGGTGATTGTTGGTAATGGTTGCAAAGCTAATTTCTGGAATGATTCTCTCCTAGGTTCTTTTTCTTTGAAAAATTCTTTCCATCATATTTTTGCTTTGGCCTCTAAAAAGGATGGCCCTATTTCGGGTTATGGCTATTGGGAGGGGTCTCAATGGTTTTGGAGGATTCAGTTGAGGAGAAGTCTTTTTGGGTGGAAGCAAAGTCAGTGGGACAGTTTTATGATTGTGCTTAATAGCACTAAATTGCGGGAAGGGGTTGCTGACTTTTTAGCTTGGTCTTTCAACAAAAATGGTGTCTTTTCTGTCAGTTCTTTTTGCAGGTCCATGGAAGATCTCTGTCTTAGTTCTTATGGTTTTGACAAGTTTAATTGGCAAGGTATTTGCCCTCCCAAGGTGGAATTATTTGTTTGGTAGCTATTGAAGGACAGAGTTATGGTTAGAAATGTTGTTCAGAAATTTGCTAGGAATCAAGTCTTCTCTAATGTTTGTGCTTTGTGTGATAAGGAGGTAGAGATCTCTAATCACCTGTTTCTTCACTGCATATGGGTTTGGCGTTTATGGTCGGAATGTATGGGGTGGTGGGGAGTTTTCTCTGTTATGCATGATACGATTGTGGGATGGGTCGAAGGCTGGATGACCTTAAGTCCTATGGCTAAGTGTGAGAGAGTTTGGAACACGGTTTTCTTTGCGGTGGTTTGGTCAATTTGGGAGTTCAGGAACACCTATTACTTCTTTATTGCTCAACATTAATGAGTTGTGTAGGGAGACAAAGAAGTGCAGGAGGTCGAAGACTGAGGTTAGGAATCCTCATGAGGGTAAAGGGCTGAAGTTTAATGTTGACGGCTCGGTTAGAGGCAAACCATGCCCAGGTGGTATAGGCGGTGTCCTCCGCGATTCCAGTAGTAGAGTGTTGTGTTTATTCTCTCTATTTCAGGGCTCTATTGATTCAAATTTGGCGGAACTTTTGGCTATTGAAAAGGCTTATAGTCTTTGCGTTTTGAATCCCTCCTTATCTAGTCGTAAGATCGAGATAGTCAATGATTCAAGAATTGCCGTTTCGTGGATTAATGATGATGGTTTAGGTAGCCTAAAGTATGTTAATTCGATTTATGATTGCAGGAAGCATATGAGACTTCATGGGGGTCTTTCAGTTTCTGTTAAGTCAAGATCCTCTAATTCTTTTGCGGACAGTCTGGCTAAGTAGGGCACAAGTGTTGCGGGTGATTTCATCAAATAGAGCTTATGATTTCTGTTGTTTTTCTCTCATTTTCTTTGTTTTTGTTCCTCCGCTATCTTGTTGTTGCAGCGTTATTTGTTTTTCCTGGTGGGCAGTGTGGTGCCCTGTTTCTTTATGCTGTTTGTTTTTTCTGCTGGTTTGCTCTGCTCCCTTGTTGCTGGGACTTGGTGTGTTGTTTTTGGCTTTTTCTTTGTGTTTTGGGGCTTCACCTTTTTTCGGGTTGAATAAAGCTTGCTGTTCAAAAAAAAAAAAAAAAACAAAAACAAAAAAAAAACAAAAACAAAAACAAAAACAAAATTTTCATACTGTATGTGGTCATTTTTAGTAATTTTTTTTAAAAAAAAAAAAACAAAAAAAACCTCAAAAATATAAATCATAATAACTTGGAAGCGGTTCGGAATTGTGTTTTTGTTTTTGTTTATTTATTTATTTATTCAGGATTTAACTAAATAATGGTCTTTGAGGATGCAGTTGTTTACAATGCCGACCGTGGAACTTGATTCCATGACCTGTCCACTGTGGAAACAAACATTTTAATGAATATTTTTAAATGTATTTTTTATAGATTATTCTCCTTAATCGTGTATGTGACACTTTAAAATTAGATTGTACATACATGTCCTATCTAGCTAAAATCTAATTTTATATCCATGATTCTGCCCCACGGCCCCCACACATGGGATTTCTTATTTCATATTGCAAAGGATAAAAAAAATAGTAAAATGATTACATTTATAATCAAATCTAATTATATAATTTTAAGAGTAATATTTTACGGCCGACATAATTAACTCAAAATTCAATTCAAATGATATGACAAGTGAGTTGTCATTACCATATAAAGCATAAAATGATGTGATTAATAAATAAATCACTTGCCACATCATTTCAGTTTATTTTTGGACTAATTTTTGGATTGTCTAGTATTAGTAAATTTTTAAAACATTAGTACTTAATATAATTAAATAGCAAATAATATAAACAAAATATCATATAATTAACATAAGAGTAATACTATACAACCCAAAAAAGTAACCCAATTTTTTTGCTAAATGATGCAGCAAATGAGTTGTTAACACCACAAATCATGGCCTCATGCCCCCCAGAGGGTGATATGATAAATGATATGATAAGGACAAGTCACTTGTCACATGTCACCTGTCTCTAGGGGCGTAGCTCAGCCAGTAGATGGACAAGCTTAGGGGTTTGGGCAAATGACTTTCAAGTTAGCGGCTCGAATCTTACCAATAGTAAAAGTTTCAAAAGAAATATTTATGGTTTAAATAGGTAGATAGATAAATACCGTGAAAAAAAAATTCACTTGCCATATTATTTTAGTTGGTTTTTGAGCTCAATTTTTGGGTTGAATATCATAAGTGTTAATATACATTTGATTTAAAAATTGAGTTGTGATATTTATACCCCTCTAAAATTGTACGTGTACCCCATATTAGTATTATTTTCAAAATTTCAACATTACCCTTAATTAAAGCTATTAAATTATTATAATAATTATAAATATACCCCATATATTATTAATTAATTAATACAATATTTGTTATTCTTAACATTTTAACAAACATACAGTTCATTTATCTTTTGATCATAATATTAACTATTTTTTAAATACCATATATAGTTAATTGAAAAAAATATATAGTTATTATCCCCGGTTAATTTTTTCAAAAAAAAAAATAAAAAAAATTCTAGAGTGTTTGCTTTTATTTTTGTTCAAATCATTAAAAATTATTGACTTTATTACCTCGATGGTTCTTTAAATCCAGTAGAGAATCTCTTGCGCATAAGACTTGACATGCCCTCTACATAAATAAGGAAAAGGTAGGGGGAGAGAGGGTCCCTCTACCGAAGATCCCTAGTTGGTTTTAGGGCGCTGTAAATTTCTCCATTGACCAAGAAAGAGTATGAGACTGAGGAAATACAATCCACCCAGCTCACAGAAAAGCCCATCTTGAGCATCATTTGCTCCATCCACTCAACTCGGTAGTAAGCTTTCGACATGTCCAACTTGACTGCCATAGACCCCCGATTCTCATTCCGCGCTTTAAACTGTGAAGGCACTAAAAACCCATTAAGGTGTTATCCGAAATTAACCGACCTGGGATGAAATCGTTTTGGGATTCGAAGTTTACATGATATAATTTTTGTTTTGTATTTTTTTAATGATGAAAAGCATTATAAGACCAAAATACCCTTCGAGCTATTTTTGAAACTTTAGGGACCCTGCGAGTGAACAATGGAAACATGAGTAAAAAGGTGATATTTTCAGAAACATTAGGGACTAAATTGAATGTTTCCCAAAAAAATAATATAGTACAGCTTACTACTAAATGCATTACCTAAAACATCACCCAACTTCATCAAGATCACCAAAAAATCGAACATTTTCAGCACAAAAATGGTTTCCTTCACCAGGAACCATGGAGACCCTTACCAATTTCAACCATCTTCACCAAGTCATGAAAACCATTATCACTAACCCCATTTACATAAACAAAAAACATTATTATTCATTCTATTTTTTATGATTAATTAATCTGGATAATATATTCAATTTAATACCATTCACATTGAGAAAAGAAGATAGGCCTACCAAATTTCAATTATGCTTTGCTCATAATTGGGCTTTTTTTATTTTTTATTTTTTTTATATCAAAAGAAAAAAAAATCTGGGCAACCACCAAAAATCCCTCTAATTTTGTTTCTCCATGTTCTTAGCTGCTCATGTAATGTCTCTCTCTGCTTTTCTTTTTTTAGTTTCTAATTCAATAACACATCTAGCACACAACAATACTCTACAGAAACCATAAACCATTTTCTTTTTTTCTTTTTTTCTGAAGTCTGAACAGTAGTAGAACTCCAAATAAATTTATTTATTTATATATATATATATATTTTTAAAGAATCGACCTGAGAAGACAATAAAGTGCTAAGTGGTGAGTATAAAGCAACAGTGATGCAAGCCAAGAGTGGTCAGTGGAGGATAAAGCAAATGTGAAAACTTATACAAAAGTAATGTCTGTAATTTGATTCTTTGCTTACCCCACCCCACTTCATCTATTGTGGGGTTTTATATGGGGATGAATTCTTAAAAAATAAATGGGACGGAGTGCAGGGAGGCCCGACATGAGAATTGGGAAGATCGAATTGGGATGTAAGATTAAGAGAGAGAGAGAGAGGACTTAAGCTTAGACATCTGACAAGCAACGATATTCTCAAGATCATTCCCCTCTGCTTCAACTTGAGAGGTCTAATCAGGATATCCTTTCATGCCACTTTTCCTGAGATTGAGAATAGTGAAGTTGTGATGTAGACTTTATCTGTGACTATCTAATTATCTCAATAGGTACAAAGGTCAATTATGGCTTTCATTACGTAGATTAGATTCTCTTTTGTCGGTCATTGCTTCACCGAGCAAGGTTAAATACTACTTACAAACTGAGACATCATGTATTTTGGAACACAAAATTAGTTGCTCCAAATTTAAAGATACCGCTTACTCTCAATGGGCAGATGTCTCTCTTGCCCTTCATCGCTCATGTTTGGAGTATGGTGAACCATTCTTTGTTGTTAGTTATTGATCTTCTTTTTGAGACAAAAAAAGTGCTTTTATGTAAAGAAATCTATCTGTGTTTTAATAAAATAAAATTAATCCTTCATAGCAAAATAAGAGAGGATAGAAACAAATCCCTCAAAAAGATCACAAGTTACTCCCTTACAAGAAGGATCCATGAAGTACTTTTCACTCATTGGGATATATTCTCTCTTAAAGCATGCCTTATTTCTTGCATTTCAAATTCTGGATGTTTTAATTTCATCTACAATGTGAACTTTATTTCTTGCAGTACTGAAACTGAGTATGTGAGTCAGACGCTTACTAAGATCAAGCGGTTTGCTCTACATCATTCTGTTCATGTTTGGTTTGTCGCTCATCCTAGACAGGTTGACATCAGTGAACTCTAGTTTGTTGCTCACATATCTCCTCTCTCAAAATTTTCTTCTTTGTTTGACAGCTGCACCAATGGGTTGGGGGTCCCCCGAATCTGTATGATATAAGTGGAAGTGCACACTTCATAAACAAATGTGATAACAGAATTATTGTTCACAGAGGCTGGGCCTATGGATAGAGTACATGTAGGTATAATTTTTTAAGTATTATACAATTGACGTCAAAAATTTTATGATGAGACGGAGTCCAACTACCCAATTGTGGTTCCTGCAAAATTATAGCAGCTGTTAATATTGATATATGGAGTACATTACGTACTCTTGGTAAGTGGTAAGTTACAACTCAACGGTTAGGCCAAATTCAGTTGTTAACGCTTCTTTTTTAGAAATTTGATATTTTTTTTCAGTATATTATTTTTGTTTAAACGTGTTGTCAAGGGCGGAGCCCTTCAAGGGGGTGGGCTGTAGCCCACCCAAGTTTTTTGAAAAAAAAATTGTTAAATTTGAGTTTATTTAAAAAATATTAGTTAAAATCCAAATTAAATAATTCATGGCAGCCCATCTAATATTCAATCTTCAACTTGAACAAAAAGCCAAATAACCTAAACATAATAAAACAAGCCCAAGTGTTCAAATTTTTTCACTCTCCAAACCCCTTATCCCTCTCTGATTTCGGCATCAGCCATTAGACCACACCCCACTTTTTCTTTCTTTTTTCATTTTCCCAAATCCAAAACCTTAACTTATGTCTTCTATTGAATCTCACACATCACAAGTCATAATTTGAAGGTAATTTAACTTTATTTTTTTTATTTACTTGTAATGAATTTTATTTTAGGTTTTATATTTTATAATTGATATTTAAGTATTGTATTTTATGATTGAAATTTAGGTTTTGTACTCGAAAATATATAAAAAGTCTCTGAAATACTTGAAAAGTCTCAGAAATGACCTAAAAAGTCTCGAAAATACCTGAAAAGTCTAGAAAATTACCTGATTTTTTTTTTTTTCCAACATCCATTGGAGGTCAAATCGACCTTCATTGGAGGGCAATTTCGACCTCCACTGGAGGCAGATTTCGACCTTCATTGATGGAGGATTTTGAAAGAAAAAAAAAATCAAAATACTGAAGAAGGTTGCTGTGGTGGGGTCATTTTTGAAGGTACCATTTAAAATTAACTTATTAAATGAGTAATAGTCTTAAAATACCATCTCAAAAAGGTGCTATATAATTTTCGAACCCCCACTTTGATAGTATCTTGTTGTATATATAATGCATAATTTTGCATTTGTTTTTGTGTTTTTCTTGTATATGGTATTTATTTGAGAGAAAGGCTCATTATGTCCTCTCTAACTAGGTATATCATTGATGTTTTTTGTATAAAATTTCTCTCGTATTGTTTTAATTTGATTATTATAAAGAAAAAATTTATTTAATAGTTACTTCAAACTTTTAGGACTTTTAAATAAGAAAATAAAATTTAGAATAGCCCACCCCAATTTTTTTTTCTAGCTACGCCCCTGCGTGTTGTAAACTCAAAAAGAGCTTCTTGGGAGAAGCCAAAAATTTGAGCTTCTCCCGATAGATACAAAATAACTTTTTATAGATTAAAATAATTTTTTTTTTTTTTTGAAATTTGTCAAATAACAAAAAAACCTTAAAACAGCTTCTAACATTAAAAAAAAAAAAATTAAAAAAAAATGCTTTTGAACCCTACAAAAGCCATACCAAACACATATTTAGTAAATATGTAGCGTTATTAAGCTAAGCCTTCATTTTATTATGCAATATGTCATTAGAAAGTACAAGAGATACAAATGCATACCGTAGGCAAAAGTGGTGTACTAAGCCATGGAGGATGAGACATGGGGTAAGAAAAGTTTACATGGTGCATGTGTGGCAGTCACATGTCTCATACTCAATGGTTGGGTGCACCACTTAGTAGTACACATGGTGCATTGAAAATTTTCTCTTTTGTCTGATGTAATCTACATAAAGAGAGAATCTTCATTGCGCCAATTGCATTGTTAAGTGTAGGGGTGGGCAAAAATCCATTAAACTGAATGAACCAGTCCAATCGGTTTTTTCCAGTTTTTCTTTGCCTATCGGTTCAGTCTGATTCATTTTTTTTTTTAAAAAAAAAACAGATTTCGTAGTTCGGTTTCCGGTTATATGGGTCGAACCGGGAACCAAACCGAGAACCGGTGTATAAATGGAAAAAGCCCTAAATTTGTTCAGCATACTCTCTGCTTCACTCTCGTCTGAAACAAAAATATCTCAAGTTGAAATCTCTAGATCTCTCAAGTCTCAACAGTCAACTCCGCCGTTTTTCCCTTTCGTCTGACGTCCTGCCTGGTGAGCCACCGTCTCTCTCGTGTGGTGTCTGCCGTTTTTGCTCAGGTTCATCAAAATATCCCTAGATCTCTTCTCTTTGTGGTTATGTATAAATCTCTCTATTTCTTGAACATCTGAGGTCAATCCTATCTTTCTCTTTGCGACTTTCGTATCTTGTTATGCTTATTTG
The DNA here is from genome assembly GCA_954870605.1 of Acer campestre. Taxonomy (NCBI): domain Eukaryota; kingdom Viridiplantae; phylum Streptophyta; class Magnoliopsida; order Sapindales; family Sapindaceae; genus Acer; species Acer campestre. The sequence goes on along the minus strand of OX940809.1, from coordinate 23,551,030 downwards.
CAAATTTTGATTTCTTGTAGTTCCTTATTCTTGACTGAAATCCGAGTTTAGTGACGTGATATTGTGTGTGTATATAAACATGTAGCTCAATGATGTTTGAAAAAGTGTAGATCACTGTTTGTGTTTGCGTTTTTCTCCCGTTGACCTGTGTTGGTTATCCGTTTTGTCTATTTTGAAAATGTTTTTTTAATCTGACACCAATTCTAGTGCTTCCAATTAATTGATCTAGTGAGAATTTTAAGTGGTAATTATTAATTCGTGGGAATCATTTTGGTGTAGTATTTCAACAGCAAACTGAGATTGATTTGGTAAATGTTTACGTGCAGGTACACTTTAATTGCGAATTGAGATCGACCTTTACTTTATATGGGAGATTTGAATAGCAAAATGAGAACATATGTAGTGTAATCACATGAATTGATTTTGATATGCAGCGTAATCACATAGCAAGTTGAATCTTTCAAAGAATACATAAAGAGAAATTAATTGATAATCGTCTGTCATTAGTACATTCTTCAATAGGTTTTATAAATTAACATTTCGGTTCATCACATTTCCAAAGATTCTAACATGGAGGCAGACAGCCTAGCTAAGAGGGGATCCTCTTCGTTGATGTTTGGGGAGGTTATTGAGTGGATGGTGTGTTAGTGGTTTAGCTTCTTTTGCTTGTTTCTTGTTTCTTGTTTCTTGGTGCTGGTTGTGTGGCTGTTGCTCTCTCCGTTTCTTCCCCTGTTTTTTGTTTTTGTTTTGTTTCGCCTTTCTAGGGTTGTTTCTGTTGTTAGCTTCTTGTTGTTGGGTGCTTTTTGGGTTGTTATGCCCCTTGGTCGGTCACTTTGTTGTTGTTTCGGTTGTGTTTTGTTGAATAGAGCTTGCTGTTTTAAAAAAAAAATAAAAAATTGTGTTTTTTCAAATTTTCAAACCAAATTTTATAAATTAAAGCACAGTAATTTGGCCCAATAAGCCCAAAACCGGAAAAATTGAACCGAACCGAACCGGTCCAATTCAATCGGTTTTTGATCAGTTCGCAATTGTAAAGTTTATCAGATTGGTTCACTTTTTCAAAAACCGAATATTATCGGTTTTTTATCGGTTCACTCGAAAAGTGAACTGATCCATTAAACGCCCACCCCTAGTTAAGTGGTGCACCCGATCACTAAAGAGTGGAAACTTATTCAGCAAAAGACGCCAAGTCAAAGTTGAACGGGAAGAAGGAATAAAACGAGACTAAATGTCTCTCCACCAAGGGACCTAAGGGGAGTCATGAAACATCTAAAAATAAACAGCCTTACACGAAACCCGACCATCCCTAGAATGAGCTCAAACAAGAGAATCCTCAATATGAGAAATTGCAATCCTATCAATTCGAAAACAGAGATTTGGAAAACGAGCCCAGAAGCTATCATCAAGAACCCATCTCCCATCCTAAATAAAATCAGAAACCCTAGCCTGGAGCGGACTAGACAAATAATCTGGAATACCCAAGAGATCTATAATAGGCACTCTTAACCAGTTGTCACGCCAAAAGTCTCGCTGAGAATGCTCACCAATAAGCCATATACCTTATTAAAAATGATCAGAGTAATGAGCTTGAAGAGAGGACCAAATTAAAGAAGTGACATACCCCCAATGTGGTTTACGAAGATGCTTAAGATAACGCTCCCCCAAAAACGAAAAAACAAAGCCCTCAAAAGTCATGAACTTCTAAATAGGGATGTCAATGGATCAGATTAGGTTCCCTGATTTTTTTTTTTTTTTTAATTTTAAATTTTTTTATTAGCCATTGGGCCCAATGTTCGGCTAACGTCAGCTGAACATTGGGCCTAATGTTCGACTGACGTTAGCTGAACGTTGGGCCCAATGGTCTACTGATGTTAGTAGGCTGTTAGGCCTCCCAACGGTCTGATGATGTTAGTAGGTCGATGGGCCTCCCAATGGCTCAGTTTTTATTCCACCCCCACCCCCCCGGTCCTCAATTCTCCAAGTTTCCAATTCTCTCTCAATTACAAGTTATTGAAATTTATTTTATTTGCAATTACTAAGTTTCCAATTCTCTTTCAAATTTATTTCCAACCATTTATTTCCATCAACTTTTTTCACATTTTTTTCTTCAAGGATTTTTACAATTCAATTTTTTAAATGGCAAGTGGAAGTGGAGACGGTCTAAGGTGTTCCATTTCGATGAAAGGTAAGGGTCGTATGCCGGTATTGCTAGAGCCGAACAATGTCGGTTATGTCAACATCGCCTATCATGAGTTCCTGCAAGCCCGAGCCTATGCTGAAGACCTAGGCCTAAACTCTCCTCATCCCCCTCTAATAATTTCCGAACCTGATCCTAATGCCACTCCCCATTTGAGAAGCCAATCAGAAAATATGTCTGATCCCCCTCTAGATTTTGAATTTGAACCACCTATGGAAGAAAAGTTACAGAAGCAACCCAAATCTGATCTCTTCATACTCCATATGAAGAAAGTAACGCAAGCAGATGGAAACACTGTAGCGATTTGTAATTACTGCAAAAAAAGTATTTAAGTGGAGCAAATTTGGAGGATATGGCTCATATCAGAAGCATATAACGCACAAACATCCAGACGCACATGCCAGATCAAGTTCACAAGCCTAGATTTCCAGGTATGTTACCCACAACCAACAATTATTTAAATATAGTGATAAAAGAAATAGAGAAGAATTAGCTAGAATAGTTGCAGTAGAACATTTACATTTTAGTTTTGGTGAAAAAGTTGGTTATATCAATTATTGTCAACGAGTATTAAATCCTGCTGTATGTCATGTTCCTAGAACCACTCTCATAGAATATTTATGAGAAAGAAAAAAGGAAGTTGGAAAAATATTTTGAAAAAATATAATGGTCATGTTTCCATATGTGCCAACATATGGAGTGACCATTGGTGAATGCATTCATACTTGATTGTCACTTGCCATTATATGGATAATGCATGGACTATCCAAAAAAGAATTCTTGCATTTAGACTTTTTGATGATGCACACACTGCTACTTATATTTTTAGACAACTTATAAGTATTTTTCAAGAGAATAAAATTAAAAACAAAATTTTAGCAATTGGTTTTGATAATACTTCCAACAATACTGCTACTATTTATGCTTTAATTGATTTAAGCAAACCTTATCTTGGTGGTAAATTTTTTCATCAAAGATGTGCATGCCATGTTTTAAATTTATGTGTTCAAAAAGGATTAGAAACTCTTCAAGATTTCATTCAACCTATTAAAGATGCCCTCTATCATTTGTGGAAACATCATTCTACAATGAAAGCATGGATAAAATTTTGTCAACATGGTAGGTGTGCCATTAGATTTCCTCGTGATGTTCCAACACATTGTAATTCTACTTATAAATTGATTGCTCAAAGTTATGAATATAAGGATTTATTAGTTACTTTTATTCAATATAATGTTAGTCACATTAATCTTTATTCAAGCCATTATGATGTTTGTACAAAAGTTTATGGTTTGTTAAAAGTCTTTAATAATGCTACTAACAATTTATCTGGTGTTTATTATACTATAACTAATTTATTTATTATTGAAAATCTTAATATTGATGGTGCATTTTCTCATTGTGCATCGGACTTAGAATTACTAGAGTTCATTACTGCTATGAAATCAAAATGGTTACACTATTATCAAGAGTTTCCAAATATTTATTTGATTGCAATGTGTTTTGATCCACATTGTATGTTAGAAAATTTGTTTGACTATCTAAGTGCTTATTATCATCAATGTTTATAAATAGATTATGATGTTGATATGTATTGTTCTAGAGTCAAGACATTATTGCATGAGTTATATGATGAATATCTTAGAGTTTATGGTTCAGCACTGAACATAAAGTTCCACAAACTCAAAATGTATCTCATTCCCCATCATCCTCTGGATTTTTGGGTTTAGGGTATAGTCTGTTATCTTAAAATACCAAAAAATCACGAGGTTCTTCTTCATCAAGCTCGACCACATATTCTGAGCTTGAATCTTATCTATGTACTTCTTTTGAGTTTATAGAAGACACTGGTGTTAAAAAGTTTGATATCCTACACTGATAAAATGAGCATGAAAGGTACTTTCCAATCTTGGCTCTTATAGCCAAACAAATTCTTGCAACACCAGTTTCTATGGTGGCTGTGGAACAAGAGTTTAGCGCTAGTGGAAATACTTTGGATGCAAGACGTTCGCTTTTGAGTCTGAAATCAATTGAGATACAAACTTGTGTTGATGATTGGACCAATGCTCAATACAGACAACAAGAAATTGATCAAGATATACCCTATGATTTCTTCAAAGATGACCAACCTGGATGAAGTGGAATGAATGATCATGACAACGATTAGTTACGGTGCCACCTCACAGGCTCGCAACGTGTCCACATCATCACCAAACCTTTAATAAAACTATAAAAGGTAAAAGAACTATGTGTCATTTGATTCCTCTAAAGTCTAAACCCCAAGAGAATACGTAGGCAACTTGATTGTGGTAAAAATTAAGTGCAAGGCCAATTTTACATTTTTTTAGTTTTATTTTAATTTATTTTTTTAATTTGTCATATATTTATTTTATTTTATTTTAATTTCGCCATTTCAGGTGACCTAATAAAATACATTTACAATTTTACATGTCTAATTTTTTTTTTTTATAAATAATAATAAATATATAAAAAAATTTTGGAACCGAACCGTTGGTGCTGGACCAGAATCTGGAAACTAGAACTAGAACCGAATCGAAAATTGCGTCATGTCTAGCTACAATAAAGACCGAGTGGGCCTACCTCTAAATAACAGGACTCCTAGATAAGAAAAAGGTAACTGCCCAATTTGCATGCCAACAAAAGACTGTGAAAATATATATTACGTGTGTGTGAATGGGTTGTTAATCGATTATTACTAATTTTTCGATTAGTCAAAATTAATCACAATTAACCCATTTCAACAAACAATAAAAATCAAGTAAAAGTGCGGAATTTAAAGAACACTTGATTTTTACGTGGAAACCTTCAACAAGGAAAAACCACGGGCTGATATGTGCGCCACACATGATCCTCGAATCCACTACTTGTAATGGTGTTTACAACCTAGGTTGACCACGTCAAACCCTACACGGTCACTAACCCACTGCAGGCCTTTAATAGTGAACCTAGACCAAAGTTGCTTAAGCACTACATACCGGTAGTCACAAGACTTAATTCTCAATGAAGAGATCAATAACCTATATGAATATATGACAATATCCAAAATGCAAATAATGCTAGGCTACACTAAATGTTTATCTAGAGATTAAATGATGGCAATAAAATCAATCCTAGATATCAATATGTCTAAATAAATGCTCATGAAGACCTAACTAGATATAGATATGAAAATCTAAAATCTAGTCATCAAACAAAAGTCAATCAACATAAGTTGTCATTAAACAAGGCAAGGACAATAAATGCAATCAAGAAATGCAATCAAGGGGTCCTAATCAACAATGTCTAAATGCAAAGCATAGAGACTTAGCTAGAGGGCAAAATGGTCATAAATGCTAGCTATCACAATACAAACCCAATCATACAAGGAAACTCATAAAGATGTGCAATAAAGAGAATCCTAGCATTTAATCAACTAAAAATGCAATAAAAACACAATCTTGAAAGGTATGAACAAATAACAAAGATAGGGTTTTTGTTCAACTTACCAAATCAAGTTAATGATGGAGACCCATGCCTAAGAATGTTTAATGACGCATGAAGATGATGGGTTTTGGGTTTGGATGAGTAAAGATGGGATATTGGAAGTCTCTCTCTTGAAAAATATTTTTCTCTTACTAAAGTAAATTTTTTTTGCTCTAAAAAATATGTGTGTGTCACACCAAGAGAAGAAGAAAAATAAATATATATGTATCAGGTCACCAAACTCATCGTTTTATACATATATGTACATATATAAGCTTTAACACTTTAACAAACAAAATGCACAGCATTTGGATCACTAATTGTTAAAGGCAAAAAAAAAATCCTGTAAGGTGAGCTCACGTGAGAGAAAAAAAGTGATCCAATGATTTATTAAATCAAACTCCACTCATGCAACAAGTCAACACACACACGAGCTCACAATCAAATTAAAGCACACAATTAAACAAAATCAAAACAATTAAAGAAAAGCAATCAGGTGGTGTGTGCCGTGTGCGCGAGAGGGAACAAATTAAATAAAAATAATCCAGTGTGGTGAGCTCATGTGAGAGAAGATCAAAGCATTAAATGATTTGTCAGAATAAGTCCACTCAAGCAACATGCACACACAACACACATGAGCTCACATGAACAAGGAACCACTAGATAATTTAGCAAACAAAATTTCAAAAAAAAAAAAAAGCAGATCAGGTGTGTGGCCGTGTGGGTGCCGTGAGGCCAACGCGGGCAGAGAGAGATTTCTCCCATGGGCTGCACACCCTTCACATGGGCACCTCTCTCTCTTGGTGTGGCTTTCATGCCACATCAAGCAGGATTCCGTTCCGAAAATTCTTTGATCCAGTTTTGATCTCGGTGAATTCGGACTCAATCACAAATATGAAAAATTACATAACTTTCCACTCTAAGCTCGGAATTGAATTTCGATTTTCGATAAAAACACTGAATGTCCCAAATATCTCGAAAATCATCTGAAACATATAGACAAGTCTCCGAATCACTCGGAACTCATCTAGGGACAAATCCACACAAAGTTGGACTCGTAAAAATACGAAAAATCTCAAAAATATATTTCTATAAAATACAATGAGATTTTACCAACCATATTAAAACAAACACAAACATAGAAGTGCTCGTGTGAGTTGAAACATAAATGCACACAATCATGGAAACATAAATGCAAAGTAATATGAGAATGCATGTAAGTGTGAGTGTGCACCTAATCTCTTCAAGAATCAAGTCAAGTCAAGTGAATTACCTTTCGTTATTGCACTTAATCTGAAGTCACGGAGATGCTTGAAAGCTTGCCAATGGAACCTAAGCTTCCCATTACAAAATTATCCTCAATGTGGTATGTCATGAAATAAGCCTATCATAAAATAGAGGTCCTTACAATCTCCCCCTTCGGCTATTTCATGACAAAATACCACTCACAAAATAATCCTTACAAAACTAAAATAAGGCTATTGGTCAACAAATGTATATTCTACGTTACAATGAGAGAAACCTAAAAATCTAAGTCTTCAAGGTCTTCAATCTCTTCGTAGATCATCAAGCCTACACACAATAGCAAGAAAACACTTTCCAAGAACAAGTGCATGTGAGGTGAACAAATATAAAAAAGCATTTGCACTAAAAAAATCCAATACAAAACAATGCAAGTGCAATGCTCCCCCTAAAAGGTTACTCTCTCTCAAACTTCTCCCCAAAGCATACACAATGCTCTCACAATGCTCCCCCTATATCTCTCAAGACTTCTCCCCCTTTTTGTCATGAGATAGGCAAAGGAGCTCCCCCTATCGGGTTGCGTTAGCAAAGACAGCTACTAGCATAAAAGGCATTTGTATAATCATATAACGAACTTTATGCAACTCAAGTAATTGAGAGAGATTCAAGGAGTTTTATTTAAAAAAAAAAAATGTGTGACAAGATGCTTTGCATGCAAGACATATTGCATTTAAGTTCAAAATCAATGGTATTTGGCAAAGCAATCATCAAAAGGGTTTCCAAGTGAATTCAAACCAATTTGTACCCTTTTGTTATAAACAAGCAAGATATAATTTTTCAAAAGATATTTTTGAGCTAAGAGCAACTATATCAATTCTTAAAGGCAAATCAAGACATGGATATTTATAATCCTATTTGATTTTTTCGGATGAAACATCCGTATGATAGTAGCCTTGTTTACACCTTTAAGAAGAGAGAGAAGACTAATTTGGATATAAATCCTTATTGATTGAATGGATACTAGATCCTTATTGATTTTAGCCTTCTTATTTGCTTTCATACAACTTTTGCATATCAAGCAATCAAAAACATTTCATGCATATCATTTTAAGCCTGTCATAAAATTCTCATGTCATGGAGATAAATTATGGGTCATTCATATGTACTTTCCCAAATAATTCTCCTAGTCCAAAAATGCATGTTTGAGCATAAATATGACATTGATTGCAAGTAAAGCAATTGAGCACACTTATTATGAAAAAGGAACATATAAGCATTTATGTACAACCAAAAATCTCAAGCAATTATCAAAAGATCATAAATTTAATCCACTTTTTGCATATGACAATTCATGCAAGTTTGCTCTCTTTGCTTGAGCTCCCCTTATTGGGGTCAAATCCAACCAAGTCAAAAGGAGGCATGAGCCTCTATAGACTTACCAAGTCCATTGGACCTAGTAGCATCTACAGGTATCACATTGACACAATGGCAAGCGGGTTCATTCTTTCTAGCCCACCTAAGTTCCACTTTGTCATTTCTAGTGGTCATAGACATGTTTCTAAGATCCCTAGGTTCATGCAAACTTGCCCTCTTTTTCAACCGTTTTTCTTTCATGCTCTCTAACCTACACCTCTTAATGTATTTAAAGCAATTTGGTCTTAAGTGACCAATCATACCACAAAAATGACAAGTAGGTACAAAGTAAGAATTTATACCATTGCATTGTGATCTCATCGAGGCATTGCCATGTTGATGAGGTTGTCTTTGATGGTGCATTGATTTGCTTCTCTTTGGAGCTTGAGCCGATTGGTGGCACCTTTGTGGTTTAGCTTGTTGAGGTGGTTGAGCCGGTTGAAAGTGCCTAATTGGTTGTGCAAAGTTTGGGTGTTGAGCTCTTGAATGTTGGGATTGAGCTTTACCCTTTGTTGGCATCTTCATTTGGCCATTCTTGGATGACTCTCCAAGATCAATCTTTCTCCTAGGGTGTTGAGGAGGTGAAGCTAAGCTTTTGCCTTGAGCTTGAGGTTGCTTGATCTTAACCTTCTTCAAAACTTCTAGATACCTCATCTCTTTGTCCTTGACAATCTTTAAAGAAGCACTCTTAGAAGATTCATCCACTTCAAGAGTCTTCTTGTGGCAAGAAGATTGAGGAGGTAACTTAGGAACAATTTCCTTCACAAAAGATGTCATGTTGGATGATGGTGTGGCTTCATCATTAACAAAACCTAGGCCTTTCTTGTCACTAGGTATCTTCCCATACCCAAGCATAATGTTAAGCTTCAAGGAGTCATGGAAGAATGTCATAAAATCCTCATAACTCATTCTTTCCTTGTTGTCAAAACTCTCCAAGTCGGAGTTATCATCTTCACATGAGTATGAGCAACACTCATCACTTTGTCCCTCACTAAGTGAGTCAACTTTCTCATCAAGACCTTTGCCTTGGTCATTTGATGTCATACAAGCAACTTCTCCTTGCATAGCTACATCAATCACACTTCTAGCTACCTTTTCATCTACTCCTTCTTCAAGGTCACAAATAGAGGCATTTTTACCTTCTTCTCCAACATCCACATGAGAGGCTCCAAAGGCAGTGTAGTAATTTGCAAGCTCTTCATCACTTGAAGAATCTTCTACACTCTTACTATCACTTGAAGAGGTGGCCATCTCCTTTCCATTTCTCTTGTTCTTCAAGTTACCACAAACCTTGGAGATATACCCATATCCTCCACATTCAAAGCATTGAATGCCTTTTCTTGAAGACTTCTCTTGGCATGGTTCAACGTTCTTGGAGTCATCCTTTTGTACTCTTAGAACTTCTTGAATTTCTTCACCATTTGAGCTACTTCTTCATCCGAGTCATCATCCTCCTTTTCAACTTTGGAGGTCTTCAATGCTATCCCCTTTTGCTTCTTGGGAGATGATGAGGTGGGAGCTTTTCTTGACTTATAGGCAAGTAGTCTTCCAATCACTTTACTCGGCTTCATCTTCTTAAAGTCACTACTCTCTTCAAGCACCGTCACCTTAGATTCAAATCTAGGAGGTAGTGACCTCATGATCTTTTGCTTGATCCCCCTATCCGAATATGGGTCACCTAGTTGATGGCTTTGATTGATGATGTCCATCAACTTCACTTGGAAGTCATTGAAGCACTCATGCTCTTCCATCATAATACTCTCAAATAGAGTTTGAAGCACTTGGAGCTTGGACTCTTTCACCACTTCGGTTCCCTCATGTGCCGTCTCCAAGATTTTCCAAGCTTCATGTGCATTTTTGGTGATTTGGATGAGTTTATATTGACACTCATCCATTGCACTAAGCAAGGCATGCATGGCCTTGTTGTTCCACTTCGAAGCTCCAAACTCTTCGGCACACCGTTGAGCCTTGGGCTTAGGCACAATGCTTCCATCCCTGGCGGTCACGGTGGGAGTTGTGTATCCATCCTCAATCACCATCCACACCCTATCATCTATCGCCGATAGATAGGACTTCATCTTCACCTTCCATGAAGAGTAATTGTCACCCTTGAGCAACGACGGTCTCACGCTCGACGCTCCCTCTTGGCTAGTCCCAATTTCACTCATAGTGTTTGGGTGAATGTATGCAAATGAATGCAAATGAATGTAGCACTCAAAATACACAAAAGCAAGACACACAAGCAAGAGCAAGGATCACCTAAGTATGTCTAGGAACCCGCTCTGATACTAATTGAAAATATATATTACGTGTGTCTAAAACAACCTAGAGGGGGGGGGGGGGGGGGGGGGGGGTGAATGGGTTGTTAATCGATTAGTCAAAATTAATCACAATTAATCCATTTCAACAAACAATAAAAATCAAGTAAAAGTATGGAATTTAAAGAACACTCGATTTTTACATGGAAACCTTCAACAAGGAAAAACCACGGGCTGATATGTGTGCTACACAAGATCCTCGAATCCACTACTTGTAATGGTGTTTACAACCTAGGTTGACCACGTCAAACCCTACATGGTCACTAACCCACCACTACTACCCGTAGGCCTTTAATAGTGAACCTAGACCAAAGTTGCTTGAGCACTACACACCGGTAGTCACAAGACTTAATTCTCAATGAAGAGATCAATAACCTATGTGAATATATGACAATATCCAAAATGCAAATAATGCTAGGCTACACTAAATGCTTATCTAGAGATTAAATGATGGCAATAAAATCAATCCTAGATATCAATATGTCTAAATGAATGCTCATGAAGACCTAACTAGATATAGATATGAAAACCTAAAATCTAGTCATCAAACAAAAGTCAATCAACATAAGTTGTCATTAAACAAGGCAGGGACAATAAATGCAATCAAGAAATGCAATCAAGGAGTCCTAATCAACAATGTCTAAATGCAAAGCATAGAGACTTAGCTAGAGGGCAAAATGGTTCTAAATGCTAGCTATCACAATACAAACCCAATCATACAAGGAAACTCATAAAGATGTGCAATAAAGAGAATCCTAGCATTTAATCAACTAAAAATGCAATAAAAACACAATCTTGAAAGGTATGAACAATAACAAAGATAGGGTTTTTGTTCAACTTACCAAATCAAGTTAATGATGGAGACCCATGCCTAAGAATGCTTAATGACGCATGAAGATGATGGGTTTTGGGTTTGGATGAGTAAAGATGGGATCTTGGAAGTCTCTCTCTTGAAAAATATTTTTCTCTCACTAAAGTAAATTTTTTTTGCTCTAAAAAATATGTGTGTGTCACGCCAAGAGAAGAAGAAAAATAAATATATATGTATCAGGTCACCAAACTCATCGTTTTATACATATATATACATATATAAGCTTTAACACTTTAACACACAAAACGCATAGCATTTGGATCACTAATTGTTAAAGACAAAAAAAATAATCTTGTAAGGTGAGCTCACGTGAGAGAAAAAAAGTGATCCAATGATTTATTAAATCAAACTTCACTCATGCAACAAGTCAACACACACACACGAGCTCACAATCAAATTAAAGCACACAATTAAACAAAATCAAAACAATTAAAGAAAAGCAATCAGGTGGTGTGTGCGCGCGAGGGAACAAATTAAATAAAAATAATCTAGTGTGGTGAGCTCACGTGAGAGAAGATCAAAGCATTAAATGATTTGTCAGAATAAGTCCACTCATGCAACATGCACACACAACACACATGAGCTCACATGAACAAGGAACCACTAGATAATTTAGCAAACAAAATTTCAAAAAAAAAAAAGCAGATCAGGTGTGCGGCCGTGTGGGTGCCGTGAGGCCAACGCGGGCAGAGAGAGATTTCTCCTGTGGGCTGCACGCCCTTCAGATGGGCACCTCTCTCTCTTGGTGTGGCTTTCATGCCACATCAAGTAGGATTCAGTTCCGAAAATTCTTCGATCCAGTTTTGATCTCGGAACTCGGAATTCGATTCCGTCTTCGGAATATGAATTCGGACTCAATCACAAATATGGAAAATTACATAACTTTCCACTCTAAGCTCGGAATTGAATTTCGATTTTCGATAAAAACACGGAATGTCCCAAATGTCTCGGAAATCATCTGAAACATATAGACAAGTCTTCGAATCACTCGGAACTCATCTAGGGACAAATCCACACAAAGTTGGACTCGTAAAAATACGAAAAATCTCAAAAATATATTTCTATAAAATATAATGAGATTTTACCAACCATACCAAAACAAACACAAACACATAAGTGCTCGTGTAAGTTGAAACATAAATGCACACAATCATGGAAACACAAATGCAAAGTAATATGAGAATGCATGTAAGTGTGTGTGTGCACCTAATCTCTTCAAGAATCAAGTCAAGTGAATTACCTTTCGCTATTGCACTTAATCTGAAGTCACGAAGATGCTTAGAAGCTTGCCAATGGAACCTAAGCTACCCATTACAAAATCATCCCCAATGTGGTATGTCATGAAATAAGCCTATCATAAAATAGAGGTCCTTACAGACTGCAATCTCCCAATCCGGGCAGGAGAAACATACAAACCAAAAAAGATGAAGATTTGCTCCAGTTAACCAACTGACCTGATAATCCCCTACATCAATAGCTTGCATAATGCCCTTTAGATTCTTCACCGTGCCTTAGCAAAAAAATTAGAACGTCATTTGCGTAAAGCAGATGAGTCGGAGCAACGAAACCCCTCGGAGAAGAAATAGCAAAAGCTGAGAAGACTCCACAATCCTCGACAGAAACCTGCTAAGAAAATCCTTTATAATACCAAATAGAAGAGGGGAAAGAGGTCTCCCTGATAGACCCCTCTAGAACATTGAAAATAACCATCCAGGACCACATTGATCAGCACCGAAAGCCTTGAAAAACTCAGAATACTGTCAATCCATCCCATGAAAACAGAAGAGAACCCAAAAGCCTGAAGCACTCTATGAAGGAAAGACCAATCCAAAGTATCAAAGGACTTGCGGATATCAATCTTCATTGCCAAATTGCCCCCATAGCACTTCTTATCCAACATATTCACACAATATGAAGCTAAAGCTATACAATCTTCTATATGACGATCCTGAACGAAACCGAACTAATACGGAGAGACAATCCTAGCCGTGATCCGAGCCAGATGATCAACCAATATTAAATGTACTCAACATTCATAAATATTAAAAATACTAAACATAAATATTGAAATTAAAAACTAAGCCATAAATATTAAATATACTAAAACATAAAATCATAAATATTAAAAATACTAAGCATAAATATTAAAATTAAAACTAAGCTATAAATATTAAATATACTAAACATAAAATCATAAATATTAAATATAAACCTAAGAATAAAAATACCAAGCATAAATATTATAAATAAAATCTAAGCATAAATATTAATATTAAATTTACTGGCTACTAAGCATAAATAAAAAATATAAAATTAAAAATAAATAAGAAATTACCTTTGTTTGTATGGTGAATTGGTGGAGAGTGGAGAGTAGAGAGTAGAGAATGAGTGATTAGAGATTAATATTATAGAGTTTGTAGAAAGTAGAGAGAGAGAGAGAGAGAGAGAGAGAGAGAGAGAGAGAAATTAGATATAAGAGAGTAGAGAGAGAGAGAGAGGTGTGAAAAAATTTTGATTTGGAGGGGGTATTTATAGAAAAAATGAAATGGGGATAAAATGGTAATTTTAAAGAATTTTTTAAAAAAATTTTGCACCCCAACGTCAAAAATAATTTAAAAATTAAAAATTAAAAAAAAAATTAAAAGTTGCTGTTGGCCAATGGCCGGCATGCAAGCCAGGCGTGCTGGGCCAGCCCGACACGCAGGCCTCATACTTGGGGCCTAGCATGGCCTGTGGCCCTAGGTAGGCTTGGGCCGGGCCGTGCCAGGCCCGACCTATCCGTGGGTTGGGCTTGGCTTGCCAGGCACGGACCAATTTGACACCACTACCTAAAATGGGTGCAATGAGAAAAATAATATGTTTAAATCTACCAAAAATACTTAAAAGATAGTTTTGATATTTTGAAGGGTGTAGGAAGTAAAATTAACCATTTTAATATTTTAATATTTTAATATGGGTGTTAGGAAAATAAAAAATGGGTGTAGTAAGATATATATATATATATATATATATATTTGTGGTAATATAGTCTGTACCATTTGAAATACCACTTAACATTATTTTTTCTTTTTGAACGAATACTAGTAACATGCATTTTAACTTCTTTAACTAAAATAGATATGACTTCGACATTTAATACTCCATTTACTCTTTCAATCTGATTCTTGGGACAATATAACGTAGTATTATCCTAAACTAATGTAAGTTTTGAATACAATGTGTCATGCTTGGATGTTAAAACTTGTAGTCTAGATTTTAGTAAAAAATAAATAAATAAATAAAAATAACAATCATTAGAGAACTTGACAGTGCAAGAAAAAGTTGAGATAACTCAGTGTTAAATTCCTTATAGTGAAATAACTCGACGGTAAACTTCAATCGACTTAATTGTTTTCTAACATAAGGTTTTGGGTTCAACTCATATCTTCCTTCCCAATTCTCATTCGTGTTTGTAATTTAAAATAAAAGAACATAAAAGGAAAATATTGATTTTATCTAACACCAACAAGAATTTAGTGAAATAACATTTTATGGTTGCATTGCCATTCATCGTGTATACCCAACAAGTTCCAAATGGTATGATGGTACTCCCTTTTGTGATATTATTAGTTACTACTCTCACACTCTGTTATCTGGTGAAATGGAAATTTTGTGTACTTTTTTCTGGAGAATTTGGTGCCTTAGAAATCAAAAAACACATGGCTCTGTGTATGACCTGTCTGAAAATGCTTGGGAATGGGCTACCAATTTTGTGGTTGATTATCGACTGGCTAACAATCTTGTGGCTAGGAATTCTGGTGTGGATCCTTTTGAGGTGGTTAAATGGAAATGTCCTGATAATGGTACATTCAAGCTTAATACTGATGCTGCCATTTTGGCTAATAACATGAAGATTGGCCTAGGTTTAATTATCAGGGATGCCAACGGGAGAGTGATGGGGTCTTCAATCCAACCAATTTGTGCTACCTTTTCACCTCAAACTGCGGAGGCAATGGCTATCCGTCAAGGGACTATTTTTGCAGTGGAAATGGGGAACATGCCTCTTGTGGTTGAATCAGATGCAAAAGGGGTGGTGGAAATCATCAACAAAGGAGCTCCTACAAATGCTGATTTGGGGGTTATTATTGACGATATCATGTCTCTAATTAACATATATCCCATTTCTGTTGCTTTTTCTCCTAGGAAAACCAACAATGTTGCTCATACCTTAGCCAAGCTTGCTGCCAAGTCTACTTCTAAGTTTTTCTGGTTATATTATTGTCCTCCTGCTGTGGAGACAATAGTGATGGGTGAATATCCTAGCTAATGTTGTTATCTTTTCTGCTTTCCTGTAAACCTTACTTCATAAAAAAATAAAAAATAAATAAATAAAAAAAAGCTATCTAATAATTGACATGGACAAAAGTAATCTGCGTGTTTAATCATTTTTTTTTTTTTTACTTTTTCCAATAGAGGTCTACAGATCTTCAAAAATCTTCTTGACTTCTTCTTCTTCTTCTTAATACCTCCCAATTATATATATATATATATATTTTGTTGTTGGAGTTCTTCATAATGGATGTCACAGACTCACAGACCTCCCAAATATATATATATATACACACACACAAATGCTAGACCATCCAAAAATTTAGCTCAAATTTCAACCCAAATGATGTGGCAAGTGATTTTTTCATTAACCACATCATCTCATGTTGTATGTGGTGATGACAACTCACTTGCCACATCATTTGGGTTAAAATTTGGGTTAATTATTTGGGTTGCATAGCATTACTCACATATATATATATATATATATATAAAGAGTTCAATTTTCTTCTTCTTCTTATCGAGGTCGCAGACCTTCCAATTTTTATTTATTTTTGTTGGGGGTCTCCATTACGTTAATGGAGGTCTAAATGTCTAATGGGCAAATTGCACCGAACCCCTTGAGATTTGGACAAGTTACACTTAGTTGAAAATGTTTTGTTACTATACACTAACACACCCAAGACTTAAATTTGACTTTGAAAATACCTAAAATGCCCCTAGTTATATTATTTTATACTGTTATCCGCCTTTTTTGGCAGGGGTCCAAGGAAGAATTTTCCATCCTTGCCAAATAGAGGGTTGCCGCAAGGAGCATCTAGCTATCTCGGAAAGGAACCAGGATCAACACACTTATCTATTTATCGAAGTCTAGATCGAGGTCTCCTGGTTCCTTAAGTACCAAGAAATATGGAAGTCAAGTTCCCGCAGTACCCAGCGGTACCCCGCTGGACCCCGCTGGACCCCGATACCCCGCGGTACCCGGTAGTACCCGACAGTACCCCGCATGACCCCGTTGGACCCCGCAGTACCCCGCGGTACCTCGATATCCCACGGTACCCCGCAGGACCCCGCAGTACCCCGGTACCCCACGGTATCCCGCAGTATCCCACGGTATCCCGCAGTATCCCACGGTATCCCGCAGTACCCCGCAGTACCCCGTACCATGTGACTGGTCCTCCAAACTCCTTCCAACCACCTAGCGTAGAAGACATCAACAAGGAAGGTCGTAATTCACCATCTGTCAGATTACCAAGGAAGATCTAGACCACACCAAGATCAAGTTATAAATAATAGACTGAATACGGCAGTGTTTAAGTAAATAAGGAAATTGCTTTGTTCCCGCCATTCAAGAGTCCTATATTAAAGTGGAGTCAACTCTTTCAGTTCTAAAAGGAATCACTTGATTTTGGGGAATCAATCCCACGATCTTCTCGCCTATAAACGTGGAACGTCCCGTAAATTGCTAGGTGATTGGATTGAATTTAGGGGAGTGAACAACAAGAAATAAGACCTATATATATGATAGGACATTCGACAGAGAGGGGGGCTTGTCCTCCTTTTTCCCAAAAAGACATGCAGCTTCTTCCCCAACAAACAAGGCTTTCTTCTCTTCTTCTTTTCTACTGATGAGAGAAAAGGGCCTACGCCCGCTTATTATTGTAAGCTCTATGGAGCACTTATGTTGTATTATTCTCCTGCTTGTATAAGCTTCCTGGAGCACGCCCTATTGATAAATATATAAGGGATCTCTCTCCATCGGATACTACCTAAGGGTTTTTCAGCATATGATCATGCATGATGCTTTTTCCCCCTAGGCCAGTCCACCTTCTGTCAAAACGACTTGTCATTCTCTCCCTCGTATCTATTTTATTACACATGTATGTAAGTTTATCGTTGAAGAGCTCATATCTCATATCCTACTTGATCTAGAAAAGAGTACGAGATACGGGATTCGGGATACGGGGTATGAGGGACGGGATACGGGGTATTGAGTACTGAGTACTGAGTACGGGATATGGGGTTTATAAAGAGGGATCACAGCCCTTACTCCAACATGGGAACCCCAAGCGCCATATCTTCCCCATATGTTTGAAGCCCGATGGGCGGGATGACTTTTTCTCCTACCTACTGCATCTTACTCGTACAAACCATGGTACCTAGAGGTACCTACCCCGCTGCAGCCTACCAGGTAACAGTTTGAGGGTGTTAATTGAAATTCCTCACCCAGAGCGAATTTACGGTTAACATATACTTTTTTTTTTTTTTTACCTTTTAACCAAAAACTTTATAAACTTTAATAAAATAAAATAAATAAAATAAAAAATATGATTCATTAAATAAATTAATAGTTTACAAAAAATAAATAGTTTAAATTAAATAAATGAATAAATAATTTTAAAAAATTTAAATAAATAAATAGTTTAAAAAAATCATAAACATAAATAGTTTTAAAAAATTAAATAAATAAAGGGTTTAAAAAATAAATAAATAAATGAAAAAAATTAAAAATTTAATTTTTTTTAAGGATATCCATTAATAGGGACAAAAAAAGCTCTAAATATCGAAACTTTTACGGTAAGGATGATGGTAAGAGAAGCTTCAATGTTCCCAATACTAAGAGTCTTCTTGCCTTCTTCAACCATTTCCTTCCGTGTTGAGAACCTTGAAGCGTCTCTCACCATCATTCTTACCGTAAAAGTTTAGATATTTAGAGGTTTTTTTTATCCCTATTAATGGATATCCTTAAAAAAAAAAATAATGTTTTTTAATTAATTAATTTATTTAAACTATTTATTTATTTGATTTTTTAAAACTATTTATTTATTTTTTAAACTATTTATTTATTCTTTTAACTATTTATTTTTTTAATTTTTTAAAACTATTTATTTATTTAATGAATCATATCTTTTATTTAAATTTTTAATTTTATTAAAGTTTATAAAGTTTTTGGTTAAAAGGTAAAAAAAAAAAAGTATAAAATAATATAACTAGGGGCATTTTAGGTATTTTCAAAGTCAAATTTAAGTCTTGGGGGTGTTAATGTATAATAACAAAACTTTTCCAGCTAAGTGTAACTTGCCAAAACCTCAAGGGGTTCAATGCAATTTGCCCATGTCTAATGGATGTCTGTGATCTGTAATACTTATTAACTATATAAAAAGAGTGAGTTGTCGGTTCAATTATAGCATCCCTTTGTTTTTTTGTTGGTATAATTACCTCGGTGGACATCAATTTGATGACACACTATCATAATAGCCACTGGATTGAGAATTGGTTTCAAAATGACCATTTTTGACAAAAAGCGTGGCACTAATGACCATTCCATCCAATTCCACCCAATGAGTGACATTTAGTAAATAAGGGGATGACAATAATTTATTGGGATAATCACCCGGTGGACATCAATTTGATGACACACTATCAAAATGACCACTAGATTAGGAATTGGTTTCAAAATGACCATTTTTGACAAAAAGTGTGACAGTAATGGCAATTCCATCTAATTCCATCCAATGAGCGGCATTTTAATAAATAAGGGGACAACAATAATTTATTTTAGATGTTTTTTAGAAATCAATTTTTTCAATGAATGGCATTTTAGTAAATAAGGGGATGACATTAATTTATTTTAAACGTTTTTTAGAAATCAGTTTTTTCTTTTTTGAAACAAATAATTATATTTTATGTGTGTAAATATATATGTGTGTGTGTGTGTGTGTGTGTGTGTGTGTGTGTGTGTGTGTGTGTGTGTGTGATATGCTATATGTATATACACACTAAACATAATTATTTGTTTCAAAATACAAAAGAAATGGTTTAGAACAATATACATGTCTATTCTTTGTTTTTTTAGATTTTTTAGATTTTGTAGCCTTAATCTTCTCAAAAATGATATATATATATATATATATATTTGAGATATGCTATACATATACACACACTAAATATAATTATTTGTTTCAAAAAAAAAAAAAAAATTGATTTCCAAAAACATCTTAAATAAATTAATGTCATCCCCTTATTTACCAAAATGCTACTCATTTGATGAAATTGAATGGAATTAGATGGAATTGGATAAAATGGCTATTAGTGATGAGAATAAGGGAGCTGCACCAAGGGACCCATTGCATGTTCCAGTTGGGCCAATAACAAGGTCAAGGGCTAAGAGATTCAAAGAGGCACTTAATGGCCTGATTCAAGACACTTGGGCTGATTCTAAATTGTTGAAGTCCAAGATAAGCCCACATGAAGACCAAGGCTTAATTAATTTCATCAAGGCCATGGATTGGGCCGAATAAGAGAAGACTTGGGCGTGAGGCACAAGTTTGGGCGTGTGGCACAAGTTTGGAGTAGATTCAATTTAAGCTGATTTGTTTCCTTTTTATTTAGTTTTCAAAGAATAATGTGTTGATTTGTTTCCCAAATTAAGGGGCTGATTTGCTTCCTAATTTAGCCTTCCAAATAGGGAGCAAGTCAATAGTTGCTTGTTTTAGTGTTTATATTCTTTCCCGTTTGTAAGGCAATTATTGCCCTTTTAGTTTTCGTTTTGTAAGGCCTTAATGGCCGACTTTCTTGTTTCCTTTTTGAGATTGGCATGTTGCCTTTCTTGTCTTTTAGGGTTTTAGTTTAAAAGGAACCATCTTATGTAATTTTCGGTAGATTTGAATTTTAATGAAAATTGAGAGAATTTTCTCTTTTGTTATTTGAGAACTGATTGGAACTTATCAGATTTTCTCTGTGGCGTTCCTCCTTGACTTATCAATCAAGTATTCCATCCTTGATTGTGGCGTCTTCCTTATACCAAGGTTCACATCTCGTTATAGGTGTTGGGTCATGGTTTCCATCCAAACTAGTGGTTAGAACGATCCTAGACATCAACCTTGTTACAATCGACGAGGTTCGTATCAGTTGGTGTCACACTTTTCGACAAAAATTGTCATTTTGAAACCAATTCTCAATCTAGTGGCCATTTTGATAGTGTGTCATCAAATTGATGGCCACTGGGGTAATTATCCATATTTTTCCTTTTAATTTCTTTGAATGTAAAATTACAATTACAACTCTTAAAGTTTATATCTATTAACTATATAACAAGAGTGAGTTGTCAGTTCAATTATAGCATCCCCTTCTTTTCTTTTAATTTCTTTGAATGTAAAATTACAATTACAATCCTTAAAGTTTATATAATTACTTAATAGAGAGGGTTTAGTAAAATTTCAATTATAGCATCCCTTAGATTTGCGTTGAACGTCGAATGACAAATACAACCCTTCAAGTTTGTATATTTACTTAATAGACATATCTTAGTAATAGTAACACAATAGAGATTGTATAGTAAGGATTTTTTATTATTTTAAATTGTAAAACGGGCTGGGAATGAAAATATAATTTTCTATGTATTTAATGTGTTGAAAAAGAAAAGGGAATTATACAGGGGTGGAAATGTAATTTGTGTGAAACTTTATGACTTGTGGACTATACAATGGATGTGTGTAAAGTGAAAGACAATAATTTTTTTTTTTTTTAAAAAAAAAGTTCAAGCGGTGGTTTCTGATCAAATAGAAAAATAATTAAATCATCCACATGTCATCATGAGACACGTGGGAATGCATTATGCAATGAGGTGGTAAAGAGAATTGGAGGTGTCAAAAGCTGGTGAGAGGTGACAATAATACATAATAATATAAGAACAAAAAAAGAAGAAGAAGAAAGGAAGGTGACAAGCGGTTGGATAAAGAGAAGAAGAATAATATAAAATAAGAAAAGGAAATAAAAGAAGAGAAAATTGAAGAGGAGAGAGAGAAGGTCATTCAACCAAAACCGAAAATAGAAATAGAGAAAGAAAGAAGAAGAAACTGAGAGAGAGAGAGAGAGAGAGAGAGAGAGAGAGAGAGAGAGAGAGAGAGAGAGAGAGAGAGAACCAAGATATTGAAAATTAGGATAAGAGAGAGACAAAGATTCAGATAGAGAAAGTGAGCTGTTTTGAGAGACAAAACAGAGGAAGAAAGAATTAAATAGAAATAAAAGAAAACATAGAGGTTTGGGCAAATAGAAGAAAAGAAGAAGAAGAAGAAGAAGAGATAAATAATTAAAGAGAAAAAGAAAGAATAGCTGAAAGAAGAAGAAATAAAGTTATAGATGAAGAAATATGCATTGGATATATACCAGATAATTGATTTCAATTTGGCCTCTATGTTTGGAATGCCATAAAGTTAATTGGATTATCTCCATAAATACTAAATTGAGTTTCATGTATTTTAGGGTGGATCCAGAAATAGATGAATTCAGGAGGGAACCGGTCCCAAAATAGATTTGAGCGTAGGAGTTATGTGGGTGGATACTTTTATTAAAGTTATTTGGCAGTGAATGATCAAAGTTACAAATGGAGTGTTGTTGGTTTTGTTCTTGAAGATGTTAAGATTCTTATTCAATGAGGTTGGTGTTTTTAAATACCAGGCTATTTCCCACAATGCAAATGAGGTGGCTCATAACCTTGTCTCTATAGCTTTGTCCTTTAGAAGGAATGAAAGATTCAGATATGGAAAGATGACTTTCCCATTTGTTTTATTTCTTAGTTTGTCTGTTTTGTTTTAGTCATATTTATGTCAAAAAAATAAAATAAAAATTGATGTGTGATTTGTGTTTTTAGAATTGAATTTTGTTTTGTGGGTGTTGAATTGTATTGTAGGTTTGTTTTGAGGGAAATCCATTCAAGACAGTTCCAGGACCTTTCAAGCTCTTTTGGCTATGCATGAGATCTAAACCTAGGTATGTAATGTTTAATATTTGATTATGAGATGCTCATTTAATAGATTTATCATAAATTTTCTTGGCTCTCAATTTAGATTACTAATTGGTAATTAGCGTTAATGACTGACAACCTCTTGAATTATTTTATTTTTCTTTTTGATTGTGTAAGACATCTAAAGTAACATAATATTTATGTGCAGGATAAACAATGAACCACTTAAGATTTGGGGTGTTGCAATCTGGTTAATGAGGCAAATGAAGATGTTATATACTTAGGCATATTATAATTTTTATCATCAAATTATAAGTTATTGATAGGGCTGAAATCTTTTTAAATTTTGGTTTGTGTCGGTTGTCACTTGATATATTATATGATACAAATATTGATTGTATCTTTGTTATATTATGTGAGTTACACTTAAATGTTGCCATTTTGGTTCTTTGTAATTTCTAGAGCAAATAGATTATTCGATTTTATTGTATTTTCATTCTTATATTCACATGTTTAATTGGGATGGTTTCTTTTATAAATTCATGGAGTATCTTATTTCTAGAAAAATTATTCGGTTTTCATTTAAATGCAACCATCTTTATTAATTGTTATTGTTAACATAATACTTGAGCAAAGTTGTAGAGGCATGCAAAATCATATCATTTTATGAGTATAACTGTCTTAAATAACTTATAAGCTGGAAAAAAAAAACACAAAAATTATAATTATAAATATAAATACATTATAAAAAATTATAAATAAAAATGCAAGCACATGCCTTACATGTGCCACCAAACCTAGTTTTCTTAATATATATATATATATATTAAAAAAAGTATTTTTTTTTTTATATTTAAAAATCATTAAGGGTATTTTTATTTAAAAAGTGGTTTGTTTCATAAAAATAATCAAACTATTGGAAATCGATAAATTTTGAAACCACCATAATTTTATGATTATTTATGGAATTGACCCTTAAAATAAAGCCATCATCTAATTATATTTGCAGTAAAGCAACAATCTGTACAGAAAGAGAAAGAATAAAGAAATATTATGAGTAATGCTAAACGTCATAATTTTTTTAAATTTTTTTTTGTCCCAAATGATGTGGCACGTGAGGTGTTTACATCTTATAAATTATAAGATTATGTGGTGACTGAAGTGATATTGACATCTCATGTGCCACATCATTTTGGACAATTAGCATTGCTCAATTTTTTTTTTTTTTTGGTATCGAGGATCCCGGACTTAGTCCAGGCATATATCCACCTGTCCTCCCTCAACTGTATGACACTCGCTTGACCTGTATGTTGGGAGCATGACCCCTAACTGCGTGGCCCGCTTTGGCCTGCATGTTGGACGCGGAGTATGACAGATAAGAAACCTCGGCCCGCACCACTGGCCCCATAATGATGCAAGAGGGTAAACCAAGACTCGCCTCCACCTAGGTAAGAATCGAACCGCTGACGTTAACCCCATGTCTGTCCTTCCACCAACAGGGCTAAGTGCCCTGAAGGCTGATCACAGTGTAATTGCTAAGAGTAGAAGCAAGGACTTAGGTTTTTATCCCCAAGCCTGGGACCACCAAGGCAACCACCTTGTGGTTCATTGCTCAAATATTATTGGACTAGATTTCATGTTTGATAAGATAGTTCCATTTCAAAAGAAAAATAATAATGATGATGATGATGATGATGAAAGTGTGTCCATTTTAGACCGATTCATCGATTATCATTGCGCATGCAATGCAATTAATAGTGGAGAGATTGGAGCACTCCGGCGCACTAGTGTAGTGGAGTTTAGACCTAGGATCAAGCATTCAAGCGGTCCACACTACAATTTGATATCGTGAGAATTCTGTAATATTTAGCACAACTCAGAGCCTTAGAAAGTGATGCAGTAGAAATGTATACAACAACCGATAAAAGATAGAGATAACCGATTCGAATCCATTAATTTGCACTTGAATCCGTTGATTCGTACACAATACTAAAAGCAAAACCTTCTATTAATGTATTTATTTGTGTACGAATTGATCCTCACAAAGATACTGATATTTGGATTAACAAGAATTTTATTTAATCATCAAAAAACTTAATCAAATAGAAAAACTAAAATAACTAGGAAAGTAATAAAAGCATCAATTTTCCTAAAATGAAAGGAATTGAGATAACAAAGGAAATTTAAAATACTAAAACCCTAAAATATCAAAAACATTAAACATCTTTAATAAGAAAATTAGATTTGATTCAATAAAATCAAATCATAAAATAATTAGCTATCTAATTAAATATATAATAAATGGAAATAAAATAATGTGTATTAATTATAAGAATATTTTTAAAATCCAAAATCTTCAATAATATATTCTGCATTCAAATTGGCTTCTTACCTTAAAAGACTTAATAGAAATATATACATATCAGCATATTTTTATAACTAGCAATTAGTAATGCTAATACGCTATCAATTATCCAACTTGTATTCCAATTTATGAGGCGTCTTTTTTTTACTCAATTAAAATATGGCAAGTAGATGAGATGAGGTTGACCAAGTGGTAGGTTCAAGTCGTATCACCTCTTCTAAATCCTAGAGTTTATCAATGTTCAAAGGAGGCGAAACCATATAATACTTCTATTTATGCTTCAATGGCAACAAAGCATAGTCAGTAGGGAATGGACCCAAATTCCTGTTGAAGTTTAATTTCTAAACAAATACCACTAACATGTTTTTTTATTTTTGAGCTAATACCAGTAACATTTTAACTTCTTTAACCGAAATAGATAAGATATCAACATTCAGTGATAAGATTTCAACATTCAATTCTAGTGTTGGGACAATATCATGACATAATATTGTCATCCTAAACTCATATTATTTTTTAATACAATGTGTTATGATTGGATGCTAAAACAAAGTCTAGATTTGAGTAGAAAGAAAAAAATTAATCAAAGAGAAAAAAACAACCAGAAGATCGGGACTTGATGGTACATGAAAAAGTTGAGATGATTCAATGTTAAATTCTTTTTAGTGAAATCTCAATGGTAAACTTTAATAGACTCAATTGTGTTCTAACATAAAGTTGTGGGTTCAAATCTGTCAATTCTCATATATTTGTAGTTTAAAATAAAAAGAACATAAAAGGAAAATATTAATTTTATCTAACATGAGTACATGACCAACAAGAATATAGTGAAATAACATTTTATTGTTGCACATGGACAAAACTAATCTGCAATTGATCCATCACTTTCCTGTTTCCTTATGATGGACTTGTTGGAATACTCTGTTCATATTGGAAGAAATTATCGGGATCAAACATAGTCTTCACACGCACCAATCTATCAAAATTATTCTTGAAATACTTGATTCCATATATTCTTCCTTCTTGATACGTACCCTTTGAATTGGAACCAATGTCAATATCCCTATAGTTGAGAAATGCCTCTCTTGGGTTCTTGGAGACATAAGGAGTCATAGCTTCATATAGACTTCTTGTCGAATTTAAATAACGATTAGTGGTCTCGACTCCCCCTTGTTTCCAATTCGCAGAATACTGAATTTTGAATATGTTTCCAGCTCTGTGAGGGAATGCTGTTTCTGTCTCTGGAATCTTGCTCATTTTTCCTCCATAAGGATTCCATGTCATACCAACATCTTCATTAATGTCAGTCAGCACCTTCCATATCAATCCCAAGCCTGTTTTTGATATCGGTTCTTGAACGTAATCCGATTTACGTTTCAGGTAGCTTTCCGATTTGGGTATCCTCTCGAGAAGAACTTCAATCGGAGTAGTTGGAACAGGGAGGTGCAACCAAAACAAGACAGAGTCTATCCATCTCATTTGGACACAATCTTTTTCCTGTAATCCCAATTCAGGGAGGCTTTCATTCATCAGTGGAAGAAGCCTTTTGGTTTCACCCAAAAACATGGCAACAAAGGAAGCTTTTATAGTCTTTTGGTCACCTTCTTTAATTCCATTCATAGGTTTAAACAACAATCTTATGAAGAGATCTTCATCTAATTTATCAGCAACTTGTTGCCATTTCCAGACAACATCGATGGCACCTTGCTCTACAGTCCTCTCTACTTCGAATACAGTAACTGTTTCAGGAACAGCAACCAACTTGATTTTCCAGGAAAGAATTACACAAAAACTTGCAGCCCCACCGCCTCTAATGGCCCAAAACAGATCTTCTCCCATTGATTTTCTATCGAGAATTCTACCTTTAACATCGACTACTTGTGCATCAACAACATTGTCCACTGAAAGGCCGTATTTTCTCATCATATTACCATATCCACCTCCTGTAATATGCCCACCAACACCAAGAGTAGGACAAACACCAGCTGGAAAGCCATGGACTTTACTTTTCTCTGCGATTCTATAATAAACTTCGCCAATACTTGCCCCGGCCTGAACCCAAGCACTTTCATCTGACACGTTGATATTGATGGATCGAAGATTGAACATGTCAAGGATGACAAATGGAACGTTGGATACGTACGAGAGGCCATCATAATCGTGACCGCCACTTCGGATTCTGATTTGCAATCCAAGACTTTTAGAGCAAATCACAGTTGCCTGGACATGGGATTCGTGCTTGGCTGCAATAATAACTAGTGGACTGGGTGTTGCGATTCTAAGGTTTCTTATATATGACTGAAGAACGGATGAAAATGAAGAGTTGCTAGAGGTGTAGACGGCTTCATAGATAGGATTTGCGGATTGAGAATGAGTGGAAAGACATTGGAGAAAGTTATCTTGAAGGGGAATTGAATTTGCCAATGCAGCTGAGATTATGAGGATGGAAAGGAGACATAGATTCATTATAGATGCTGAAGAATGCAATTTTTTTGAGCTGTTTTGATTGATCCTTTGTTGTGAATATTTTAAATTTCTTGGTGTATTTATAAGAGAATTGAAAGATTTCTATTGTGCTCATCTTTGTGCCGACATAAAACATTAAACATATAAATGAAATAAATCTTAGTCATTTATTATAGATATCGTCTAATATATTTAGGAAATATATCTTTGTCATTTATTTATGATGTCACCAAATCTTATTAGGTCAACACAAATATTAGTTCAATAGGTAATTTTTTTTTTAAGAGTGGTGCTATTAACACACTCACTACTGAATTGTTTATACTCTATTTTTTAAATTATTTAGTATTCTTTTTTTTTCATTTATCAAATTACTTAAAGAGACATACAACTTTTATTAAAAAAAATCTTAGTAAAACTAATAAAACCCTACTTCCCTTATTTCAAAACCTAGGGGTGTGCAGGATCCAATCCAATCCAATACGATCCATTGGATCGGATCCAATCCAATGGATTGGATCGGATTTAGAGAGGTGATTGGATCGGATTGGATCCCAAATTCTAAAATCCATTGGATTGGATCGGATCTTGGATTTCCATTTGAAAATCCGCCGAATCCGCCAATCCACCCAAATTATTAGGCCTTATTTTTATATTAGGCAATTTATTTTATCCACTTCTTTCTAATGTAAAGGCCCAACCAAAATACAATTTTTAATGTTACTATTTTGGGTTTTCTTTCTCAATTTCTCTACAGTCAACAATCCACCATCTTTTTTTCTTCTATTCTTCTTCATCAACATTACAGCTTATTAAGTTTACATTTGGAGCTGATGAATATTGTTTATAAACTTTTTGAATTATATAAAGTTTACAAGTTATGTCATGTATTTTTTTAATGTTAATTTTATTTGAGTTAATTAGTAATGTTTAAATAATTTATTTGATTTTATTTATTTCAAATTATAACTTTCATATATTACGAATGACTTTATATTAATTCGATCCATCAGATCATATCGGATCGGATCGAAGTATTTTATAATCGGATCGGATCGGATCGGATCAAATAGTAATTGGATCGGATCGGATTGGATCCTTCTATAAAATTGGATCGGATCGGATTTCAATTTCTTCGATCCAATTGGATCGGATCGGATCTTAGATCATGGCAAATCCATTGGATCCGATCCGCCGCACACCCCTATCAAAACCTAATGATAAAAGCTTTATTGACATAGATTATTTCAAATCACTAAATGTTTTCTATTTTTGTTTATATTTTCTTTCAAATCTCGATCTTATATTTCCCATGTTTAATATTTATTGATTTATTACTATTTTTGTTTATATTTTCTTTCAGATCTCGATCTTATGTTTCCATGTTTAGTATTTATTGATTTTATTGTTTCACAATTTTGTTAAAAAAACCAATAGAACTGCAACCATGAAAACCTAATCTCTAACAAAACGAAATCACACCAAAACTCTAACTCAATCGCTAAAAAAAAATCATCAGACATCGAATATCACATTCACAATCTACCACTAACAATCCAATCGATTGCAGAAAAAAAAAAATCGCATCTAATAAATATGGTTTTTCCATGAAATAAGAAGGAAAAACAAGTCATCAGAATGAACAAACTATATATAAAGATTAGAGATGGGTTTTTTTTTATTTTTTTTATTTTTTTTATTTTATTTTTATTTTTATTTTTTTTGAAAAAGATATGGGGTGTATTAAGTTTGAAAAATAAGTAAAAGAGTAGTCCTAGAAATAAATCAAAAAAATTACTACAACCATTTAAATTTATATAATTAAATCAAAAAATTTTAAAAAGTGAGGTATAAATAGTTCAGTAATGTGGGTGCCAATAACACCACTTTATTTATTTTTTCTTGAAATACTACACTATTACATAAATTCGAGATTTTTTGGGAAGAGGGTAGGACTCGAACCCGCAACCTCGTGGTACAGGTGTGATAGGTTTACCACCGGACCAACCTCATCTCATAAGTTCAATAGATAATTTCAATCCAAGAGAATTGATATCCAGTCTTGAGTTAAATACTTAAATCTAATGATATTGATATGCTAGGCCTTTGGAGACATCGGAGAAAGTTATCTTGAAGGGAAGTTGAATTTGTCAATGCAACTGAGATTATGAGGATGGAAAGAAGACATAGATTCATTATAGATGCTGAAGAATGCATTTTTTATTTTATTTTTTGAGCTGTTTTGATTGATCCTTTGTTGTGAATATTTTAAATTTCTAGGTGTATTTATAAGAGAGTTGAATAACTCTTTGAATAACTCTTGGGCTTCTTTTTGTGCCCACCTAAAACAATTAAAAATAACCGCAACCCAATGTGGTTTAGTTGTAAGAGCGTCATCCAGTTTGGTAATGTCTTAGGTGCTACGTGTTGGAAAAATGGTGAATGAGAAATTGATATTTAAATTGTACCCGTTGAATTGGAAAAAAATAACAAGTCTCACATTAATGGGAAACATATATCTAGTCAAGAAATATTGGATTACTTGTGGAATAACTTACAAGCATGTGTGCAAATCACGTACTGCGGGTTCAACAACTTACGTACGAGCATGCATCCGGACGCAGACACGACTGTAGCAACGGTCCGAACAGTGGGTGTTCACCGGTGATATAGCTTGATTTTGTTGCTATTTTAATTTTTCCAATTTAAATTGTAACCGGCAATTAACACAATTAAATGGGGTGTTGACTCATTTAAAATTTCAAATTGAGATTACGAATCAAATGGTGTATTGATTCTGTAGGTTTCAATTTTGAATTAAATTGCCAAAAATCAATTTTTTCCATTTTGAAACTGAAGAAATCAATTGTATTGATGGGAAATCAATTGGATTTTATTCAAACAATCACGGTTTCAATTGAGTAACCCTCCTCCGTTCCTCCACTAAATTCTATATAATATCATATTCCTTTCATATAGAGAGATAGGAAAATCAAAGACACATGTAGTTAGAAAAAATAAAAACTATTAGAAATTGAGTGTTCTTCTTTTTGGTGTTTGTTCCCTTAATTTCAGCATCCAAAGTTATTATTCTCTGGTTGGTAAGTTTAAACCTCGTTTTCAGTTCGCTGGTGTAGTCATGTTTTAAACACGTGTTACAATTCAATTATTGTATTACGAGAGATAAATGTTAAACACATATGAAAGGGTTGCACATTTTCCCCCGGATCCCCGTTTCCCCGCTTCCCCGCTTCCCCATCCCCATTTGGGGGAAATTTTTTGGGGAAAAATAGGGATGGGGAGATCTCACCTCACCCCATCCCCATTTTCCAATTTTTCCCACTAATATAGTGAAATGGGGATGGGGGTAGGTACCCCCGTACCCCCGTACCCCCATCCCCATTTCCCCATTTCCCCATTTCCCCTAAAATATTATAAAAATAATTATATATATATATATATTTTTTGTAATGTATTTTCTTTGACATTATTTTGTAATGTATATATATATATATGAGACATTAT
Source organism: Acer campestre (assembly GCA_954870605.1). Taxonomy (NCBI): domain Eukaryota; kingdom Viridiplantae; phylum Streptophyta; class Magnoliopsida; order Sapindales; family Sapindaceae; genus Acer; species Acer campestre. The sequence goes on along the minus strand of OX940809.1, from coordinate 23,520,097 downwards.
TTTGTAATGTATTTTCTTTTGCATTTGTAATGAAATGTTTTTTTCTTATTATTATTATTATTTTATTTTTTTTAGTTTAATTTATAATTTTCAGCCAAATGGGAAAATGGGGTAAACGGGGAAACGAGGAAAAACGGGGAAAAACGGGAAAAATAGGGAAATGAGGATGGTGATGGAGGGACCTCCCCCCAAAACTCCCCCATCCCCATTTTCCCCAAATGGGGAAATGTTGGGGGGTGGGGTGGGGGGGTGGGGATGGGGAAGAGTTTGAGAAGTAGGGATGGGGATGGGGGGACCTATATCCATCCCTATTTCCCCAATGTGCAACCCTACATATGATGTTGAGGGTAAATTTGTCTTATGGACATAGTGTGAAACACGGGTCTCAATTCCGAATTCTTTTGAACCAGATATTATTCATACATGTTTCTTGTATTGTATCGTTATTTTGATTGTTTGTTCATAATATGTAATAACCGGAAAACAAAGACAAAATTCCCTTTTCTTCGTTTCCATGAAAAGAAAAGAAAAAAACTGTTATTTCTATTCCTACTTACAAGTAACACTAGAAAGTTTGTATATATATCAATTGTGATATACGACACCATAATTGGAAGTCTCCGTTTCAAAAAACACTGGTTTATATATATATATATATATATAGTTTTTCTTTTATCAGTTCGAACTGATATAAAATATATCAGTTCCTTACATATGGGTCATTGAATTTAAATCCTTTGACTTACTTGCATGCACTTATCAAAGCATCTTTTAAATCCAATGACTAACATGCAAATATCAGTTCGAACTGACAATAGAAAGACCGATATATATATATATATATTTGTGATTAACAATATATTATACTATTTATATCAGTATATGTACACAGTATTTTAAATATCATTATATAGTAGAACCCTTGTAAGTTAATATCCTCTCTAAATTAATAAAAATCTCGATCCCCATTTTTTTTTATTTTTTTATTTTTTTTATTTTTTGAGAAAAGGAATTCATTCCGCAAAAGCAAACCTTACAAAGAACTTGGGTACTCACCCAAGACCAGACTTTCCACAGCAAGCGGACATTCATCTAACCAAAAAAATTCACCTCCATGCTTAAGCGCAAACTTAGCGAGACTATGAGCTACTTTATTAGCTAATCTAGGGACGAAATCAATAGAAACCACACTAACATCTTTCAGGCAACAAAGAATATCATGGATAATCACCCCCACATCAGACTTAGGGACCTCCTTTCCATTAATAACATTCACCACATTCAGAGCATCAGATTCCAAAACAGCCGGGAGAAAACCCTTCGCAGAGGCCAGCCGAATACCCTTTAAAATGGCCAAAGCCTCAACGATAAGAGGCAAATAAATGGCGTGAAAGGATTGACAAAGAGATGCTCTAACATGACCATCGTTGTTCCGAATCACCACCCTAACACCAGAAGTTGCATTGGCAGAATGGATCGCAGCATCAGTGTTAATCTTGAAGACACCTAACCTTGGAGCTTGCCAGTGATGGAGTACAGCAGTCGTAAAATGGCCAGACTGCCCAGCACCATTAGCCACCCAAAAATCATTCAAGAGGTTAGTAGTGCGATCCCACAACTCAGGAACAAGAGTTCCCACTTTTTCATGAAGAATATGATTTCTCCTTTGCCAAATATTCCACCAGACAACACAGTAAAGCTCAAAAAATGGAACACCAACATTCTTACTACAGAAGATCACAAAATCCAAAAAGGCCATAGAATCCAAGAATTTGCCATCATCAGAGGGACATAAAAAAGCACACAAAGGATGAAGAGAGGAGAAACGCCACAGAGCGTGTATTGACGTCTTCGCTTTCAGCTTGGAAACAAGACAAGACACATCCAAATGCATACCATGTGAGACCAGATTGACCCGAGTGGGGAACCAATTATTACAAGCCTTCTAGATAAAGAGCTGCACCTTCTAAGGGAGCTGCAAACGCCAGAAAAACTTCCACCACAACTCAGAAAAGTTCAAACCCAAGCAACTAGGATTGGAAAGGGAATTACGAGCAAGCCAATAACCACTCCGAATAGAAAAAATCCCTGACTTCTCGTAATGCCACAGCAAACTGTCCCTAAGATTAGAAACACAAGGGAGAAGACTCAAAATAATCTCAGCCTCTTCCGATAAAAAAGACTCTTTTACTAAAGCCCATTTCCAATCACCAGAGGGTAATTTGAGTGTCTCCACCGTAGCCTTCTCCCCCAAAACCTGCGGAGAGGTCACCATAAAAGTTGATGGCCTAGGAATCCATGTATCCTTATAAATACGAACAGATCGCCCAGTGCCAACTCTCTATCTAGCCCTTTCAACCATTAATTCTTTAACCCACATAGGACTCTTCCAAAGAAAAGACCTAGACTTCCCATTTTTTGCCTCTAGGAAGGAAGAAGAAGGGGAATAGCAGCTCATAAGAACCCTCGTAACAAGAGAATCTAGATTATTAAAAATCCTCCAGCATTGCTTAGCGAGCATGGCCTAGCGAGCATGGCCTTATTAAAAGCCCCGATATCCTGAAAACCAAGCCCACTCGAGACTTTTGACCTACAAAGACTGTCCCACGAACACCATTGGAGCTTACAATTCTTTCCACCCCCACCCCATCAGAACTTCGCACTGAGATTGTGCAACTCAGACACAAGAGAAGCAGGAAGCCTGAAAATGTTCATAGAGTACACCGAAATCGATTGGATAACAGCTTTTAGAACGACCTCACGTCCATCAAGCAAGAAGAAACGATGATTCCAACTTTGAAGCTTGTCCCAAACCCGCATTTTTATATTATCAAACATCGCCCTTTTACTCCTCTTGGACAAACATGGCAAGCCTAAATAAGATTCGTGACAATCTACCTCAATCATACCAAGGACACCCGCAAACCTATTTTTTTCAACCAACGGAATACGCTTACTGAAACACACTGCTGACTTATTGTAGTTAACAAGTTGGCTCGAGGCCAAGGAATAAACTTCTAGAATCCTCCGGATATTCAGACACTCCTCAACCATAGCTCTGGTAAACAAGAGACTGTCATTAGCACAAAAAAGGTTAGATATCTTTGGCCGAAATAGAAGAATACATGAAAAAAAAAATTAAAATACAAATCAGATAACAATTACATTATGTCTTTACAATGCCCGCACATCGTGTGGGTTACAAACTAGTGAATGAGTGAATTTATAAATTGAGTGTGAAAATCATATTTATGGGTGGCAATATTCGTACCCTGTTGATAATTATTAATAAGAGTGGTGCTATTTGCACCCCTCTATTAAACTAATATTGCCCCACATTTTAAATTTTGTTTAATATTCTATTTATATCTTTTATAAGAGGGTCTGAAATTGCAACCCATATTTTATTAAAAAAATTTAATTACAAAAAATCTCAATACAAATTTGCCAATAAGGACAACTTACTTTAATTAAAATAAACCGAATACTATGTACACCCATCATGTCTTTAACTATATATATTTATTTATAAAAAAAAAAAAAAAAAAAAAAAGGAGAGAGCTTATGATGAACCCTAATTAAACCCTAATTCTATTTATAGTATCAAAATTTCTCATCATTCCATGATTATCAAAGTAATGGAAAAATAATTGTCAGAAAAGTACTCTGGTCATAGAAAGGTATGTATTTCTTTACTCTTTTATTTATTTATTTTTATTTTTTTGTATTTCTTTTATGTTTACTCTATTAATAAACAAAATGTAAGAAATAATTTTTATTTTTTAAAAAAAGAAACTATGATAGGAATAGATATCAGCATTCATGAGTTATTATTTGACTAAAATCATGTATGTTTTTATTAGCTTTGACTACCAATGATGGCTTATTAATCCGAACAAAGTTGGAACAACAATCGATTTTTTTTTGAATTCTCGGCTGAGCATGAACAAAAATAATATACTTTTTTTTATAAAAAAAATTGGGTGTGTTAATAATTTAAGAGGGTTTATAAATAAAATGTATTAAAATAAATATGTTTCAATAAGGGTACTATTTGTATTGTTGTGTGCTTATAAAATGGGTATATACATATTTATATGTGGCAATATTGGCACTCTTGACAAATTACTAATAAATGAGATATACAATTCAATAACTCTTCTACAAAGAGAATTCTAATAAAACCTCACATCCACAAAGTGTTTACTTAATTTTTTTCTTGGAAGTTTTGAACCCTAATTTTATTTATTTATTTTCTTACATACAACTCTTATTATTGAATAAGTTGATAATGACATCATGCATCTCAAAGCAATTTGAATTTTTTTTTTTCACTTTTCATTGTCATTAAGGTTTTTTTTCCCCCTCTAATGCACGTACACAATATCAAATGGTCGATTTGGTAGTATTGAAGAAATTGTTTTTTTCTTTTCCCAGATATGATAAAACAAAATTAATGGAAAAGGAAAAAAAAAAAAAAAAAAAAAAAAAAGCCTATAAATGGGTGCTGGAGGTGAGTAAAAGAACTGAAGAAAAATAAAACAAAAGAAAAAGCAACATACTGATTGAACTTAAAAATAAAAATAAATAAATAAATAACAGTAAAGAGAGCAGTTATAGGGTGAGTTAAGTTTGGAAAAGAAATAAATGAGTAATTTTATAAATTAATCAAATAAATTTTAGAAAATTCAGGATTCTTGTAACTGAGGCATTATTAGATCATTGGATGGGTGTCAATAGCACCATCCATTAATAAAGATTTTATAGAAAAGAGTAATAATTAATACTACTGTGACCAAATAATTTTCCAAATTTTAATTCCAAAATTGTGCCATGTGAGTTGTAATTTTTACGAAAATCATTAGATATATAATGTGGATCTAAATTGTAACATGGGAGTTGTAAATTATAATTGTTATGAAGTACATTTCATTTTCTACAAAACCTACGATAAAATAATAATAATAATAATAATAAATCATTACAAGAAAATACAGTACATCTCTTTCAGACTTTCACCAGTCTTTGTGATTATACTTGATACTTGGCAGGTGGGATACTTTGTTCATTTTTGAAGAAATTATCAGGGTCAACCTTGCCCTTCACATTCACCAATCTTTGAAAGTTACCTTTGAAGTACTTAAACCCATAAACTTGAGCATTTTTGAAGCTTGATTGATTGCTGGACATGCTGCCGATATCAAGATCTCTGTAGTTGAGAAAAGCCTCCCTTGGACCACTCGAAACATATGAAGTCATTGAAGCATAGAAATCTCTTAACTTATTTATGTATCGATTGGTAACATTAATTCTTTGATCTCCCCACGATGCAAAGTACTGAATTTTGAATAGGTTTCCTGCTCTATGAGGAAATGGAGTTTCGGATTCCGATATCTCACTCATTCTCCCCCCGTAAGGGCTCCACTGCATCCACGTTTCGATGTCAAGATCGATCATCTTCTTCCATATTTTTTCTAAACTCTTCTTTGAAATCACACTTTTCACATAATCAGATTTGCTTTTGAAGGAGACTTGGGTCCCTTTTGGCCTGTCAAGTAAAACATCAATGGGCGTTCCAACTGGGAAACCTGCCCAAAATATTGTGGAATTTACCCAACTCATCTCATTGCAGTCTCTAATCTGTAATCCCAATTCAGGAAAGCTTTTTCCAATCAATGCCATAAGATCTTTGGTTTTCCCTAGAAACATACAAAAGAAGAGAACTGCCACCGTCTTCTCAGTACTCTCACGACTTCCATTGACAATCATAGGCATAGCTCTGAGAAAAATGTCTTTAGGTAGCTTATGAGCAATCATCTGCCAGCGGTGAACAACATCAGTTGCTCCTTGCTCAAGCGTCTTACTTATTTGAAATACGGTCACTTTTTTTGGAACCGGAACCAGCCTGATTTTCCATGACAAAATAACACCAAAGCTTGCTCCACCACCACCTCTAATTGCCCAAAATAGATCTTCTCCCATTGATTTTCTATCGAGAATTCTTCCTCCAACATCAACTAGTTGTGCATCAACAACATTGTCCACTGAGAGGCCATATTTTCTCATCAGATTCCCATACCCGCCTCCAGAAAAATGGCCACCAACGCCAATAGTAGTGCAAATTCCGGCTGGGAAGCCAAGGAATTTGCTCTTTTTGGAAATTTTATAGTAAAGTTCGCCCAAGGTAGTAATATAATTGGGTGTTTGTGAATAAAATCAATCATATATTTCTGAACATAAGTATGGGAATTTATACAAGTTACACTAAGAGGAACCGAACATAAGGAATAATAGCTGTACAGTCCTACTAAACATAGAATAATTCACATAAGGAATGATAGCTGTCATAAGGAATGATAGCTGTACTGTCCTACTAAACATAGAATAATTCACATAAGGAATGATAGCTGTACTGTCCTACTAAACATAGAATAATTCACGTGGCTTCTATAATGTTATCAGGTAGCACCAGCTTGAACCCATGCAGTCTGATTTTTTATATCAATATCAATGGATCGGAGATTGAACATATCAAGAATTACGAATGGGACAATTGATGTATATGAAAGTCCCTCGTAATCATGACCGCCACTTCGGATTCTGATCTCGAGGCCACTGTACTTTGTACAAAGAACAGTTGCTTGGACATGTGATTCATCATTGGCTGTTAAAATAGCAAGTGGTTTGGGAGTTTCAACAGTCGAGAATCTGCCGTTTTTAACATATGCCATTAAGACAGATTGAAAAGAGGAATTGTTGGGGGTGTAAATGGATTCAGATATAGGATTAGAGGGTGAAGTGTGATTCTGTAGACATTGAAGGAAGATGTCAAGAGCTTGAGGTTGACCTGGCAATGGCGATGCAAATGGAAGTAGAATAATTGAAGCTACAGAGAGTATAAGACCGACTGAAACCTTCATTTTTCTAATGAAGTGGATCTGTATGTGTATTTCTCTTTCAATAGTTGTCTAATGGTAATATTTATAATGGGAAGCGATTTTCTCTATCGAACCAGATGCATGTGTGTGCATGTTTTTACCTTTTAATTAATAATTTTTAGATATTAGTAAAATATTAATAATTTAATTTCATTATGGTCTCTTGGCATCTTGATACTATCACCAAAGGTCCAAAACAATTAGTTGAGTTATTTTGGCACTAAAAAAAAGTGAATATACAATAATACCATCACTTAACTTAATAGCTCACACATTCTCACGTCTTCTTTCTAAAATTCTAGTCTCGACAGTCAAAAATACCTTACTTAAAATTTAATTTCTTAAATTTGTATTTTATAGTAATCATTTTTAAGATTAAAAACCGAAAAAAATATATATCATCATGTTATTGTCGAAACTTATTCATTAGAAAGATTGAAACCAAAGTCTCCGCCATGATTTATTGGTTTGAGCAACCTTCCAAAAAAAAAAAAAAAAAAAGTCTCAAGCAAGCCAAAACTTGTAAAAAGGATCCACCATGCTGATACATTATTATTATTTTTTATAAGTATTACAATGTTACATAATTTATAGCTTTTTTAGAAAAAGGGAGGACTTAACCTCACAACCTTATGGTGTAAGTGTGTGAGGTTTTATTACTAGATCAACTTCATCTCGATATTTTTATCCAAATTTCACTTTCATTGCTAAAAAAAACAAATAACTTATTGGAGGACATGATTTAAAAAAGGTCAACACCAATTGGTGTTATTTTAATTTTTTTTTTTCTTAAAAAAGAACTCTATTATTTATATGCTCTGACTTAAAATGAAAAATAATGTTTTGGGTGATTTGGACTAGCTTGAAAACGTGGCAGATAGTGCAATCAAATTTTTAATAGAAGCATAATCTTTTTAAATTACTTTTGGATACTGTGATTGATTTGTTATGGTTGGTAAGTCAAAAACCTCAAAACTTTAATAACAATAATTTGGAAGCAATTACCAATTTAATCATAATAATCTTTTTCCGATTGCTTTCATATATCGTGATTAATTGATTTGTTAGGGTTGGTATGTCAAAAACCACAAATATTTAATCATGATAATTTGATAACAGTTCACGATTGTGTTATTCTTTTAGGATTACATAAATAATAGCTTTGAAACGCAAAAATCCTCAATTGTTTATACTACGACTTGTGGAGCATGATTGCATGACCAATCCACCATCAATAATGTGATATAAATAATGGGAGCTCCTTTCACGTGGACTTGTGGAGTGGAGAGAAGTTTCCTATAAATAATAAAACCATAAATTAAAACGAATGAGTTGGAAACTCGCTTTATTGATAACGTGCTCGATGGTGCAATTTTAATAAGAGCAGGATCTCGTGATCAATTACTGATTTGTTATAATTGGTAAATCAGAACTTTCAATGACAGGATCAGTCCCTACTCCGCTCTTGACTCTTGAGTATGAGGGAATCTTGTGAAAAACTCATCTGAATCTTTTGAAAAAAAAAAAAAAAAAATCTTTACAACAACTCGAATGAATCTCAAGGTGGCTTCTAATAAATTCTTTCATTGGATCACTTTGGCTTATCAAAATTCCTCACCTTATAATTTAAAAATGTATGTGAGTTATGGCCCATCATAAAACATCATTCAAAATAAGAAAATTTGTTTTATCGACGTTGGACACAACTACTGAATATTTACATATTTAAAATCATATAAGATATTTGAAAGCTAATTATGAAAAATCTTGATACTTTAAAATATGCACATATGCATAACATGTTTTAATTAAATTGATGAAATATAAATTCTATCATCACATGTGGCCTATCTCACGAAACTAAAGAATTTGCACGAACCTGGTGATCACCTAAAAAAAAAAAAAAAAAAAAAAAAAAAAAAAGTTTAAAATAAAAGAGTGAGTGTTAATTAATGCTTAATGAGTGAATACAAACTTTACTAACAATAACTATCTCTTAACAGTATGAACTTACAACTATCTTCTTTACATTTCTATTATAAGTTTATAACCAAAACTCTTTTCCTGAAACTATTCATTTCGTATCCATTTAACTTTATGCTAGCCAACTAAAATATAATCTGAAACCTATTAACGACAGAAAACTAGCTAGTGTATCATAAATAATAAAACCATAAATTAAAACGAATGTGTTGGAAACTCATCGCTTTATTGATAACGTGCTCGATGGTGCAATTTAACTGTATTTTAAATTAAAAAAATTGCGTGGAACGGTATTTTTATCCAAATTTAACTTTCATCGCTAAAAATAATAACTTATTGGATTACATGATTTACGAAAGGACAACACCAATTGAGTTTTTTATTTTTTATTTTTTTAAAGAACCCTATTTTTATTATTATTATTATTATTTTTTTTTTTGGTACCAAGGAGGGCAACAACCCGAGCAGGAAAGAAACTATGAAGGAGGAGAAGAAGAACACAGCCTAGAGGAGGCAACACCATTCTGATCTGCCAGGGAGACCTCACAGATGACAGGAGGAGGAGTATCGAAGAACTAGCAACCAAAATCCAGATCTTGCCCCAAATGAGCCAACGCATCAGCAAGCCTATTCCCTTCCCTATAGACATGTTTCAACATGCAACTCCAATTAGCTGCCAACAGAGCAGCACAGTCAGCAATAATACTTGTTATAGGTAAAAATAGTCGTGGTAGACACGTCATCACTATATAAAGCCACGTAAGCAGGGAGCAAGAAGTCCCCCACGAGAACTCGCTCGGGAAAAGAGTAAACTGCCCGACCACCAGCAAAGGTAAGCTGCTCGGGCAACAAATCTTGCTCGGGCAAATACTCGGCGTAGTCGGGAATCAGTAAAAACAGATAGCCATCAGCATCCGCGTTCAAAACACAGGGGATAATCGGCGGCTAGCAACTCCATGATAAGCAACGGTGTGGCCGCAGAGGTCAAGTAAGGAAACAGGTAGATTCTCCGCAAATAAAGGAGGAAGAATCAGAGTCAGACTTGGATTCAACCAAATCAGGAAATATACAAAAGAAAGAGAATCCGAATCCATTTAGGAGTAGAACACACAATTAGGGCACCACATACCAAACCCTAGTAAAGCATGTATAAATACCCCTTCTTTACGCAAAAAGAGGGGGACGCGAGAGAAATAGCTGGAGAGAGATTGTAGTGCAATGTTCTTGTAATCGTTCTTCATAGTGGATTTGGCTTCGTTGTTTGGGCAACAAACCGTGGATGTTTCTTCAATCCTTGGAGTTTTACCACGTAATTGCTTGTTATTTCTAGCTATTTCTTTTGGTTTTAATCATTCTAGTTCATAGATCATAACAATTCATAAGTAAATCATTGACTCGGTGACCACCAAAAATCACCGTCAACAATTGGCGCTAGAAGGAGGGGGACCCAGAAATTTGTGACAACAATGGCTGGCGAAGGAGATGGTAGCGATTCCAGGTACAGTCAAGGCGTGCCAAGTAATGAGCTGGAGGATGACACCACGCTCAATACAGCGGATGCCACCCTAATGACGGCAGACCAGTCAGCTGCCCTAGCAGGTATTCAATGTTTCCCCACAACTAACGAAGAAATCACGCAGCGATTTCATGCTTCTCTACAACAACTCATATCAGACGCAGCAAAGCAAGGAATTGACCTTTCCACCACGGGAGGATTGATGTCGCCTCACAGTCAGTCCGCCCCAAACCAGCAGGCTGCGAGATTGCGTTCTGCAGTGGTGATACCAACGCCTGATGCACCCTTAAAAGCGAGACGAGATCCTATAGGCAGGCCAGAAATATTATCTGAAAGGGTGAATAGGAGGAGTAAGGAGCATAGAGAGGGGAATGATTCTGACAAAGGTTATGATCAAGACCGGATAGTTGTAAATCGGGATCACCCCAGGAGACGCAGTCACCGGAGAGACCGGTCTTCATCCTCGGAAGGAAGTGAGCAGAATCATCATCGCAAGCGCCAAAGGGGCACAGTACGGCTGCATGGCCTGAACCGAGATCGCAGAGAGTTGAATCCGGAAGAAAGGGGTCAAAAATTGACCATAAGTCAAAATTTCAATGCGATAGGGGAGCTAGAAGGAGATAGAGATATACTCATACAGAGTCTGACCCGGGAAGTTCAGAACAATCGTCGACAAATGGATGCTTTAGTCAGGCGATATGGGCGTAATGAGCTGTCGGATGACGAATCCGGAAGCCCATTCACTAATGGGGTCCTAAGGACACCTTTCCCGGAGAGATTCAGGATGCCGCACGTGGAGTTATTCAAAAAGGATACCGATCCAAAAGAACACGTCCGGAGATATAGGAGCGCTATGGCACAATATGTCCACAATGACGCGCTGCTATGTCTGAATTTTCCTCAGACTCTTGGAGACCTAGGCTCCCGGTGGTTTGGTAGACTACCAGCAGCAAGCATAAGCGGCTTTGGCGAGCTGAGCAAAGCTTTCTCAAGGCAGTTCCTCGGGAATGTGCATAGAAAAAAATCGGTGGCTCACTTATCCCAACTCAGACAGGGAAAAGATGAGTCACTAAAGAAATATCTGGGGAGATTTGGTCAGGAAGTATCCGAGATTGGGAGTGCAAATGACGAAGCAATAATTGCTGCGTTCATCAACAACCTTCAGAATGGCCAATTGTCATTTGACCTCAGAAGAGCCCGACTAACCAGCTACGCTGATATGATGGACATGGCAGGGGGGTACGCCCTGGCTGAAGAGGAAGAGATTGCCACAGGAGGTTACTTCGTGCATGGCGGTCGCCCAGAGGGGTTGATCGAACCAAAATTGGTATGATTTTGGCCCTCATTTCCTTCTCCTTTTGCTTGATTCTTGGGCATTATCCAGTGATTTAATGGTGTAAAATCAAGTGTTTCAGGTTTTATTAGGTTTCAAGAGCATTTGGGATGAAGATGAGGACTTGGGTGCAAAAAGGCTCACAAATGGGAAGAAACAGGGCATTTTCGCCACTTAGACATAAGGAGGTCGCTACATGGGCGCCATGGCGACAGAGGATTCTTCAAGTCATCAGAAGGTCGCCATTTGGTCGCCACTTGAGCGCCATGGCGACAGAGGAAATTGCAAAGCATCTTATGGTCGCCATTTGAGGTCGCCATGGCGACCTACACTTGCAAATGGCGACCACATAGGAATTCCAACGTAGGAATTCCAAAGTGGGAAGGGTCGCCACTTGGTCGCCATTTGGTCGCCATGGCGACAGAAGAACCAAGAGAGGTCGCCATTTGAGGTCGCCATGGCGACCTAGAAGCACAAGTGGCGACCACGTTGGAATTCCAGCGTAGGAATTCCTGTGTTGGCATTCAAGAGGGGTATTCTTGTCATTTCATACCCATTTCATACCCTAGCTTTTCACACCTATAAATACATCACATTTTTCCTCTTTTGGACAACTCTTGACCACCAAGAAACCTCCTTTCTCCACCATTCCTTTTCTCTCCATTTTCTCTCCTACCTAAACTTAACATCTAGATTACCTCCCCTAATCATTCTTTTTCTTCCCATCTTCTCCACAAATCTCCTTAGTCACTTCCCATTAGACTCCACCTATCTAGACACATCCTCATCATCCACTCTTTACACAAGGAGCATCAAAGGCAAGGAAAGGATCAAGCTTACAAAAGGAGACCCATGGGTGATTTCCTAATCTTTTACTTGCCTTCCCTTTGATTGTAATATGTGTAATTAAATCCCCTTTCTAGGGTTTTGATGTGAGAACATTTGGATTGGGATTTGCTTAAGCTTTAATATATTTTTAATTTCTATTTGTGTTCTATTCATTTTATAATTAGATTCTTTGCATTATGTAATTGACATGTATACCCACTAGTTGATTATAATCTTGCTTAGGATAATTTGTTATATAATCTTGATTGGATTGACAACCTTGATGGATTGAGAACATAGTGAATAGGATAGATTGTCGGAGGGTATATCAACCACGATAATCTAAGCCGTTAATTGTAACAAACCGATCCCGCCGTGACCCCCTTTCCTTAATCGGTTAGGCATTGCGGTGGGAAGTTGTTTAAGGTTCATAATAATGGCCTAAACACATTTTAGAAATCAATTGGTTAACATTTATGAGATCCGTTCACTAAAGTAGCTTGATAAGCATTTCCCGTAATTCATTTGTGATCCCATTAATTCCCTAGCTATTCTCTTAATTGATTATTCCATTATCTTATCTAGATTTGTTAAGTATTCTTTTATTAGTTTATTAGGTTTATTTTTCATGTATGTTTGGTGGCTTGACAACCCATTCACTCATCCATATTTTTATGATTTATTTTATTGCATATAGATTAGTTAATTTATTCAACTAATCACTCTAATTCCCTGTGGAACGAATCTAAGCTTACCACAATACTCATTTTCAAATCTTAAAATATATTGCGTAAATATTCATTTTATAACATTCTTTTGGTAATTCGCAATTTGGTAACGACACAAAAAGCGAGTCATCAAAATGGCGCCGCTGCCGGGGAATTAAAGCGGTTGTTGAATCAATTAACTTTTCTTTCTTTAGGTTTTATTAATTTTTAGCTTTTTAGTTGTTTTTAGTCTTTTAGTTTCTTTTTTACTTCTTTGGTAGTTTTTGTTTCTTTTGTTTCAGGATTCTATGGATTTCTTCATGCAAAATCAAGGGCCTAGCTACGAGACTCATGGGAATGGCTTCAATGCGGATTGGTGGATGAACCAAGATTCCTTCTCATCATGCCAATCAAATGCCATAGATGATGAGAGGAAAAATTTCATGGAGGATCACTTTCGGGAGATTGAGAGCATCCATGCTTCTCAACGAAAGACCATGGAGTTATTCCAATCCGCACAACGAGCACATGAGGAGAGGATGTCCAACCATGTGATCCCTAGTTGGCCGGATCAATCAATAGAATCGGTGTATCCCAAGCAAGGGAGGATGAGGAGCCGTGTGCATGCTCTTGTGCAAGTATTTGAGAAGAATGCGGAAGTTGAGGAAGAACCGCCAAGGAACCAAGAGCAAGGCACGGAATTGGAAGAACGATTAGCTTTACTTCAAGAGAGATTGGTGAAAACCTCCCAAGGGAAGGAAGAGTTGGAAAGAAAAATACAACTCATGGTAAAGGAGTTGGAAGAAAAGGAGGCCTTGGGGAAGGTGAAGATTGAAGAGCTTGAAGTGAAAAATGAGGAGCTCACTCTTGAAGTAAACATGCTCAAAGAAGAAAATGCTACCTTACGAAGGAAGGTAGGAGAAGTCTCCAACAAGAACAAGGAGTTGGAAATACAAGTTGGGAGACTTGAAGTTGAGAGGAATTCCACATCAAAGGAATTCAAAGACCTTGCAAGGCTATTTGAAGAATTCGAAGAAGAATGCGCAAGGAAGACAAGGAAGATGCTTATGGAAGCGGAGCGGAAGGCAAAAGCTTTGGAAGAAACGAATGAGGCACTTGGTAGGAAGGATGAAGCCCTCAAGATAGCAAAAGTGAAGGAGTGTGACTACATTGTCTATGTAGACAAGGTGGAAAAAGAGGTCAAGGCGCTACAAATGAAGCAACATCAAAGGCCACATAGTCACCAACCAAGAGGGAGTTTTCTTAACCATCCTCCTACTTGCTATTTTTGTTTTCAAAAAGGGCACTTCAAAGCTCATTGTTTTAAATTCCATAAGCATGAAAAATTGAAAAAGTCTAGGAATAGGAAGAGTCCACCTAGAGTCAAGCAAATTTGGGTAAGAAAAGACTTGGTTGAACAAGTTAGACCCAAAAGAAAAGAAAAGGGGAAATCAACTCAACTTGTTTGGGTTGTGAAAAAGAACATATTTCCAAACTTGATAAAACCTCCTTTAGTTGATGACACCCCTAGCACATGTACATAATTTTGAAAAAAAAATTTGAGCATTTTATTTTTTATGCTTTATTTGTTTAGTTATTTCTTTTCAATAAATGGTGTTCCAAAATCTTGTTGGCAATTGCATGTATTGATTATATTTTGCCGGAACTTTCTAATATGCTTAGTGCTTGTATAGATTTTTCTATTGCTTCTTGAGGAAGCAAGTGAGTGTTGCTTGTGCGATAAGCAAGGTTCTTTATCTCTTGGGAAGAAACAAAGACAACTTGCAAGTCTTGGAGGGACGAGCAAGCCAAGAGTGCTCATAAAAAGGGCGAGGACTTTATCCTAAGGAAGCAACATTGTGAGAGTTCGATGTGCGGGAGCACCATGCCACGTCTTGCCTAGACGTTAAATCGTGCGCTTGGTGGGAGGCAACCCACCTAGGTACATTTCTTTTCTAGTTTAAATTTCGTTTTTGTCTTTATTTTATTTTTGCTTAGAATAAGGTTGTGAGTTGTTTGTGATAGTGGATCTAGGCTTTGAATGATCATATATTTTATCCACATGGATTGTGATGATAACTCTTGATGAACTTGCATTGATATATCTCTTGAGTTGATTATGAGCATATAGGATATTCTTGAGACACTTGATTTAAATTTTGGGATAAATTTTAAAATGGACATTGATGTGTAGTTAAACTCTTTGATTGAGGATGTGTTGTGCCGAATTTACCGGTATATGCCCCAAAGACATTGAGGACAATGTCTAATTTAGGTTTGGGGGTGTGTGTGCAATATCATCTCTTGTTTGCAATTATGTGCAAAAACATTTTGAGCCTAAATTTTTCAAAATTTTTCGAAAATCTTGTGATAATGCCATGCTTGAGCATACTTTGCTTGTTGAGATTGTGCCTTTGTGTGTGCAAGTAAGGATTTGTGTATCTTTGCCGTGCTTAGTTTAGATTAACTTCATGCCATTTAGGGTTGCATTGCTCAAAGCGCGCTAGTTCTTTTCTCTTGATGTTGAGTGAATATTCAATTGTGCTTGAAGGTTAGGAATTAATAGTGGAGACTTCCCGTGAGGTTCACAAACACGGCCTTAAAAAGCGTTTTTGAGGGAAAGTTTTCACTCTTTAAACACTCTTTCAAACACACATGTTATGCATATTTAAAATGTCTCATTCGTACTTAAATGTTGTTTGCCATAGAACATATGGACTGCTTGTGGATGCCTTGATTGACTTTGTGGACAAACCTTTAGATATGATTTTAGGCAATGCATGTGAAAAACCACCAAATTGGCCTAAATACTTCCTATCCCTCTATGTGTGTGCTCCATAGCCCATTTGAAGCCAAACACAATTAAGCTTTTCATTCATGAACCACATCAACATGAAACCATATAGCCTAAACACTAGACTTACCTTGTACCAAATGGTTTGCTAAGGCTTAGGGGTTGAATGTAAGCTTTGAGGAGTATCAAAATGTAAGGCGTGTACTTAGGCAAATATGTATGTGCAAACACATGAAAAAGATGAAATGCAATGCTTGAAAAGAAAAAGAAAAGACAAGCAAAGAAAAGAAAAGAAAAGCATAGCAAAAGAAAGAAAAGAAAAAGAAAATGATGAATGAGGCACAAAATGCCTAGATCAATTTTGTAGAATTAAATGAGCTACTCAATGAAAATTAAGAGTAGAAAAATGCACAAAGTAAATTGTAAGCCTAGACGCCTAGTGTGGAATATGCAAGTTGTAATGAGTATGTTGTGCTTAATTAGAATGTATGCCTTAGTGTGACCTTTGGGTGTTTGCAATCCATTTTTCCCATTTATTGTCTCACCATTCACCTTTGGCCCCATTACAACCAAATGAAAAGACCTATTTGATCTTTAGGGATGTCCACTTTGGAAATTTTGGTTGATGCATGTTCTTTCCGTTCATGGTTTTCAATTCCATTCATGAGACAAATTCTTAGAAATTGTGTTTTTAAATGATCATGTGCAATTATATTTGATATTTTGAGCATAAACTCATATTGCATATGGATTGTGAGTGAAGCCTAGGATTCCGTGAGAAAATGAGAGAATCCGGTAAGGATTAGATGTCGAGGCGAATTACATTCTTTTCCTAATGGCACTTTAGTTTTGAAGCTTAAGCATCTTGAATGTGGAATCGCGTTGCGTGCAATGTTTACTTAGAGTGGCATGTCTTTAATCTTTATTTAGCATATCTTACATGCATTATTTCCTAATGAGTACAACGTTGGTTTAATCTCTTCACTTTTGGTTTTGCAAGTTGAAATATTGGCTTTTGAGTCTTTTGCAAAGAGTTGGTGCTTTATTGTGATTATTTGATTTTTAGATACATGTCCATTGTGTGCTTATGTTTGTTTTGCTCGAGGACGAGCAAAAGATAGGTTTGGGGGTATTTGATCGAACCAAAATTGGTATGATTTTGGCCCTCATTTCCTTCTCCTTTTGCTTGATTCTTGGGCATTATCCAGTGATTTAATGGTGTAAAATCAAGTGTTTCAGGTTTTATTAGGTTTCAAGAGCATTTGGGATGAAGATGAGGACTTGGGTGCAAAAAGGCTCACAAATGGGAAGAAACAGGGCATTTTCGCCACTTAGACATAAGGAGGTCGCTACATGGGCGCCATGGCGACAGAGGATTCTTCAAGTCATCAGAAGGTCGCCATTTGGTCGCCACTTGAGCGCCATGGCGACAGAGGAAATTGCAAAGCATCTTATGGTCGCCATTTGAGGTCGCCATGGCGACCTACACTTGCAAATGGCGACCACATAGGAATTCCAACGTAGGAATTCCAAAGTGGGAAGGGTCGCCACTTGGTCGCCATTTGGTCGCCATGGCGACAGAAGAACCAAGAGAGGTCGCCATTTGAGGTCGCCATGGCGACCTAGAAGCACAAGTGGCGACCACGTTGGAATTCCAGCGTAGGAATTCCTGTGTTGGCATTCAAGAGGGGTATTCTTGTCATTTCATACCCATTTCATACCCTAGCTTTTCACACCTATAAATACATCACATTTTTCCTCTTTTGGACAACTCTTGACCACCAAGAAACCTCCTTTCTCCACCATTCCTTTTCTCTCCATTTTCTCTCCTACCTAAACTTAACATCTAGATTACCTCCCCTAATCATTCTTTTTCTTCCCATCTTCTCCACAAATCTCCTTAGTCACTTCCCATTAGACTCCACCTATCTAGACACATCCTCATCATCCACTCTTTACACAAGGAGCATCAAAGGCAAGGAAAGGATCAAGCTTACAAAAGGAGACCCATGGGTGATTTCCTAATCTTTTACTTGCCTTCCCTTTGATTGTAATATGTGTAATTAAATCCCCTTTCTAGGGTTTTGATGTGAGAACATTTGGATTGGGATTTGCTTAAGCTTTAATATATTTTTAATTTCTATTTGTGTTCTATTCATTTTATAATTAGATTCTTTGCATTATGTAATTGACATGTATACCCACTAGTTGATTATAATCTTGCTTAGGATAATTTGTTATATAATCTTGATTGGATTGACAACCTTGATGGATTGAGAACATAGTGAATAGGATAGATTGTCGGAGGGTATATCAACCACGATAATCTAAGCCGTTAATTGTAACAAACCGATCCCGCCGTGACCCCCTTTCCTTAATCGGTTAGGCATTGCGGTGGGAAGTTGTTTAAGGTTCATAATAATGGCCTAAACACATTTTAGAAATCAATTGGTTAACATTTATGAGATCCGTTCACTAAAGTAGCTTGATAAGCATTTCCCGTAATTCATTTGTGATCCCATTAATTCCCTAGCTATTCTCTTAATTGATTATTCCATTATCTTATCTAGATTTGTTAAGTATTCTTTTATTAGTTTATTAGGTTTATTTTTCATGTATGTTTGGTGGCTTGACAACCCATTCACTCATCCATATTTTTATGATTTATTTTATTGCATATAGATTAGTTAATTTATTCAACTAATCACTCTAATTCCCTGTGGAACGAATCTAAGCTTACCACAATACTCATTTTCAAATCTTAAAATATATTGCGTAAATATTCATTTTATAACATTCTTTTGGTAATTCGCAATTTGGTAACGACACAAAAAGCGAGTCATCAAAATGGCGCCGCTGCCGGGGAATTAAAGCGGTTGTTGAATCAATTAACTTTTCTTTCTTTAGGTTTTATTAATTTTTAGCTTTTTAGTTGTTTTTAGTCTTTTAGTTTCTTTTTTACTTCTTTGGTAGTTTTTGTTTCTTTTGTTTCAGGATTCTATGGATTTCTTCATGCAAAATCAAGGGCCTAGCTACGAGACTCATGGGAATGGCTTCAATGCGGATTGGTGGATGAACCAAGATTCCTTCTCATCATGCCAATCAAATGCCATAGATGATGAGAGGAAAAATTTCATGGAGGATCACTTTCGGGAGATTGAGAGCATCCATGCTTCTCAACGAAAGACCATGGAGTTATTCCAATCCGCACAACGAGCACATGAGGAGAGGATGTCCAACCATGTGATCCCTAGTTGGCCGGATCAATCAATAGAATCGGTGTATCCCAAGCAAGGGAGGATGAGGAGCCGTGTGCATGCTCTTGTGCAAGTATTTGAGAAGAATGCGGAAGTTGAGGAAGAACCGCCAAGGAACCAAGAGCAAGGCACGGAATTGGAAGAACGATTAGCTTTACTTCAAGAGAGATTGGTGAAAACCTCCCAAGGGAAGGAAGAGTTGGAAAGAAAAATACAACTCATGGTAAAGGAGTTGGAAGAAAAGGAGGCCTTGGGGAAGGTGAAGATTGAAGAGCTTGAAGTGAAAAATGAGGAGCTCACTCTTGAAGTAAACATGCTCAAAGAAGAAAATGCTACCTTACGAAGGAAGGTAGGAGAAGTCTCCAACAAGAACAAGGAGTTGGAAATACAAGTTGGGAGACTTGAAGTTGAGAGGAATTCCACATCAAAGGAATTCAAAGACCTTGCAAGGCTATTTGAAGAATTCGAAGAAGAATGCGCAAGGAAGACAAGGAAGATGCTTATGGAAGCGGAGCGGAAGGCAAAAGCTTTGGAAGAAACGAATGAGGCACTTGGTAGGAAGGATGAAGCCCTCAAGATAGCAAAAGTGAAGGAGTGTGACTACATTGTCTATGTAGACAAGGTGGAAAAAGAGGTCAAGGCGCTACAAATGAAGCAACATCAAAGGCCACATAGTCACCAACCAAGAGGGAGTTTTCTTAACCATCCTCCTACTTGCTATTTTTGTTTTCAAAAAGGGCACTTCAAAGCTCATTGTTTTAAATTCCATAAGCATGAAAAATTGAAAAAGTCTAGGAATAGGAAGAGTCCACCTAGAGTCAAGCAAATTTGGGTAAGAAAAGACTTGGTTGAACAAGTTAGACCCAAAAGAAAAGAAAAGGGGAAATCAACTCAACTTGTTTGGGTTGTGAAAAAGAACATATTTCCAAACTTGATAAAACCTCCTTTAGTTGATGACACCCCTAGCACATGTACATAATTTTGAAAAAAAAATTTGAGCATTTTATTTTTTATGCTTTATTTGTTTAGTTATTTCTTTTCAATAAATGGTGTTCCAAAATCTTGTTGGCAATTGCATGTATTGATTATATTTTGCCGGAACTTTCTAATATGCTTAGTGCTTGTATAGATTTTTCTATTGCTTCTTGAGGAAGCAAGTGAGTGTTGCTTGTGCGATAAGCAAGGTTCTTTATCTCTTGGGAAGAAACAAAGACAACTTGCAAGTCTTGGAGGGACGAGCAAGCCAAGAGTGCTCATAAAAAGGGCGAGGACTTTATCCTAAGGAAGCAACATTGTGAGAGTTCGATGTGCGGGAGCACCATGCCACGTCTTGCCTAGACGTTAAATCGTGCGCTTGGTGGGAGGCAACCCACCTAGGTACATTTCTTTTCTAGTTTAAATTTCGTTTTTGTCTTTATTTTATTTTTGCTTAGAATAAGGTTGTGAGTTGTTTGTGATAGTGGATCTAGGCTTTGAATGATCATATATTTTATCCACATGGATTGTGATGATAACTCTTGATGAACTTGCATTGATATATCTCTTGAGTTGATTATGAGCATATAGGATATTCTTGAGACACTTGATTTAAATTTTGGGATAAATTTTAAAATGGACATTGATGTGTAGTTAAACTCTTTGATTGAGGATGTGTTGTGCCGAATTTACCGGTATATGCCCCAAAGACATTGAGGACAATGTCTAATTTAGGTTTGGGGGTGTGTGTGCAATATCATCTCTTGTTTGCAATTATGTGCAAAAACATTTTGAGCCTAAATTTTTCAAAATTTTTCGAAAATCTTGTGATAATGCCATGCTTGAGCATACTTTGCTTGTTGAGATTGTGCCTTTGTGTGTGCAAGTAAGGATTTGTGTATCTTTGCCGTGCTTAGTTTAGATTAACTTCATGCCATTTAGGGTTGCATTGCTCAAAGCGCGCTAGTTCTTTTCTCTTGATGTTGAGTGAATATTCAATTGTGCTTGAAGGTTAGGAATTAATAGTGGAGACTTCCCGTGAGGTTCACAAACACGGCCTTAAAAAGCGTTTTTGAGGGAAAGTTTTCACTCTTTAAACACTCTTTCAAACACACATGTTATGCATATTTAAAATGTCTCATTCGTACTTAAATGTTGTTTGCCATAGAACATATGGACTGCTTGTGGATGCCTTGATTGACTTTGTGGACAAACCTTTAGATATGATTTTAGGCAATGCATGTGAAAAACCACCAAATTGGCCTAAATACTTCCTATCCCTCTATGTGTGTGCTCCATAGCCCATTTGAAGCCAAACACAATTAAGCTTTTCATTCATGAACCACATCAACATGAAACCATATAGCCTAAACACTAGACTTACCTTGTACCAAATGGTTTGCTAAGGCTTAGGGGTTGAATGTAAGCTTTGAGGAGTATCAAAATGTAAGGCGTGTACTTAGGCAAATATGTATGTGCAAACACATGAAAAAGATGAAATGCAATGCTTGAAAAGAAAAAGAAAAGACAAGCAAAGAAAAGAAAAGAAAAGCATAGCAAAAGAAAGAAAAGAAAAAGAAAATGATGAATGAGGCACAAAATGCCTAGATCAATTTTGTAGAATTAAATGAGCTACTCAATGAAAATTAAGAGTAGAAAAATGCACAAAGTAAATTGTAAGCCTAGACGCCTAGTGTGGAATATGCAAGTTGTAATGAGTATGTTGTGCTTAATTAGAATGTATGCCTTAGTGTGACCTTTGGGTGTTTGCAATCCATTTTTCCCATTTATTGTCTCACCATTCACCTTTGGCCCCATTACAACCAAATGAAAAGACCTATTTGATCTTTAGGGATGTCCACTTTGGAAATTTTGGTTGATGCATGTTCTTTCCGTTCATGGTTTTCAATTCCATTCATGAGACAAATTCTTAGAAATTGTGTTTTTAAATGATCATGTGCAATTATATTTGATATTTTGAGCATAAACTCATATTGCATATGGATTGTGAGTGAAGCCTAGGATTCCGTGAGAAAATGAGAGAATCCGGTAAGGATTAGATGTCGAGGCGAATTACATTCTTTTCCTAATGGCACTTTAGTTTTGAAGCTTAAGCATCTTGAATGTGGAATCGCGTTGCGTGCAATGTTTACTTAGAGTGGCATGTCTTTAATCTTTATTTAGCATATCTTACATGCATTATTTCCTAATGAGTACAACGTTGGTTTAATCTCTTCACTTTTGGTTTTGCAAGTTGAAATATTGGCTTTTGAGTCTTTTGCAAAGAGTTGGTGCTTTATTGTGATTATTTGATTTTTAGATACATGTCCATTGTGTGCTTATGTTTGTTTTGCTCGAGGACGAGCAAAAGATAGGTTTGGGGGTATTTGATCGAACCAAAATTGGTATGATTTTGGCCCTCATTTCCTTCTCCTTTTGCTTGATTCTTGGGCATTATCCAGTGATTTAATGGTGTAAAATCAAGTGTTTCAGGTTTTATTAGGTTTCAAGAGCATTTGGGATGAAGATGAGGACTTGGGTGCAAAAAGGCTCACAAATGGGAAGAAACAGGGCATTTTCGCCACTTAGACATAAGGAGGTCGCTACATGGGCGCCATGGCGACAGAGGATTCTTCAAGTCATCAGAAGGTCGCCATTTGGTCGCCACTTGAGCGCCATGGCGACAGAGGAAATTGCAAAGCATCTTATGGTCGCCATTTGAGGTCGCCATGGCGACCTACACTTGCAAATGGCGACCACATAGGAATTCCAACGTAGGAATTCCAAAGTGGGAAGGGTCGCCACTTGGTCGCCATTTGGTCGCCATGGCGACAGAAGAACCAAGAGAGGTCGCCATTTGAGGTCGCCATGGCGACCTAGAAGCACAAGTGGCGACCACGTTGGAATTCCAGCGTAGGAATTCCTGTGTTGGCATTCAAGAGGGGTATTCTTGTCATTTCATACCCATTTCATACCCTAGCTTTTCACACCTATAAATACATCACATTTTTCCTCTTTTGGACAACTCTTGACCACCAAGAAACCTCCTTTCTCCACCATTCCTTTTCTCTCCATTTTCTCTCCTACCTAAACTTAACATCTAGATTACCTCCCCTAATCATTCTTTTTCTTCCCATCTTCTCCACAAATCTCCTTAGTCACTTCCCATTAGACTCCACCTATCTAGACACATCCTCATCATCCACTCTTTACACAAGGAGCATCAAAGGCAAGGAAAGGATCAAGCTTACAAAAGGAGACCCATGGGTGATTTCCTAATCTTTTACTTGCCTTCCCTTTGATTGTAATATGTGTAATTAAATCCCCTTTCTAGGGTTTTGATGTGAGAACATTTGGATTGGGATTTGCTTAAGCTTTAATATATTTTTAATTTCTATTTGTGTTCTATTCATTTTATAATTAGATTCTTTGCATTATGTAATTGACATGTATACCCACTAGTTGATTATAATCTTGCTTAGGATAATTTGTTATATAATCTTGATTGGATTGACAACCTTGATGGATTGAGAACATAGTGAATAGGATAGATTGTCGGAGGGTATATCAACCACGATAATCTAAGCCGTTAATTGTAACAAACCGATCCCGCCGTGACCCCCTTTCCTTAATCGGTTAGGCATTGCGGTGGGAAGTTGTTTAAGGTTCATAATAATGGCCTAAACACATTTTAGAAATCAATTGGTTAACATTTATGAGATCCGTTCACTAAAGTAGCTTGATAAGCATTTCCCGTAATTCATTTGTGATCCCATTAATTCCCTAGCTATTCTCTTAATTGATTATTCCATTATCTTATCTAGATTTGTTAAGTATTCTTTTATTAGTTTATTAGGTTTATTTTTCATGTATGTTTGGTGGCTTGACAACCCATTCACTCATCCATATTTTTATGATTTATTTTATTGCATATAGATTAGTTAATTTATTCAACTAATCACTCTAATTCCCTGTGGAACGAATCTAAGCTTACCACAATACTCATTTTCAAATCTTAAAATATATTGCGTAAATATTCATTTTATAACATTCTTTTGGTAATTCGCAATTTGGTAACGACACAAAAAGCGAGTCATCAGGGGTCCAAGACCAAAGACCAAACAAAGGCGCCCGACGCCAAAGGAGACAAACAGAAGAACAGAGCACGGGATTGTCGGGATGGACGGCGAGCATACGACCCGAAAACCGATCAACCGCGGCAGAAGTTCCAAGGTAGATATACAAATTACACCCCACTAAAGAAAGATCAAGGTGAAATCTTGGCAATCCTAGAAGAGAAGAACATGTCAAAAGAGCCACCTAAGCAGTCAACATATGCTCGGAGGGACACCACCAAATATTGCCGTTTCCATAAGGAGAACGGGCACGAGACATCCAAGTGTTTCCAGTTAAGAGACCACATTGAAACCCTCATCAGGGAAGGACACCTGAAAGACATTGTCCTCAAAAAGGTGGACAAGACGGAGGGACAGAAGGATAGCCGGCAGGACGGACAGGCAAGAAAGTTCAGTCTAAAGAAAGCTGAGGATGAAGGAGCGATTAACACCATCTTTGGAGGACCGGCAACTGGAAAGAGTAACAGGGAAAGGACCCAGGAAATCCGGGAGGCCATGGAGGCACGGAGAGACCTGGATGTTAATTCCATTGAACCCGACCCGAAAAGAATCAAAGAAGGATGGGATCCGATCATATTCACAGAAGCTGACTCACATGGAGTGGATGTTAAGCCAAATGACGCACTAGTAATCGGTGCGCGAATCGGTCATAGAGAGGTTCATCGAATTCTGATTGACAATGGGAGTTCAGCGGATATTCTAAGTGCAGAAGTATATGACCAACTGAGGTTAGATAGAAAAGACCTACAGCCGTTTCCCACGCCCCTTAGAGGATTTGGGGGAGTTGAGGTAAGGTCGCTAGGAACAGTGAAATTACCCGTGAAGATCGGAACGATACCTTGCCAAAAAACTGTGTTACTCGACTTTGTGGTAGTAGATACAGAAAACTGGCCGTACAACGCTTTATTGGGCCGACCATTCTTGAACAAAACCAAAGCAGTGACAGCAACATATGCCCTCATGATGAAGTTCCCGACAGAATACGGGGTAGGGGTGGTTAAGGGGTCACAAAAGATAGCCCAAAGAGCAAACTTGTCAGTATACAAAGATAGGGAAGTACACCAAGTGTACGCGGTAACGGCCAAGCACAAAGGGGAAGAACTAGAAGAGCAGGCAGAAGTGCCAAAAGAATTTGAATTGGACCCCAGAGAAGAACTTGAAATCAGAAAGGATGAGCCGACCGAAGAAGTAGCGCTGAATCCAGTGGACCCGAGTAAGACAGTGAAGGTGGGGGCAAGCTTAAATATGCACGTCAAAACCTAACTTGTCACACTGCTAAGAAAATATGAGGATGTTTTTGCTTGGGGTCACGAGGATATGCTGGGAGTAGACCCGAAAGTGATATCACATTGCCTATCCATCAACCCAGAATCCCGACCAGTGGTACAAAAGAGAAGATTGTTCAATCCAGAGAGAAGCGTCGCAATCAAGAAAGAAGTGGAGAAGTTACTTTCCGCAGGATCAATAAGGGAAGTCAAGTACCCGGAGTGGGTAGCCAATGTAGTATTGGTCAAGAAAAAGAATAACCAATGGAGGATGTGTGTAGATTTCACTGACCTAAACAAGGCTTGCCCAAAAGACAGTTTCCCACTACCGAGGATTGACCAGTTGGTAGACGCAACGGCAGGATATGAGTTGCTAAGTTTCATGGATGCCTACTCGGGATACAATCAGATCCGGATGAACAAAGCAGACGAAGAAAAAACATCTTTCACCACGGATCAAGGTTTGTATTGCTACAAAGTAATGCCGTTCGGATTAAAAAATGCTGGAGCAACGTACCAAAGGTCGGTGAACCGGATGTTTGCTCGGCAGATTGGGAGAAACATGGAAGTCTATGTGGATGACATGCTAACCAAGAGCACTACGGCAGAAAAACATTCGGAGGATTTGAAGGAAACCTTCGATGTTCTGAGGAGATATAAAATGAAGCTTAATCCCAGTAAATGTGTGTTCAGAGTACCCTCGGGGAGGTTTCTAGGTTTTCAAGTTCACCAAAGGGGAATTGAGGTAAATCCTGAGAAAATCAGAGCACTAGAAGGAATGGCTTCACCAAAGACGTTGAAAGATGTACAAAGGCTGACGGGATGTCTTGCATCACTCAATCGGTTCATTGCCAAGTCAATAGACAAATGCGCTCCATTCTTCAGGGCAATAAAAAAAGGGAAAGGGCTCGAATGGAATACAGAATGTGAAGAGGCCTTTCAGAAGTTGAAAAAATATTTGGGGAAAGCACCCATCCTCTCAAAACCGATGGTGGGAGAAACATTGTACTTATACCTGTCAGTCACGAAGGTGGCGACAAGTTCGGTGTTAATCCGGTTAGAAGAAGGGATACAAAAACCAGTGTATTACACAAGCAAGGCATTGTTACCAGCAGAAACCAGGTATTCTCCGGCAGAAAAAATAGCACTAGCACTAATCACATCGGCCAGGAAACTGATGCCATATTTCCAAGCGCATACGATAGAAGTGTACACTGACTGTCCATTGAAACTAATTCTTCAAAAGCCGGAGGTGTCGGGAAGGCTGACCAAATGGGCAGTGGAGCTGAGCGAATATGACATCAGATACACACCTAAAGCGGCGATTAAAGGTCAGGCGGTATCAGATTTTATAGCAGAATTTACCGAGCCAGATGCCGAGGTAAGAAGGGCAATGGAAGATGAACAGACTGGTAAATTACAATGGAAGTTGCATGTAGACGGGCCATCGAACACACATGGCAGCGGGGCAGGAATAGTCATAACAACCCCCGAGGGAGATACCGTGGAATGTGCCATGAGATTCGATTTCAAAGCAACCAACAATCAAGCGGAGTATGAAGCCTTGTTGGCCGGCCTAAGGGTCTGCATAGCATTAGGGGCCGACGAGCTGGAAATTTACAGCGATTCACAAGTTGTGGTCAATCAAGTACTGGACGAGTACCAGGCAAGGGAAGAGCACATGATAGTTTATTTGGACATCGCAAAAAGGCTACTTAAAAAGTTCAAAGTGTACAAAATCTCTCAGATCCCTCGGGAAGAAAACGAGAAAGCAGATGCTTTGTCCAAATTAGCTTCAGCCACAACGAGCATCAGATCCAAAGCAATACCAGTGGCACATCTAACTAAGCCGAGTATAGCAGAATCAGAGGAAATCATGGTAGCAGAGATCCGGCCAAGCCCAAGCGACTGGACATACAAACTCAGGAAGTACTTGGAGGAAAACATACTACCGGAGGATGCAGTGGAAGCAAAACGCATCAGATACAGGTCAACCCGGTATACAATTTTAAGGGGAGAATTATACAGGAGAGGATTCTCGAAAGTACTGCAAAGATGTGTGGCCGGCGAAGAAACCCAAAAAATCCTAGAAAGTGTCCACAGTGGAGTGTGTGGGAACCATACTGGGGGTAAAAGCCTAGCACACAAGGTACTTAGGCAAGGTTTCTACTGGCCGACCCTGTTCGCAGAAGCGCAGCGATTCGCCGAGAGTTGTGAAACATGCCAAAGAATAGCAAACGATATTCGGTAACCCCCAGAGTTACTCAGAAGCCTAACCTCACCGTGGCCCTTCGCCATGTGGGGACTCGACCTAATAGGACCAATGCCCACAGGAACAAAGGGAGGGGCAAAGCACGCCATTGTGGCAGTGGACTACTTCACCAAATGGGCAGAAGCGGAAGCACTGGTACACATAACGGAGGCAAACACCACCAGCTTTGTCAAGAAGAATATCATATATAGGTTCGGGATCCCGAGTATCATTATAACTGACAACGGAACCCAGTTCGACAACAGAAAGTTCAGAGAAATGTGTGAAGAATTCAAGATCACGAACTATTACGCATCACCAGCTCACCCTCAAACCAATGGTCAGACAGAGGCTGTGAATAAAGTGATCAAGCATATGCTGAAAGCGAAACTGGAGGCAAAGAAGGGTGGCTGGGCGGACAAACTGCCCGAGGTGTTGTGGGCGTACCGAACCACTATGAGGTCGTCCACCGGGGAGACTCCTTTCGCGCTGGCATTCGGGACAGAAGCTGTAATCCCAGCAGAAACAACTTTTACATCCCCCAGGATACAGTTATACAGCCCCGAGCACAATGTGAATATGCTGCAGCAGAACTTAGACGAACTTGAGGAAATCAGAGATACGGCACAGGTCAGAAATTCCGCGTACCAGCAAAGGGCTGCGAGGTATTACAATTCCCACGTTCGTGAGCGGAGATTTCAACTCGGAGACTTGGTGCTGAGAAGAGTGTCCCCAAACACCAAAGATAAGTCCTCAGGATCTCTCGCCGATAAGTGGGAAGGGCCATACATCATCAAAGGGGCTGTAGGACACGGGGCCTACATGATAGCCCGACCAGAGGGAAGTCTAATACCCCGACCATGCAACGCACAATATCTAAAGATCTTCTATCCTTGAGGGGTCTGACCGCGTTTTTATAACGCAACTTATTCTGCTTTAGCCCGTGTTTTAGTTTCTGCCTTTATTATTTCAGGTCTATTTCTTAGTTTCATAATCATGTTCATCTAACGAAATTCATGTTGATCATTCAATAAAGTTCAGTTGCTAGTACGGAGTAAGTCAACAGAATTGATAATCCATGAGCAAAATTTCGACAGCGGCCCACCAAAAGTTGGTCGAATAAACCGGAAAATATGGGCGCCATAAAACCGTGAAAAAGCGGACGAGTGGTGCCCGAAGGGCGGAAAAGCTATAGTAGCATGCCCGCCTAGCTAAAGCGATAAGAACGTATCCCTTAGCAGAGAGGCAAAACCGAGGCACCAGAATAAACTGGAAAACTGCTCGGAGCGCTGCTAGAAAGACTAGTGAGACGCGCAGTCGTGTTGGCCTGTACAAAGTACCCCAGCGATTCGGCAAAACCTTGCACAGATAAAACCGGGAGACGTCCTAGGTAACTTGTGCAAGGACCTTGACGTATGGCCGTGGCGAGCCTCGGTGTAACGTTGAGGTAAGAAATCAAAAATCCAAAGGCCAATTACATGAGATACTCGGCCAGAGCTAGCTACCAGTTAAATAAGAAACGCGGTTCAAACTGTTTGAAAGCCAGTTACATGAGATACTCGGCCAAAACTAGTTACCAGTTAAATAAGATACTCGGTTTACCCAACTAAAGTGCCAAAAAATAAAGCACCTAGGCAAGGTAAAGATGGGGATTCCCGAAGGACTAAAATCCCTAAGGACCCCCAAGTTCGAAGAATTCCAAGGATAGGCAGGCGGAATAAATTTGGATTGTCCCATTCAGACATTCAACTGTATATGTGAAAAGAATCCGTTTATATATGTGAAAAGAATACAGGTATATTTGTGCTATACAAATATAGTTACATACATGTATAGTTGTGCTATACAAATATAGTTACAACTTGTTACACTGCTACAAAAAAAAAAAAAAAAAAAAAAAAAAAAAAAAAGGGCTTGAAGTCAAGAGGCTCAGGAGGGTGGCGCTGGGGGTCGGGAGCTGCTTCCGCCAACATCGGGATCAGGCTCCATCACATACTCACTCAGCAAGCTGTCGTTCGAAGGCCAAACAATGACATCCTCCTCCTCATCGACCATCCAGTCGGCATAGTCAACCCCGGGGACGGGCCCCAAATCGGGTGTCTCGTTGTCGATCCCTGCCTTTTCACAGGCATAAAACGTGGAGAAGGAGTCAGCGGAAGGAACCTCGAGGTGCATGGGATGTGGCGCTTTACCCTTACTTCTGCAATACGCTCGCCACTCCCTCATCTGGGCCCGAAGAGACTCCAGAGAGGTATCCACATGCTTTTTGATTGATAGGCTCCAGTTGGCCCTAGCCCGATCAGTCGCCCTACTCTTCTGCTTGAAAAATTCACCAGCCGAGACCATTCCCCGCTGGAACTCGCGCAGAAGCAAAGCATCATAGGTTGGAGACCTCTTGAACCGATCAACACTTTGTAGTTCCAGCTCCAGCCTAGCTTCCTTCGATAGGGACCTAACTGTCAAGGCCTGACGCTCCAAGTCTTCGATTCGGCGCTCGTAAGCAAACTTGGCGTCCTCAGCGGACTGCTCAGCCTGGAGCAAAGCATCCTGAGTGGATGACAACTGATCCCGTAGAACCTTGACCTCATCAGTGGCGGAAGAAGCTTGCTGCTCCGCCTCCAGCTGCCGAGCCAGGCATTGATCCAAAAGCACCTGACTCGACTTAGCACCCTCCCGACTAGCCAGCTCAGCCCGAGAACAGCAGTTCTCGCTTTCCTTTAGCTGGGCTTCTAGCCGCCTTATTCTGTCCGCTTGGGCTTCGCCTCGGCCAGCATCTGCAGCAAGTAAATAAAAAAGAAGAAATGCAAAATCGTAGACATAACCAAGGAATTACTTACGTAAGAAGCGCTGTTGAAAAAGTTACAGAGCCGGTCAGATACAGTCCCCAGCCTGAATTGACTCCAATGATCCTCCCCGATGAAGGCTTGACCTGAAGCCATGGCCCTTAGCATGGTCTCGGGGGTAGGATCATCGGTCTGGGGGGAGGACTCCGAACCGCCAACACTGGTCTCAAGAAGTTTAGCGGTTGAAGCTACCCGAGGAGAATCGGTTAAGCCTTTATTATCCTTGACCTGATCCAGTGGAGGGGCCGCGCCTGCATCCTTTCGAACCACACCCTCCCCTTCGTCATCTGAAGATGAATCTATGTAAGCGACCACTCGGGGGATCTTGGGAGTTGGGCGGCCAGGGGAAAACTAAGCCTTCCTTTTACCAGGCTGATTCCCCCGAGAACTCGGGCCAACCACCTGATCTTCAAAGAACTTGCCAAGCTGCCCCACCTCGACATCGCTGCCTCTAGGGGTAGGAGTGGGATCGGCAGGAACTGGGATCTCCGGAACAGCGGCAGTCAGTCCGGTAGAAGTCGGGACCTCTGGAACGGCCTTGCCCGAGTGCCCCCCGGCTGCTTCAACGCCTTGCGAAGTGTCACTTGGTGTATGTGCAGCAGAACGGGGAGAAGGGGACCCACCAGGGAAGCTTGCCCGCTCAGACTCGGAGGGGTACCCCACCTTTTCTTTCCCCTTGGAAGTAGAAGGACCTTTTTGGTTGCCCTGATCAGCGTCGGTCCTACTTACTCTAAAGAGTCCCGGATCGCCCACGGTTTCAGTCGAATGCGCGGTCATATCATGACCGTGGGCTTCCTCGGGCACATATTCAGGCACCCTCTTTTCCCCGTCTTCATCAGAATCATCCTCGGGAGGGGCTATCCCGGAGTCTCGCTGCCGAAGGGCCTCTTTCCGGCTGGCATCCACAACGCCCTTCATCCGGCGGGCTTGAGCGTCGCAGATTACGTCTACATCAAACACTAAAACAACAACAAAAGAGCCCGAGTCAGTAAATTGATTGCGGAACAAGAATACATAATACAAAATATAACAGTAGACTTACGACGTCTGCGGCACGCGGATATCTGGGGAAAGAGGCGGGCTTTAATCATCTTCCCCTCATTGTATAAATAGGGTTTACCCCTCTTCTCCAAAGGACGGACAGCAGCCCGGGCCAAGGTCTTAAGCTCCTCGTCGGTAAAGGCTGAAGTCATGTGGTTCCATTGGGGCGAGCAGAAGAAGCGAGGAACCCTGCAGGTCAGCCGAGTGCCACCCAGATCGAAACTGATCGATTGGCCCCATCGTTTGCCCACAAAGAACCAACTATTCTTCCAAAATTTGTTTGAGGAGGGGAATCCCCAAACAAACCCCTTCATCTTTTCATCTGTGGTCGGCTCGATTTCACCCTTAACCACCACGTCCTTAGGAACCCAGAGCTCGGATGGGTTCGATTGGAGGAAATAGATTCCCGTCTTCCCCACCGGCCTCAACGAGAAGAAATGTCGGATTTTGCGAGGAGTGGGAGGTGGCCGCTTCATCTTGTGCCACATGTGCCACATGCACATCAAAATCCGGTAGCTGTTCGGAGTCAGCTGAGCCGGAGCAATTCGGGCCTCAGCCAAAAACCACGTAATAAAAGGCTGTAGAGGCAGAGTAACACCGCAGGTGAGCATCGCCCCGTAGATCGCCACATTGCCAGGAGGGGGATTCCATACAGCTCGGCCATCAGCAGGCATCAGCGAAATCACATCGCCATCCAAATCGAACCGCCGCATATACCTGCCTATCTCCTCAGGGCCGACCACATTTGG
Organism: Acer campestre; assembly: GCA_954870605.1. Taxonomy (NCBI): domain Eukaryota; kingdom Viridiplantae; phylum Streptophyta; class Magnoliopsida; order Sapindales; family Sapindaceae; genus Acer; species Acer campestre. The sequence goes on along the minus strand of OX940809.1, from coordinate 23,487,481 downwards.
CTCGACATCATAAGCGCATATGCGCTCGGGAGAGAATGGAATGCGAGCAGCCTTGTGCTCTTCTTCAACATCATTCTCGATAACCCTCTGGGTCCCAACTCGGTTCTCCAGCGAGTGAGAGTCCTTGTAAACTTTGCGGGTGCTCATCTTTTTTCCCGGTCGTCTCCAAGGCCGAATATCAGCAGAAGAAGAAGGAGAATCCGACCAAGCTGCAGGCTGATAGTCGAGAGGCGCTGAGTCCGAGGAAACCGAGTGAACTTCAGGAGATGGAACCTCTGAAGGGGTGAACTTTTCACGATAAACTGCAGAAACGTCAGCGTCAGTGAAATGTGGCTGATCAAAGAGAGGTGGTTTCAGTAAATTATGGACCACTGATGCAGTGTGAGCATCATTTCGCTCAATAGCAATCATACCAACAGTATAAAGACGGTACCTAGTTGCAGAATCCATGAGAACTAACCTCGATATAATGAGAGACGGAGACGAAGAAAACCGCAGAAAAAATCTTCGAGAAAGAGCCTGGGAGTTGAAGCAGAAGAACTCAGAAAGAGCTGGAGAAGTGGTTGAAGTAGAAGAACTCAACAAAAACCAGGAGGTGTGGTTGAAGCAGATGAAGATGCGGTTGCAGTAAATGAACTCAATAAACAAGGGATGCGAGTAAGTTCTTCAAAGAACACACAAAGATTGCAGAAAATAAAGTAAATAAAAGAGAAAAAGCGCCACCACTGCCAGTTTATATAGGCAGCACATTGATTTCAAAAAACACGAAACCCTAGGAGAAACACGAAGAAGCGGGAAAGCAGAGGGGCGCGGGTGATGACGTAGTCCACACGCGAGCAAACAGGAAGGCCATGTCCCATAAATGCGCCGTACCACAGCCAAATAAAAAAGGACAAGTGGCAACCGAAGAGTGCCTTGAGCTGCCAGTGAGCAGAAACGTCACCATCAAAAGATTTCTGAAATGATTGATAAATCGAATGCGTGCGGTCATAATTAAGACACGTCATTTAAGAGCTTTGAAGCAAACGAGGATACATTAATACAGAAGAAGACAAACAAGGACTAGTTGTAAGGACTAGTTATAGTATGAAGTTAAATATTTGACCCGAAGGGAACTAACTCAGCATGATCGGCACAAATATTTAAGGGGGTATTGTTATAGGTAAAAATAGTCGTGGTAGACACGTCATCACTATATAAAGCCACGTAAGCAGGGAGTAAGAAGTCCCCCACGAGAACTCGCTCGGGAAAAGAGTAAACTGCCCGACCACCAGCAAAGGTAAGCTGCTCAGGCAACAAATCTTGCTCGGGCAAATACTCGGCGTAGTCGGGAATCAGTAAAAACAGATAGCCATCAGCATCCGCGTTCAAAACACAGGGGATAATCGGCGGCTAGCAACTCCATGATAAGCAATGGTGTGGCCGCAGAGGTCAAGTAAGGAAACAGGTAGATTCTCCGCAAATAAAGGAGGAAGAATCAGAGTCAGACTTGGATTCAACCAAATCAGGAAATATACAAAAGAAAGAGAATCCGAATCCATTTAGGAGTAGAACACACAATTAGGGCACCACATACCAAACCCTAGTAAAACATGTATAAATACCCCTTCTTTACGCAAAAAGAGGGGGACGCGAGAGAAATAGCTGGAGAGAGATTGTAGTGCAACGTTCTTGTAATCGTTCTTCATAGTGGATTTGGCTTCGTTGTTTGGGCAACAAACCGTGGATGTTTCTCCAATCCTTGGAGTTTTACCACGTAATTGCTTGTTATTTCTAGCTATTTCTTTTGGTTTTAATCATTCTAGTTCATAGATCATAACAATTCATAAGTAAATCACTGACTCGGTGACCACCAAAAATCACCGTCAACAATACTAAACAGAGGATGGCAAGTAGAAACATCATTGGAAAGAAGATGAACAACAGATAGAGAATCAATCTCAACAATAATATTATGAAACCCAGCGGTCCACGCCATAGTAAGGCCTTCAAATAAACCCCAAAGCTCAGCTTCCCAAATACTACCCACACCTCTATTGAGAGCAAAACCTTTCAACCAATTCTTCAGATGGTCTCTAAGCACCCCGCCAGCAGAAATGATACCAGAGTTGGGGTTGCAACTCTCATCCACATTAAGTTTAACCCAACCAACATAAGGAGGCGACCAGGCAGTAGACATAAGAAAAGAATCTTTAACAGCAAGCACATGATTAGCATTCACCCAATCATAACATAACCTACTGATACACTGAAAAGAGTTTTGAGGAACAACAAAATCAACCTCAAAAACCTTCTTACATCTCCATTTCCAAATGAACCAAACAACACAAGCAAATAATAAATGCATTGGAACCCTGTCAAAAGGTATGTCGCCATTCTTCAAATTCTTCATAACCCAGCTGTCTAAATCCCTACTAACAGTAGAGATCGAAGGCACCTTCCTTAAAATACTATCCCAAATAGACAAAGATATCCTGCAACCCCATAACAAATGATCAGTATCCTCCACAGCAATTTCATATCTCGGACACGTAGAACCAGACGCTAAGCCAAGGGTAACTCTCTGGAGATTGGTAAGAATTTTACCATGAAGAAGGGCCCAAAGGAAGTGCTGCACTCTATGAGGGAGATTAAGCTTCCAAATAAACTTCAAATTCCATAAAAAAATATTATCTAACTCTAAAATGCCATGAAAAGCCAATCTAACAGTAAAATCACCATTATTAAACCACCCATAAATAACTTTATCAAGACCACTCTGGCTCCTACCTGCATGAATACCGAAAATTTTGTGGATAATGCCCCAAGGAAGAATTAACGCAAGTTGCCAAATATCTCCCTGACCATTCATCAGGTAATAGTTAACAGTTTGACAAACCATATTATCAGAAATATCAACAAGCGCATTATCACGAAGAACACCCACGTTAGGAACCCAATTATCAGTCCAAAACCGAATTTGTTCCCCATACCCGACTCTCCAAAATAACCTTTTAGTAATCAACTTAGCACCAAAAGCAATAGTTTTCCAGGTACTTGAACAAACCACCCCCTTAATAAGGTTAGGATCAAAAAGATTCCTAGAAATTAAGTACTTATGTTGAAGAAGCTTACACCATAAACCACTGTCATTTTGAGTCAACCTCTAACCAGCCTTAGCAAGAAGAGCCTGATTCAAATCCTTAGTTTTCTTTAATCCCAACCCGCCACAACTCTTAGGCAAACAGACAACATCCCAATTAATGAGGTGCACCGCTTTCTTATCACTGGTATGGCCCCAAAGGAAGTTTATGTTAAACTATCAAGCTTTCTACACACCTCACTGGGAAACTTAACAGACTGCCTGGTAAACACAGGAAGAGCATATAACACCGCCTTAATGAGAGTAGCTCTTCCGGCTAAGGAAAGAACGTTACTCTTCCAAGCTAACAACCTTTGCTGCGTTTTTTCAATCACCTCAACATAAGTTTGGGACCAAATTCTATTATGAATAAGGGGGACACCCAAATACTTACCAAGATTTTTCGTGAGAGGCGAGCCACAAATATTAGCAATACATTTAGCATCTCTCTCAGTCATGTTATTAGAGCAAAAAATTCTTGATTTACAAAAGCTAATTTGCTGCCCAGAAACTTTACAAAAGGGATCCAGACATCCCTTCATAATACCAACTTGTTTAAGAGACGCACAACCAAACAAGATAAGATCATTTGTAAAAAAATAAATGAGAAATCTCAAGTCCCCTAAATACTTTCACACTTTTCCATTGACCTAAATCCAACTGATGGTTAATTAGGTGGGAAAGCTTCTCTATACATAGGACAAAGATATAATGGGAGATGGGGTCCCCTTGTCTAATACCATATCCAGGAATAAAAGAATCAGTTAGCTTACCATTCAACACCACCATATACTATACAGTAGTAACACACCATATAATTAGCTCCACCATTGAATCCCCCAAACCGGCCTCAATGATCACACTACAAATAAAATGCCACTGCAGTTTATCATAAGCTTTAGCAAGGTCAATTTTCCAAGCAATAAAACCCTTCTTATCTTTCATAAATTTGAATTTATGAAGAACCTCTTGGGCCACCATAATATTATCTTGGATTTGTCTACCAGGGACAAACTCTACTTGATTAGGGCTAACAAGCTTAGGCAAGAGATTCCTAAATCTCTGAACAATAATTTTTTCGATCATTTTATAACTCGTATTACACAAGCTAATAGGCCTAAGTTGGGTCATATCTAGCGGACTAGGAACTTTAGGCACCAAAGATATTAGAGTCTGGTTAAGCACAATAGGAAAAGAGCCAGTGTTAAAACTATCAACCACTAGCTTGACAAAATCCTCTCTACACACATTCCACTGATTCTGAAAAAATATAGCAGGAAAACCATCAGGACGTAGAGCCTCAAACCCACCAATAGTAAAAAGACCAGTTTTAACCTCCTCCTCACTAACCTCCCTACTAAATATAGCAGTATTGTTATCCAACAAACGAGGGAAATACTGGGGGAGATTATCGTATAGAAGGGCATTGGGCTGCTCGAAAAAGAGATTATTAAAATAAGAAATAGCCGTAGACATCATACTATCCTTATCACTTCTCCAAATACCATCATCCCCTTTTAAACCTTCAAGCTTGTTCCTCCTCCTCCTAACCATAGTAAAGAGATGGAATTTTTTTTTTTTCTATCACCCTCCCTAAGCCAAGAATTCTTGGATTTTTGGAGCCAGAAAATCTCTTCTTGCTCAATAATAAGATTATACTCCTTACGCAGCTTCACTTCAAGTTTAGCCAAACTTGGCCTAAATCTCTCCCCAAGGCTTTTTTGAGCACCCTGAAGCTTGGCAAGAATTCTTCTTTTATTACGAAAAAGACACCCCAAAAGAGTTTCTATTCCACTCTCTAAGCTTCTTAGAAAGACTATAAATTTTCTTCATAATATCCCCCCCCCCCCCCCCCCTTGAGACGCCCACCTATGACACACTAATTCACCGAAATCCTCATGCTTCATCCATATAGTCTCAAACCTGAAAGGCTTAAAGGAATTACGAGGGACATGAGTACTGTGAAGACTTAGCATGATAGGACAATGATCAGAAGATGTCCTAGGCAAGTGGCATATAAAACCTTCAGCATACAAAGATCTCCACTCCATAAAACAGAGAGCTATATCAAGTCTCTCCCAAATTGTTAGGATTATGCTCAATAGCAAGAGTGTAATAGTGTTTTTGACAATATATTCATATTAATAAAGTGATTTCTGGTTTAACAAGTCTTATAACATTTATAGTTTAATTATTATAATTGTCAAAAGTAAATAATCATAAGGTCAAAAGACTATGAGAAAAGAAGAATTGTTCGTACATCTGGATATATATAAGGTAGACACAATTCTTTAGTTGGTCTTGAATAATGTTCACAATTTAAGATAAAGGTTGGCACCTTTATCTTGTTAAAGTTGTATATTCTTTTGCTAGCATTTGAGTGGGATAAAATGTATTATGATGAGTCTAAAATCATCAATGTGTCTTTGAGTAAAAGAATCTAGTGCACTAGGTGCATTGAACAGGATTATAATGAAATACTTTATCTAGAACCATCAGTGGATAAAAGTTTTTTCATTATGAGGAAAATCGGAGAATCTATCTTAATCTTGAGATAAATGATGGACTTATGGTTACAAGTGTTATCATTTGAGCTATCAATGAGTACGATTATATAACATAGTCTATCCTCGATAATTTGGTGGTATTCATTTGTTAATCAATAGAGGACTTCATTTATAGATATGGACATCATGGCTCCATTGATTAAATAAGAGTAGAATATTATCATATGGATATTTTGAGGCATTAGATATTAAATCTTAACATTAAGTTTTCGATAGTGTCTATTGAAACATGGCTTCTGGACAAGTCAAAATATCCAAGTTCAAAATGTGGTCATATGAGTAAATATGGTAACTAGAAGAGCTATAGGCGGTCTATGAGCTCTTGGCGATTAGTGATATTCTTCGTGAGGATACACTATCTCCAATAAGATTGTCTAGGGTACGAATGAGAAACATTTACTTATTCTATCTTTATTTAAGAGTGCAATTTTAGTTCTTTAGTGGAATGAACCAAAATTAATAGATAGAACCTAAGTGAATCATTTGTTGATTGTGATTGGGTTATGTCTATTGAAGCTTAAATTTAGATAGCTTGCCAAGATCCTCAATCCGCACAGACTTGCATGGATCACTTGATATATTCAACCGAACTAATTATGGGTCCATCTAGAATTGTATTAAGGTATATGGACTTGTTTCTTTTAGTAAGAATGAGCCTAGTTCACATGTGGGCTTTTTAATTAAGGTCCAATGGATTTAATAAAATGGAAAAGTAATATTTGGCCCATGTTGTGTATATGGGCTGCAAGGCTAATGAATTAGCTTATTATATTATTTTATTTTATTATTTAATTAAATGAAAATTAATTAATTATTTAATTAAAATTCAAAATATTTTTCTAACTAGGAAATATGTTTCTTAGTTTTATACTATTGTTAGTAGTATAATAAGTATCAAAAACTTTATTTGGTAAGTTGATAAATAAAAGGAATTTATTTATCTAATCAGGGAAGTCTTTGATAAAGTCACAAATAATAATACACTAAAGAGTTGGATTAGGGTTTGGATTCTAAAAATAGATAGGAGTCTTTGGTGGAAATACAAATCCTCCTTGTGTGAGGATTTCGGCCAAAGACAAGTAATCCTACCTAGAGCAAGATTTCTGCAACCCTAGTATTTTAGAGCAAGGATTTCGGCCACCTTCATAAATCTTTGGAAAGAATTCGGCCACCATCGTTTTTGAAAGAGAGGTTTTTCTTTTGCTTGAAAAATTAATCCAACTCTAAGACATAGTGTGTGATTTTCGGCCAAGAGAAAAAAGGAGAGAAGAATCGTTTTATTTCGATAGTGCACTAGTAGCTTTTACATCAAAAGGCTTTGTGCATAACTTCGAATTAGGTTCACGCGAGTTTCGATCAAAAGATTGATAATTCATAAGTGACCGAACATTCTTCGTTTTTCTCTAAGAAGGTTATTGTGACTAACAAAAGAAAACATTTTTTTGTTATCCATCATCAGGTACACAATTCAAGGAAAGAGAGCCTACGCTCCTAGGTGATTCACATTCGTGATTGGACTGAAAGATCTTGCGGATTACCATCGACGCAACGTCAATCGAATCATGCGACAAAGGTATGATACTTTTATTATATGTTAATTAATCAAGGGTTAGGGTTTATCTTTTAAAAGGAAAAATTTTAAACTATACTAAACCTATTTTCGCTTCCGCCACGTGTATTTTAGTATCAGAGCCTTTGTTTTACCCTTTGATTAATTGATATATATATATATATACATGAATCTATTTCTTTTATTGTGATTTTGCATGTTTTAGAAAGAGATGGCACTCTAAGTATTCTCATATATAATTACATTGGAATGTATGGATTTATATATGTTATTATTATATGAATTGTTGTTGCTTGATTTTGGTCCTAGAATTTCAATGTATTTTTGTTTCAGAATTGTAACAATAATGGTGGTCTATTATCGCCATAATTCCTTCTTGGTAGTTGCTAAGTTTTTTTTTTTTTTTTTTCCTAGTGCAATAAAAAATACTACAGAAAATAATGTATTAAAAATACTGCACTGTTACTATTAAAAAATACTGCAGTATATTTAATTAAAAAAAAAAACTGCAGTATTTTTTTTTTAAAAATTCTTCTATAATATATTTATGTATCGAAGATTCGAAGAGTTGAAAAATTGGAAGCAGAAAAAGGAAGCAACCGGAACCAAAACTACACTGTGCGCACCAAAGCAACAAACGTGCGCGCATAAAAGCGAGCAGCTGCATTTGTTGTGGTGTGGGGCGCACGGCTGCACATGGGGGCTGGGTGCATGCACATGCCCATGGGTGTGGCAGCCAAGGAGCGCGGAAGTGGACGATGGCCGCTTGAAGACTTGTCCACCAAGTTAGGGTTTTTGTATTTCCAACAAATGTAATTTACTTGTTTTTCTAGGATGGACCAAAATTGTGGCTATTTATTTTTTCGTAAATATTACAATATTTGTTGTTGTTGGGGGCTGGGTGCATGCGCATGCCCATTGGTGTTGCAACCAAGGAGTGCGGAAGTGGACGATGGCCGCTTGAAGACTTGTCCACCAAGTTAGGGTTTTTGTATTTCCAACAAATGTAATTTACTTGTTTTTCTAGGATGGACCAAAATTGTGGCTATTTATTTTTCCGTAAATATTACAATATTTGTTGTTGTATGATAATATGTCATATAGAATAGGAGTGTTACTCATATATCTCTTTTGGTATGAACATACATTGAATGATTTAGGTATCTAATTGGCATCTAGATAACTTGGTAAATTATTCTATGAAATTTAATCACCTTAAATAATTGAGTAGGAGAAGGTGCTTTGAAACACCTATGGCCTCCAAGGTTAGTTAAGCTTTATGTTTTATTGATAACCCCCTAAGGGATATCCATGAATGGAATTTAGCAAGACACTTCCTTATAAGGATAGACTAGATAATTGACTCAAATGAGATCTACTCTCAAAGGAGGGATTTTCGTGAGGGAAAATATTGAGGGTCGAAATCTTGGTAAGACACTCAATGTGGTTTTATTGATATCCTCCCAAGAGTTCTTGTCAATAAAATCACAAGGCTAAAATTGAAAACGCTGGTTGTTATGTTAACAATTAGGCGGGACCTAGTCCAACGAGTAAATGGCACGAACTCCTAAAGGATGCGTGACATTTATGGGTGTTGGATCACCGTTGAATTTTACGATTAAGTTATTTATTTAATTCAAGATAAATATTTGAAAGAGCTTTATCATGATTATTTACTCATATGTATTTTTGTTTTATTCAGAAATCATGACCCCATCCCTAATGAACATCTTAAAAGAGAATACTTTAACTGGTGATAATTATGTCACATGGAAAAGGAATATTGGGTTGTTGCTGCAAGCTGAAAAACATAAATTTGTTCTGACTACTCCTAAACCACCTGCTCCTACTAATGAATCTAATGTGATGCAAAGAGACGAGTATGAGCAGTGGAAGACCTCTGATGAGATGGCCAAATGCTACATTATGGCTACCATCTCCAACGTGTTGCAATAACAGCATGAAGGAATGGGGTCTACTGCTGATATGATGATGTCTCTAGAAGAGATTCATATGGTTGGTAAAGTTACTACTGTTAAGACACGTCAGAAGGTCAAGGAACAACAGAAGAAGAAGCAACTTGGGCCTACCAAGAAGGAGACTAAGAAAGTAACCAAGATCAAAGGGAAGTGCTTCCTTTGTGGTGAAAAGGGACATTGGAAAAGTAATTGCCCAAAGTCTCAGAACAAGAAGGAACAAGGTAATGCTAATTATCTTAAAACATGTTTTATGGCAGATTCTACAGATTCTTGGATCTTAGACTCTTGAGACACTAATCATATTTGTTATTCCTTACAGGGGTTCTAGGAAAAGAGAAGGCTGAATAAAAATGAAATCAACTTACGTTTAGGCAACGGAGCATTGGTGTCTACCAATGAAGTGGGATATATTAGAGTTAATTTAGATTCTAGTAGGCATTTAGATTTGATAAACATTTATTATGTACCTCAATTCAAGAGGAATTTAATTTCAGTTTCTTGTTTGAATAAATTTGGATATTCGGTTACTTTTAATAAATATTTTATATTAGTAAGAATAACAAATTTGTTTGTAAAGGTACATTGGAAAACGGTTTATTCTTTTTGCATAGAAATATCTCTCACTTGCTAGACACAGAAACAATGGAACATAGTCATAAAAGAGTAAAATTATCAAAAGATGAAACCTACCTATGACATTTGCACCTAGGTCATATTAACCTTAATAGGATTAAAAGATTGGTTAGTAATAGACCTTTAAGTGACTTAAAGGTTGATGATCTACCAACTTGTGAATCTTGTTTGGAAGGTAAAATGACCAAAAGGTCGTTCACCACCAAAAGCACAAGAGCCACTGAATGTTTAAGATTAATACACACTGATGTATATGGTCCTATGAGCATTCAAGATACAGGTGGATATGAGTCCTTAATCACTTTCATGGATGATTACTCGAGATTTGGCTATGTGTATCTCATGAGACATAAGTCGGATGCTTTTGACATATTCAAAGCATTTAAAGCTGAAGTTGAAAATCAGCTTGAGAAACACATAAAAATCTTGAGATCTGAACGTGGTGGAAAATATCTATATGGTGAGTTTCAGCAATATTTTATTGATAATGGGATCATTTCTCAGTTTTCTGCACCAAGTACACCTCAACAAAATGGGGTGGCAGAAAGGAGAAATAGAACTCTTTAGAACATGGTTAGGTCTATGTTGAGTTATCCAATGCTTCCTATTTCCTTTTTGGGGATATGTTTTACAAATTGCAATATACATTCTAAACAATGTACCATCTAAGTCGGTTCCTCAAACACTACTTGAGTTGTGGACTGGGCGAAAGCCTAGTTTACAACACTTGAGGATATTTGGTTGTCCTACGCGTGTTTTAAAAGGAAATACAGAAATGATGGAGTCTCCGTTCAGAAACATGCATATTTGTGGGGTATCCAAAAGGAACTAAAGGATATTATTTCTATAGTCCTTTGGATCTTAAAGTATTTGTTTCAACAAATGCTAAATTTCTAGAAAAGGACTATATGAATAATTTTATACCTAAAAGTAAAATTGTCCTGAATGAGATGTCAGGAGATACAATTCCACAAGAGGTTTCACAACCTAACCCAATTGTAAGTTCCGTACCATCACAAGATCAACAACCTACCATTCCTCGTCGTAGTGGGAGGGTTAATAGACAATCCAAGAGATACATCGGTCTGGGAGAATCGGTGGAGAATCGGTGGAGAATCTCTCGGAAGACGATGATCCCTACACGTATAAGGAAGTAATGGAGGATGTTGATAGTAGCCATTGACAAAAGGTAATGCAATCTGAGATTGAATCCATGTTCAATAACAAAGTCTGGTCCCTTGTAGACTTGCCTAAGGGGATAAAACTCATTGAGTGCAAGTAGGTATACAAGAGGAAAAGAGGTATGGACGGAAAGGTGGAAACCTTTAAAGCTAGATTAGTAGCTAAATGTTACACACAGAAAGAAGGTGTCAATTATAAGGAAACTCTCTCTTGTGGCCATGCTTAAATCCATTAGGATACTCTTATCCATTGCAGCATCTTTAAACCTAGAGATTTGGCAAATTAACATCAAGACAGCTTTCCTTAAACGGAAGTCTTGACGAAAGCATATATATGATACAATTAGAAGGATTCATTAAAAAAGGCCAAGTGGAAAGGGTATGCAAGTTGCAAAAATACATATATGGATTAAAGCAAGCATCCAGATCCTGGAAAAGGTTTTGGTTTTGTTCAGAACCTTGACGAGCCATGTCTGTACAAAAGGATTAAAGGCGACAAGTTGGTTTTCCTAATTCTTTATGTTGATGATATACTACTAATCGGAAACGATGTAGGTGTATTGACATCAGTAAAAGAATGGTTATCAAAACAATTTGATATGAAGGACTTAAGAGAAGCAAGTTATATTCTTGGTATCCAAGTAATAAGGGATAGAAATAATAGAACAATTGCATTATCTCAAGCTTCATACATAGATAAAATCTTGTCTAGGTTCTTCATGCAAGATTTCAAAAAAGGTATGTTACCTTTCAGATATGGAATCAAACTTTCTAAGGAACAAATTCCTAAGAATGAGCATAAAGAGCAATTCATGAGTAGGATTTCATATCCCTCGGCAGTTGGAAGTCTCATGTATGCAATGCTCTGCACTAGACTAGATATTTGTTTAGCTGTTGACATTATTAGCAGGTTTCAATCGAAACCTGGTCCTGATCACTGGACGGCAGTCAAGCATGTTTTCAAGTATCTCAAGAGAACAAGAGATTATATGCATGTATACTCTGGAGGATGAGCAGTCATATGGAGGAGTATCAAGCAACCATATATTACTGATTCCACCATGGAAGCTGAGTATATTGCTGCATGCGAAGCTGCTAAAGAGGCTGTTTAGCTCCGTCAATTCTTGATTGACTTGGAAGTGGTTCCTGATGCGAATAAGCAGATCACTATCTACTGTGACAACAGTGGAGCAGTGGCTAATTCGAGAGAACCAAGAAGTCTTAAGAGAGGAAAACACATTGAAAGGAAATATCATTTTTTTAAGGGAAATTGTGTATAAGGGTGAGAACATGGGAATGAGAGATATGACACAGCTATAGCGCAAGTGAGAGATTGTTAGGATTATGCTCAATAGTAATAGTGTAATAGTGTTTTTGACAATCTATTTATATTAATAAAATGATTTCTAGTTTAACAAGTCTTATACCATCTATAGTTTAATTATTATAATTGTCAAAAGTAAATAATCATAAGGTCAAAAGACTATGAGAAAAGAAGAATTGTTCGTACATCTGGATATGTATGAGGTAGACACAATTCTTTTAGTTAGTCTTGAATAATGTTCACAACTTAAGATAAAAGTTGGGCACCTTTATCTTGTTAAAGTTGTATATTCTTTTGCTAGCATTTGAGTGGGATAAAATATGTTATGATGAGTCTAAAATCATCAAAGTGTCTTTGAGTAAAAGAATATAGTGCACTAGGTGCATTGAACAGGATCACAATGAAATACTTTATCTAGAACCGTCAGTGGATAAAAGTTTTTTCATTATGAGGACAATCGGAGAGTCTATCTTAATCCTGAGATAAATGATGGACTTATGGTTACAAGTGTTATCATTTGAGCTATCAATGAGTACGATTATATAGCATAGTCTATCCTAGATAATTTGGTGGTATTTATTTGTTAATCGATAGAGGACTTCATTTATAGATATGGACATCGTGGCTCTATTTATTAAATGAGAGTAGAATATTATCATATAAATAATTTGAGGTATTGGATATTAAATCTTAACGTTAAGTTTTCAATAGTGTTTATTGAAACATGGTTTCTGGATAAGTCAAAATATCCAAGTTCACAATATGGTCATATGAGTAAATATAGTCATATGAATAAATATGGTAACTAGGAGAGCTACAGGCGGTCTATGAGCTCTTGGCGATTACTAATATTCTTCACGAGGATACATTATTTCCAATAAGATTGTCTAGGGTACGAATGAGAAACATTTACTTATTCCATCTTTATTTAATAGTGCAATTTTAGTTCTTTAGTGGAATGAACTAAAATTAATCGATTGAACCTAAGTGAATCATTTGTTGATTGTGATTGGGTTATGTCTATTGAAGCTTAAATTTAGATAGCCCGCCAAGATTCCCAATCCACACGGACTTGTATGGATCACTTGATATATTCAACCGGACTAATTATGGGTCTATCTAGAATTGTATTAAGGCATGTGAACTTGTTTTTTTTAGTAAGAATGGGCATAGTTCACATGTGGGCTTTTTAATTAAGGTCCAATAGATTTAATAAAATGGAAAAGTAATATTTGGCCCATATTGTGTATATGGGCAGCAAGGCTAATGGATTAGCTTATTATTTTATTTTATTTTATTATTTAATTAAATGAAAATTAATTAATTAATTATTTAATTAAAAGTCAAAATCTTTTTCTAACTAGGAAATATGTTTCTTAGTGTTATACTATTGTTAGTAATATAATAAGTATCAAATACTTTATTTGGTAAGTTGATAAATAAAAGGAATTTGTTTATCTAATCAAATTAGGAAGTTTTTGATAAAGTCACAAATAATAATACACTAAAGAGTTGGATTAGGGTTTGGATTCTAAAGATAGATAGGAGTCTTTGGTGGAAACACAAATCCTCCTTATGTGAGGATTTCAGCCAAAGACAAGTAAACCTACCTAGAGCAAGATTTCTACAACCCTAGTATTTTAGAGCAAGGATTTCGGCCACCCTCATAAATCTTTGGAAAGAATTTGGCCACTATAGTTTTTTAAAGAGAGATTTTTCTTTTGCTTGAAAAATTAATCTAACTCTAAGACATAGTGTGTGATTTTCGGCCAAGAGAAAAAGGAGAGAAGAATCGTTTTATTTCGATAGTGTACTAGTAGCTTTTACATTAAAAGGCTTTGTGCACAACTTTGAATTAGGTTCATGCAAGTTTCAATCAAAAGATTGACAATTCACAAGTGACTGAACGTTCTTCTTTTTTCTGTAGGAAGGTTATTGTGATAAACAAAAGAAAAAGTTTTTTGTTATCTATCCTCAGGTACACAATTCAAGGAAAGGGACCCCACGCTCGTAGGTGATTCACGTTTGTGATTGGATTGGAAGATCTTGCTGATTACCATCGACGCAACGTCAATCGGATCACGCGACAAAGGTACGATACTTTTATTATATGTTAATTAATCAAGGGTTAAGGTTCATCTTTAAAAAGGAAAAAAATTAAACTATCCTAAGCCTATTTTCGCTTCCGCCGCGTGTATTTTTCCCTACACAAATATCTTCACACAAACCCCTCCTTGTCATCCATGTTAACTTTTTATCTATATCAAGAAGCCTATTATCAGAGATCCAATCAGAGAACCCTATTTTAGAAAAACAACCCCTACCACATTTTTTCTTATCACTACTAACAATTTCATTAAAGTCACCCATGACCACCTAGGGACCCTTAAAACATCTCCTAATAGTACTGAGATAACCCCACATAGAATTCCTGACAGTAGGATTAGGGCTAGCATAAACCACCATGGGAACCCAAAATTGAGAGCCCTCGGCGATAACCATGGTAATAGAGTACCCAGAGCTAGCTACCACTTTCAGCTTGACCCTACTATCATTCCACAAGAGCCAAATACCAGTAGAAAAACCAGAAGCTTCCACAACAAAATTATTAGAAAAACCCATCTTATCAATAACCCTGCAAGCCTTAACACCACTAATTCTAGGCTCTAAAACAACTAACACTTCAAATAAGAAAATCTTTATGAGATCAGAAACAGAATTAGCAAAACCTTTTTTACCTACACCTCTAACATTCCAAATACAAATCATTGATAAATAAGGAAGAAAGAGTCAACAGGAATACCTATTCAAGGGCAACCTCCATTGCCTCTCTGAGATCAGAGGCAACAACGTCAAGATCAACAGCAGCTGAAATATCAACCTGTAAACCTGGCCCACAGATAGCATCCGGATTCCCACTAGAATCACCAATACTACCTCTAACAATAGAAGAAGAAGGTTCACTAGATACCATCACAGAATCCATAACACTCGCATGGAGACTTTGCAATACGTCCGAATCCTCAAGGTCTTCAACCAAACTCGAAAAGTTGTCCTGACAAACACTAGTGCCCTCACCACACAAATTCTCCTTAAGAGGACTGCTACCCTAACATTTGTTACAACCAGAAGCAGAGAGATGTTTATTTTTAGGGGGGAGGGGGGATAAATTTCTTCCTAGGAGGGGCCCGATTAGAAATTTCAGATAACACATAATTGGAGACACATTTACCTTGTCAACAAGTTTGCTTGGCACCTGTTTGGCAGATGAATCTTCACCCACAATATCAGAAAGCACAGCAAACCTGGATCCCCCTAATAAACTGTTACCCAAATTCCCATTCTTCGTAGGATGCACAATTTTCCTACTACCATTAACCACCGTAGGAACTTTACCTGTCACTCGTCTATTGCCCGCAATTTTCTTAGAAATTTCATCTCCGTAAGAAGGAGATCTATTACCAACCTTAGCCACACCACTAGATTTCCCTATGACACTAGCATTACCAGAATTCTTGCCACCCATATTCAGGCCTCCAAAATTCCTACCATTCCTACCATAAGACACTTGCATTCAAGGACCAAAATAATCAGTCTTATCCCTATTCCACGTGGAATCCAGTTTATAGCCACTTGAACCAGACTCCGCAACAGGAACACTATCCTTTTTGTTACAACTCACGTCAACCTCAACACAAGAATCTTTACTATGCCCCACTCTCCCACACTGAAAACATATCAATCCCAAACTTTCATACTCGACCCTGATAGCTCTATTATCTATATCCAGGGAACTTTTTAATGGTTTGGTAATATCTATCTCCACCCAAAATCTTGCAAACCTCCCCTAGCTTGCAATTCCGTTATTGGGTCCACCTTATAGGTCACGCCAAGAAGTCCTCAAATGGCTTTCAAAAGGTCCACATCAATCCACTCCATTGGAAGTTTGGATAATCTAACCCACATTGGCATTCTTTGGATTTCCTCCTCCCCTAACACAAATTTAGGTCTCCACTTTTGGACTACAAGATACTGATTAGCTATCACCCACGGACCACCCGTAAGAACAAACTCCAAATCCTCCACATTCTAAAACCTAACAACAAAGTATATGTCATCTAAATCGGTGAGCTGCCTCTGCCCCAACAGCTGCCATTTATTTCGGAGCTTAGAAAGCATGAAATTGAGAGTATGGGGCCTTCCCATAATTTTTAAAATCAGGGTAAGAGTATGTGACCTTCCCATAATTTTTAAAATTAGGGCGTTTGCCCATGGTTTACAGAGCTTCTATTTCAACTTCTCTGACATCATCATGGATGGTCTGTTCGGCCCTTTAGAGACTTGAATATCTCCCTCACCAATTTGCAGTTTCACCCTATCGGTACCAAACCCCACCAACTACCTGGCGGCGCCATGCCCAAGAGCTTCAATTTGAAGCTTTCGTCAGCCAGAAATCTAAGATTTTCCTCACCATCTATCGTAGATCGTGCTCGCTTAACGTCGAAGTTCAGATCGGGAGGCTTCCCCTTCACCACCACTGTCACTCCTTATGTTGGTTTTGTCGAAAACCTAAACGGCTTCTCCATTGCAAAAGAAAGAAGAAGAAGAAAAAAGCCCAAACAGAGGCGCGTGAGCTCGGGACACACGCAGAGGACTACATGCGCAAGGCACGTTCAAATTAGGGAAAAAAAAAAAAAGGTTGATACTCAAGGAAGTATTATATTAATTTTTAAATTTTTTTTTTTTTTTTTACAGTAACTATCCACCTATCTAGACCCGGTATTTTTTTTAAAGCTTTTTATCATTGGTAAGATTCGAGTAGCTAAAATGAGAGTCATTTACCTAAACCTCAAGTTCGTCCATCTACCAGCTCAGCTATGCCCATGAGGCTAAAGAACCCTATTATGTTGTTTAATGGTCCGACTTAAAATGAAAAATAATGTTTTGGGTGATTTGGACTCAGCTTGAAAACGTGGCAGTCTGGCAGATAGTGCAATCAAATTTATAATAGAAGCATAATCTTTTTAAATTACTTTTGTATACTGTAATTGATTTGTTATGGTTGGTAAGTCAAAAACCTCAAACTTTAATCACAATAATTTGGAAGCAGTTACGGATTTAATCAAAATAATCTTTTTCTGATTGCTTTCATATATTGTGATTAATTGGTCAAAAACCTCAAAATTTTAATCATGATAATTTGATTACAGTTCACGATTGTGTTATTCTATTAGGATTACATAAATAATAGTCTTTGAAAACGCAAAAATATCCTCAATTGTTTACAGTGCGACGTGCGGAACTTGATTCCTTGACCAATCTACTATCAATAATGTGATATAAATAATGGGAGCTCCTTTCAATATGGAGTGGAGAGAATTTTCCTATACATAATAAAACCATAAATTAAAACGAATGAGTTGGAGACTTGCTTTGATGATAACGTGCTCGATGGTGCAATTTTAATAGGAGCAGGATCTCGTGATCAATTACTGATTTGTTATAATTGGTAAATCAGAACTTTCAATAACAGGATCTGTCCCTACTCCTCTCTTGAGTATGAGGGAATCTTGTGAAAAACTCATCTAATAATTGAAATCTGAATCTTTTGAAAAATAAAAAATTTTACAACAACTCGAATGAATCTCAAGGTGGCTTATAATAAATTCTTTAATGGGATCACTTTGGCTTTTCAAAATTCATCACCTTGTAATTTAAAAATGCAATTTAAATCTGTGAGTTATGGCCCATCATAAAACATCATTCAATTAAAATAAGAAAATTTGTTTTATCGATGTTGGACACAACTACTGAATATTTACATATTTAAAATCATATAAGATATTTGAAAGCTAATTATGAAAAATCTTGATACTTTGAAATATGCACATATGCATAACATGTTTTAATTAAATTGATGAAATACAAATTATATCATCATATGTGACTTATCTCACGAAACTAAAGAATTTGCACAAACCTAATGATCACCTTGAAAAAATAGTTTAAAATAAATGAAAGGGTGTATATATAGCCACCCAAAGAAATTATTTGTACGCCCATTTTTATGGATAAATTACACAAACTTACCCTGATTATATACATAATTACACTAAAACAGGTAAAATATTATAATAAAACTAATTTACCCTTGATCCGTTATCTAATGATTGACTAACAATTGATAACAATTAGTCATCACTAACCAATGAAGGGTAATTTTGAATTTTTTAATGTCATTAAATAAATAAAAAATAAGTGTCCAATAACATATTCCCACATCATTCCTAACAATTTATTAATTAAATATATTCTTAATAAATAAAAAATACGGCTTCATCATCTCCTTCAATTTTCAAAACCAAATTGCAACCAAATTCAAAGCAAATCGCAACCCAAAATAATCCTGCTTCTTTCTTCACCACCCTTTATCTTCTTCTTCTCCACCCCCATCTTTTTTACCATCACAATCTCATCCAAAAACACAAACAATAAATATTATTTAGAAAAAATATATATATATATAGAGATTCTCCTTGGATGAGAAGTGGTTCCGGATCTCCTCCAAAAATAGAAGAGATTTTGGATTTCCTCTAATGGAGATCAAGTTCTTCTTCATTTGATCTCCATTGAGATCTAGAGAGATCATTTTATTTTATTTTTTATTTTTTCCTTATTATGTAATAGTTTTCGTATTTCTTTTAATTATTTTATTTTTACATCTCTTTTTTCAAAAGAAATTTGATTTCTTTTGACAATTATTGTTCCTGATTTTTAATTCATTAATTTATTTAATATAATATTTCGAAATACTAGAATAAGGGCAAAACGAATATTGTCCCTTTTCCATGATTGACTAACGGTGGTCAACCGTTAGTCAAATGGGAGTTTAGTGTTATTATGATTTTTTTACCAGTTTTTAAGTAATTATTCAAAAAAAAAAAACCGGTGTAAGTTTGTGTAATTTGCCATAAAAAAAAAAAATGGGTGTACAAATAATTTCCTTGGATGACAATATCTACGCTCATAAAGAAAAGGGAAGCTAAAGAAAAAAGGGATCGTAAATAGAAAATCTCAAAAAGCATTAAAAGTTTAAAACTCTTTTTTGTTAATTATTAGAAAATTTGTGATTAAAACTCTAAATATTATTCAAGATATTGATACATTATCGATGATATATAGAGATTTGAGATTTGACCAGGCTTACACTACTAGAAAACCCTTCATAGATGACAGTTATTTTATGACAGTTTTTCAAAACTGTAATCAATTATAAGGTTTTTTTTTCTTCACAGTTTTTTTTTTTGTTGACAATTAAAAACTGTCAAGAAATGTTAAGTTTTTTTTTCTTGACAATTTTTATTCATTGTCAAGAAATGTTTATAATTTTTTTTTTCATTATTTAATATTTAATAATAATATTTAATTAAATAACATTTTTTATTACATATATTATATAATATATATATATTATATTATTATAAATATTATATATTATTACATATATTATATAATATATATTATATTATTATTATATATTATATATTATTACATATATTATATATAATATATATAATATTAATATATATTTTTTATATAATATGTATATTATATATTATATTATTATATATATTATATAAATATATTATTATATATATTATATAAAATAATATATATTATTATTATATATTATATATATTTATATTTTTATATATATTATTACATGTATTATATGTATTATATAATATATATATATATGTATTATATATTATAATATTAAATTTATGCAAAATAATTGATTAATAAATATTACTAAGCAAGTTCTTGAATTTGTTATTCTTCTAATTATTGGTAAATTATTGATTTATTTTTTATAAATACATTAAAGTTATAAAATAAAGAAAAATACTAAGGATAAAATAAAATGAATCACAATAATAGATGGACTATTTTAATACAATAAATTAAAATTTGAGATTTTATGGTTTATTGATGTGATGTGTTAGATATGTCAAACTAAAACTACTGGAAATAATAAAATTTCAAAATAATAATAGATTATTTAATGTAAAATAAAATTGAATTAAGTAACCATAAATCGTGGATAGCTAAGATGATGATAATGACGAAAAAGAGAATGTGAATTATTCTTATTTTAGAAGAAAATGAAAATTTGATAAAGGAATTAGAAAAGATGATAAAATAAAAAAGATATAAAAAATTAAGCAAAATGTAATTGTTAGGACTTAAAACCTCATCATCAATAAGAATATGAAGTACACTACCTACTGTACTATTAGTTATCTTACGGTGTGAGTTAATTATTATTATTATTATTATTATTATTATTATTATTATTATAAGCATAATAATAAGCATAATAATTTATTTATTTTTAAATTTGAGGTGGGGCATGGGCCTCACCTGACCTTAAAGTGGGTTCGCCCCTGACGACAGACATATATGAAAAAATATTTATTGAATCTTTTAATAAAATTATACTTTTTAAAACATATATAATCGAGTTAATGGTTTATACTCTATGGTCATGAATGGTAATGAGAATGTGAATGGAAACGAAAGAAAAACTGAGTTTTTTGTTTGGTTGGAACTTTAGAATTAGTCTCTAAATCAGTATTATTTTGTTTGGTTAACAACGGAATGGAATGAAGTTAACTGTATTTTGACCAAAATACCCCTAATTATAAAACATTCATAATATATAATATAAAATATAAATATAATTATATATAATATATATAATTTAGAATATATGTATATTATATTATATGATATATATATTATATTATACAATATATATATTTATATATTTATATAATATAATATATATTATATTATATATTATATAAATATTATAAATATATATTATTTAATATAATAATATATAATGTATAATATATATATTATATTAAATTATAAAACTTTCATAATATATAATTTTTTTATTTATCTTTAATAATTTTTTTAAACTTTTACTTCCTATTTTCAACACCAAACAAAATCCCAATATGAATTTATTTTACAGTAAGATATCGGTTTTTGGGCAAACCGATATTGGATAAGTAAAATTTTAAATTTAATAAATTTACTTTTAAATCATTTACTTTTTAAAAATTCAAAATTTTTTTAAAAAAAAATTGTTTATTTATTTTGTACCCTCTTGTTTCATACTAAAGAGACACGTTAATAATCCAATTACCCATATAAATTAGTAATATGAGTCTTACATTTGTTCATTAAATTGCAAGATACATGTTAAGAAATATCTCTCATGTAGTGATAATTGTATTCCAAATCATGCTTATTATTACAACTAATGTCACAAGTCGATGGAATGGAAAGAAAGCAATTCCATTCGTTTGATTTGTTAAAATGCAATGAAATTGTGATTCCATTGGAATTGAGATTCTACCATTTTGGTGGAATGGACATTCCATCTAAAAACTAATGGAAAGTCATTCCATTCCAAACATTATATTATCATATTATATATATATATATTATCATATATATTATATTATTATATATATTATATATTATTACATATATCATATATAATATTAATATATTAATGGTATATATATATATTATATTATATAATATATATGTATTATATGTATTATATTAATATATTAAATAATATATATTATATATTTAAATTATATGAATATATAATATATATATTATATAATATATATTATATATATTTATATTTTTATATATATTATTATATGTATTATATGTATTATATAATATATATATATATGTATGTATTATATATTATATTATATACTTTTATATTTTATTATTATTATACATAATATATCATGTTATTATACATTCATAATTAGAGGTATTTTGGTCAAAATACAGTTAACTCCACTTCATTCCGTTGTTAACCAAACAAAATAATACTGATTCAGAGACTAATTCTAAAGTTCCAACCAAACAAAAAACTTAGTTTTCCTTTCCTTTCCTTTCCATTCTCATTCTGATTATCATTCTGATTATCATTCCAACATATAACCAAACGTGACCATGGAGTATTAACAAATAACTCAACTATATATGTTTTAAAATATATAATTTTATTAAAAGTTTCAATAAATATTTTTTAATATATGTCAATCGTAGAAATTAGAATTTTGATTAGTTGAATAAATTTAAATTTATCTAACAGGGTTTTTTATTTATTTATTTATTTATTTTATTTGTTACCACTCATATATGTTATATATAAATATTGTTCAATTGTTAACACATCAAGTGTGGTAGTCAAGTGGTAAAGACTTATTACATTGACTTGAGGGGTCACAAGTTCAATTCCCACTAATGACAATTAATTGTCATTATTTTCAGAAGTGGCCGGCCGGTGGAGACGATGGCGCCGATCGACGACAGTGGTGAGCGGTGGCCGACGGCAGTCAAGGTCCTATCGGCACGGTCAATGGAGATGGCGGTTGGGGTCCGGGCGACGGTGGGTGGCTGGCCGACGGTGGGTGGTGAGGTGGTGGCAGCAGAGCTGGTATATAAATATAAAAACTATCATTTAATTATAACTGTATTCACAACATCTATATATATATATATGAGTGTGTCTCTCATAAGGGATCCCTTATTTTAATTTCGTTAAGGACCACCATGAAATCATATCAATTTGAATGAATTTTGATTTGAATTTTTTTTTTTTTTTTTTTTTTTTTTTTTTTTGTGGATGACTTTTTGATGAATTCTCAAATTTTATTCATATGTAGATTTCAATAAACTTATCATCCACAAAAAAAAATAAAAAAATAAAGATCAAAATTTATTCAAATCGATATAATTTCATAGAGTTTCTTACATAAATTAAAATAAGGGATCCTTTATAACAGACCCACTCATATATATATATATATATATATTGGGAGAACTTCATAAGTAGCCTAAAAATGAGTGAGTTTATTGTTTTTGTCCAAAATTATTATTTTTATTGTTTTTGTCAAAATATCCACTTTTTGGACAAGATTGCCCTTCTTTATAATTTTTTTTTCCTCTTTCTCTCTCTCCTTTTCTCACGCCACCTTCTTCTTCTTCTTTCTCTCCTTCTTCTCTCTCTCCTCCTCTCTCCTCTGTCTTCTCACTTTCTCTCCTCCTTCTCCTTCTTCTTCTTCTTCTTCTTCTCTTTCTCTTTCTCCTTTTTTTCGAGATTTTCCCGAACCCAAATTTTTTTAAAAAAAATCAGTTTATTTATTTATTTATTATTTTATAATTTTCCAGATTTTCTTTTTTTAATTTCAGTTTTGTTTTTTTGAAATTTTTTTCAGATTTTTTAAAAAAGGTTTGGATTTGAGTTTGGGTTATAATTGTGCTTAAAAAAATTCAAATTTGTGGTTGTATTTAAGTTTGGGTTGTGGTTGTTTTTATGAATGGTGAGAGTTGTGTTTGGGTTTGAGTTTTGTTAAAAAAAAAAAATAGATTTTTCGGATTTGATCTTTTTCAAAAAAAAAATTCAAATTTTATTTTGTTTAAACACACCAGGTCACGAATTAAACACACCAGGCAAACGAATTAAACACATCAGACAAAATGAATTAAACACACCAGGGCAAAAACAATTAAACACACCAAGCAAAACTCATTAAACACACTAAGGAAAAAACAATTAAACACATCAGTACAAAGCGAATTAAACACATCAGGTCACGAATTAAACACACCAGACAAATGAATTAAACACACTAGACAAAATGAATTAAACACACCAGGGCAAAAACAATTAAACACACCAGGGTAAAACGAATTAAACACACCAGACCACTAATTAAACATATCAGACAAAACTAATTAAACACACTAGGGCAAAAACAATTAAACACACCAGTACAAAACGAATTAAACACACCAGGCAAAATAAATTAAACACATCAGGGTAAAAATAATTAAACACACCAGGATAAAATGAATTAAACACACCAGGCCTGGTGTGTTTAATTGTTTTTGCCATGGTGTGTTTAATTGAATTGTATTGGTGTGTTTAATTGATTTGTCCTAGTGTATTTAATTGATTTAAATCTGGTGTGTTTAATGGGGTTACCTGCTGTGTTTAATTATTTTTGCCCTAGTGTGTTTAATTGAGTTGCATTGATGTGTTTAATTGATTTGTCCTGGTGTGTTTAATTGATTTATATCTGGTGTGTTTAATGGGGTTGCTCTGGTGTGTTTAATTGATTTATACTTGGTGTGTTTAATTAGTCTGGTGTGTTTAATTGATTTATACCTGGTGTGTTTAATTGGTCAGCTTTGGTGTGTTTAATTGGGTGCTCCGATGTGTTTAATTGGTTTATATCTGGTGGGTCAATTAAACACACCAGTAACACAATTAAACACACCAGTCTGAAAAAAAAAAATTAAAATCACAATTGAAAATTTTTTAACCTGAAATTTCTGGAAATTTTTTTGAACAAAACAAAATCTGAAATTTATTTAAACAAACAATACTCAAACTTAACCATAACCACAACCACCCTTAAAATCACAACTAACACTCAAATCCAAACCTTTTTAAAATATGGAAATTTTTTCAACCAAAAAAAAAACTGATTTTTTTTTAAATCTGGATTTAGGTCGCCCGATCTGGACCAAATTGTGGTCAAATCGGAAAACCCATCGCACGAAAAACCCATCAGAAATCTGGAAAATTTTCAGCAAAAAAAAAAAAAAAACTAAAATCTGGGTTTGGGTCGCCCGATCTAGACTAGATCGTGGTCAAATCGAAAAACCCATAATGCAAAAACCCATCGGAAATCTAGAAATTTTTCAACAAAAAAAAAACTGAATTTTTTTTTAAAAAAAATCTGGAACAAATGAGAAAGATAAAGAGAAGAGAGGATAGAAAGAGAAGAAGAAGAAGGAGAGAAGGAGTGAAGGAGTGGCTGAGAAAAGGAGAGAAAGATTGAAGAAGAAAGCGTGGGAGAGAAAGAAGAAGAAGAAGAACGTGTGAGAGAGAAAAGGAGAGAGAGAAAGGAAAAAAAAAAGAGATTCTGGTGAAAATGAGAGAGAAAGGAGAGAGAAGGGGTTTTGAAAAAAAAAATAAGGGCAATTTTGTCTACACAGCACATTGTTGACAAAAATAGTAAAAATGATAATATTGGACAAAAATAGTAAAGCCCCATAATTTTTGACTAAAAACCCCTATTTCCTCTATATATATTTATATTTTTGTTCATTTCAATGATTATACATTTATTTTAGAGAAAAATTCAGAAGTAGCCATAGGAAACATTAAACTTTTGTTAATAACCACTTTTTAAAAAACCTTTCAGTGTATGTCCATAAATTACAAGATTACCCATGAAATTAGTTTTCTTTTTTAAAATCTTGAAACTTGAAATCATGAATAAATTGAAAATGACCAAACTTGAAATCATGACTAAATTTAAATATACAAACTTGAAATCATGCCTAAATTGAAAATATTGAAACTTGAAATATGGACTAAATTCAAATTATCCTTAAGTTTTTTTCCCCAATTTTCTTCTTCCTTTTCTTCTTCCTTCTCTTCTTTCTCAAATCAAAATCAGGTTTATGTTTAATTGATTTCTCATTTTTGTTGCAGATCATGTCGCCGAGGCTGGAGTGGTCACCGAAACACGCCGGACGCCGCCTGGACCAGCGACGGTGATGACTAGCGGCGCACAAAGGCACCGCCTGGTCGTCACCGTCGCTGGTCCAGGTGGCATCCGGCGTGTTTTGGCGACCACTCCGACCTCGACGACGACGACGACGACGACGATGACTCCGGCCGGGATGGAGAGGATAAAAGAGAGAGAGGACCGGGAGAGAGAGAGCAGAGGAGAGAGAAAGAAAAGAGAGAAAAGAGAGAGAAAGTGTTTGGGTGATGGGTTTTATATGAGGACTGTCTAGTAATTTCCCAAAAACATGGTTATTAATAAATAAAATTTCGTTTGTGGTCAAAAAAGAATTTTCCCTAATATTTGTGGTCACTCTAGATAATTTCCACTTTATTTTAGATCCTTAGTGGGTGGAATACTTTGTTCATTTTTGAAGAAATAGTGTGGGTCAAGCTTGGCCTTGACATCTACCAATCTTTGAAAGTTTCCTTTGAAGTACTTAAACCCATAAACTTGAGAATCTTTGAAGCTTGTTTTATTATTGGAAATACTGCCCATATCAATATCTCTGTAGTTGAGAAATGGCTCCCTTGGACCACTCGAAACATATGAAGCCACTGAAGCATAGAAATCTCTTATTCCATTCATGTAACAATTGGTAACGTTGCTCCCTTCCTCCCGCCATGATACAAGATACTGAATCTTGAATAGGTTTCCTATTCTATGAGGAAATGGAGTTTCGGATTCTGATATCTCATTCATTCTTCCGCCGTAAGGATTCCATTCCATCCGCAATGTAATTAGGTCAAGATCAATCATCTTCTTCCATATTTTTTCTAAACCCTCCTTTGGAATTACACTTTTCACATAATCAAATTTGGTTTTAAATGAGCTTTTTTCTTCTTTTGTTATGTTAAGTAAAACATCAACAGGTGTTCCAACTGGGAAACCTGCCCAAAAGATTGTGGATTTTACCCAACTCATCTCATTGCAGTCTCTGATCTGTAATCCCAATTCAGGAAAGCTTTTTTCAATCAATGCCATAAGATTTTTGGTTTGCCCTAGAAACATACCAATGAAGGAAAATGCCACCGTCCTCTCATTATGACAACTTCCATTGACGATCTCAGGCATTGCTCTTGTAGGGAAAAATACCGTAAAAGTACACACAGCGGAAGCGAGACTAAAAAAATAGGTTTAGTAGCTTTTAAAAATTTTTCCTTTTATGAACCTTAAACCCTTTTAATCAATTAAAGATATATAATATATAACAAAAGAAGAATACCTTTTGTCGCGTGATCCGATTGACTTACGTCGATGGTAATCCGCAAGATCTTCAATCCTAGCACGAACGTGGATCACCTTGGAGCGTGGTCTCCCTTTTCTTTGAATTGCAAGCCTGTGATTGGAAAAAACAAACTTTTCTCTTATTCGTTAGTCACAAAAACAATCAAAAGAAACCTAAGATTATTCCGGTCACTTTTGAGTTCTCAATCTTATGATCGAAACTCGCGTGAACCTTGATCGATGTAGTATACACAAGCCTATTGATGAATAAGCAAATAGTATACCATCAAAGAATAATCTATGTCTCTTTTTGTTTTAGTAGAATAAAAGCTCTCTTTCTATGAGTTAAGAAGAAGAAGAAAATAAAATTCTGCACCCTCAAACCTAGTTGCCGAAAATAATAAGACCACTTATTATATGTGGCAAAATTACTTTCTTCCTTCTCTATAGGGTGGCCGAATTCTCTAGCCAAAAAAGGGTTAGGGTTGCCGCAATCCTCAAACAAAAAGGAGTTTGTATTGCACCCTAAATCCTATTTTGTTTAAGACTTCCAAACCCTAATCAAACTCATAAATCTTTTATTCTTTTATTTGACTAAAAAGACTTCTAATTTGATTAAATAAATAAAATTAATTATTTATTTCCTTGTCAAACAAGTCTTTCAATTTAAGTATACTACTACCAATAGTATACCAATAGGAATCATATTTCCTAATCAGAAAATATTTGTTTCTTAATTAAACAATGAAAACAAAATAATATTTAAGGTTAATTAATCACCTTGCCGCCCCATATAAATATATTGGGCCAAATATTATTTTCTTATTTCATTTAATCCATAGGACTTTAAATAAAAAGCCCACATGTGAACTAGACCCATTCTTACTAAAAGAAACAAGCCCACATGTCATCCATTAATATATAAATATAATTGAGCAGCCCATTACATAAATAATGTGCAAATTATATTCTTAATATATTAAATGCAATTCTAGATGGACCGTAAATTGGTCCGGTAGAATATATCAAGTGATCCATGCAAGTCCGTGTGGATTGGGGATCTTGGCGGGTTATCTAAATTTAAGCTTCAATAGACATAACCTAATCACAATCAACAAATGATTCACTTAGGTCCGATCCATTAATTTTAACTCATTCCACTAAAGAGCTAAAATTGAACTCTTAAATAAAGACAGAAAAGGAAGATGTTTCCTCATTCATACCCTAGACAATCATATTGGAGATAGTGTATCATCGTGATAAATATCAGTAATCGCCAAGAGTTCATAGACCGCCTATAACTCTCCAAGTTACCATATTTACTCATATGACCACGTTTTGAACTTGGATATTTTGACTTGTCCAGAAGCCATGTTTTCAATAGACACTATTGAAAACTCAACGTTGAGATTTAATATCCAATTACCTCAAAACATCCATATGATGATATTATACTCTCATTCGATAAATGGAGCCACGATGTCCATATCTATAAATGAAGTCCTCTATCGATTAACAAATGAATATCACCAAACTATCGAGGATAGACTATGCGATATAATCGTACTCATTGATAACTCAAATGATATCACTTGCAACCATAAGTCCATCATTTATCTCAAGATTAAGATAGACTCTCCGATTGTCCTGATAATGAAATTACTTTTATCTACTGACGATCATAGATAAAGTATTTCATTGTGATCCAGTTCAATGCACCCAGTGCACTAGATACTTTTGCTGAAGACACTCCGATGATTTTAGACTCATCATATCTCATTTGATCCCACTCAAATGCTAGCAAAAGAATTCTACAACTTTAACAAGATAAAGGTGCCCAACCTTTAACTTAAGTTGTGAGCAATATTCAAGACTAACTAAAGAATTGTGTCTACCACATACATATCCAGATGTACGAACAATTCTTCTTTTCTCATAGTCTTTAGACCTTATGATTATTTACTTTGACAATTATTAAACTATAAATGCTATAAGATTTGTTTAAACCAGAAATCACTTTATTAATATGAAAAAGATTGTTAATTACAATATTACACTCTTGCTATTGAGCATAATCCTAACAGCTCTTATAAATATGTCTTCAGGTAGCCTATGGGAAACTTTCTGCCAGTGATGAACAACATCAATTGCTCCTTGCTCGAGTGTCTTCCTTATTCTGAATACTATCACTTTTTCAGGAACCGAAACTAGCTTGATTTTCCATGATGAAAAGCTTGCTCCACCACCTCCTCTAATGGCCCAAAATAGATCTTCTTGTTAAAATTAATGCAAAGATATATGTAAGTGGTGCTTGAGTTTAGCATCACATGAGTCTTTAGATTGAGTCAAATAAGTTATCTCCATTTACTAGTTTGTCGGTGTATTGGGATGTTGGGTTATGGTGCTATTTTCTAGTTAGTGGTGTGATTAATTTGTGGGCAAGTAACTATTAATGGGTCATGTCAAAGTTAGTGGTAGTCATGGGTCCTTATTTGTTGGTCATTACTTTCTTGTAATTGCCTATATAAAGGCTTGTTTATGTTGAATGAAATGTCAAGTAAATTCACCCAAATATTATCTTTGTTTTTACCATTTTATTTTTGTTATACCTCTCACTACCTAACAGTTGTTGAGAGAAGTCTTCTTGAGTGGGTTTAGCCCTTCCAAAAATTATCATCTGGTATCAGAGCCAGGTTGAACCAATGGCCAACAATGGTGGTTTGAATCCCACACACCTCACTATTCCTTTGTTTCAAGGTAGTGGGTATGAAATTTGGAGTACAAAAATGAAGACTCTCTTTATCTCTCAAGATTTATGGAAGCATGTGGAGGAAGGCTATGCTATAAAAGGAGTTGCAGCAGACGTTCTCAAAGATGTCAAGAAGAAAGATGCCAAAGCCTTGTTTTTCATTCAACAAGCAGTTGCTGAATCCATCTTTCCTCGAATTTTAGCAGTAACAAAATCCAAAGAAGCATGGGATGCATTGAAGAATGGATACCAAGGCAATCCTAAGGTGAAAACAGTAAAACTTCAAACTCTTCGCAGAAAATTTGAAACTTCTCTTATGAAAGAAAAAGAGTCTATGCAAGATTATTTTTGCAATTTAATGGAAACTATGAATAATATTCGAAAATTTGGTGAAGAGTTAACTGATGCAAAAGTTGTTGAAAAGATTTTGAGAAGTTTGCCTAGGAAGTTTGATCATGTGGTGGCAGCAACTGAAGAATCAAAAGATTTGAGCATACTAATAGTTGAAGAATTGCTCGGATCACTTCAATCTCATGAAGATAGAATGAAAAGATATGAAGAGAATTCTGTAGAAAATGCTTTTCACACTAAATTGCAGCTCTCAAAAGAAAAATCTAGTGGCCCATCTAGTGAAGCCAACAAGAAAGGACGTGGAGGCCATTTGTTTCGAGTAACAATTTTCATCACAATAATGACTCACACTCACGCTCAGGTAACAATTTCTATCACCACAATGAGTCACGCTCAGGTAACAATTTTCATCACAACAATGAGTCTGGTGATAAAGGTGAAAATTCTTACCAAAAACCCTAATGTTATTACTGCAAGAGATTTGGCCATATTGAAAGATATTGCAGATTGAAGGAGAAACATGCAAAATTTACCGAGGAAAAAGAAAACGGAAAGGAAGGATCTGAAAATTTATTTTTTGCTTGTTATTCTGCTAAGGAATATGATAACGATGTTTGGTATATGGATAGCGGCTACAGCAATCATATGACAGCAAAGTTGGAGACTTTTGTTAATTTGGAGAAGTCCGTGAATACAATAGTGAAGATGGGTGATGGAACATGTTTGGAGTCACATGGTAAAGGTACTGTAAAGGTAAAATCATGTGAAATTGGCAACATAAAAAATGTTTTGTATGTTCCTTAATTGGATAAAAATTTGGTGAGTGTGGGGCAATTTTTATTGGAAGGATTTTATGTTGTTTTTGAAGATTTGGCATGTTTTGTGCACCATGATAAGAGTAGGAAAAATTTATTGATGAAAATTCCAATGGCCAAAAATAAGATTTTTCCTCTTACTCTTAATTGTGAAATGCATGCATTGAATGCATCTTATTGTGATGAAAATTGGCTGTGGCGTTTTAGATTTGGGCATTTGAATTTTGGGAGCTTGCAGTTATTGTCTGATTAAAATTTGGTGGATGGAATCCCTTCAATTAAACGTGTTGGTGAAGTATGTGAGAGCTGTGTAATTAGAAAGCAACACCGAAATTCCTTTCCAAAAGGAGGAACAACGAGAGCTACTAGACCCATCGAATTGGTGCATGCAGATGTTTGCGGGCCTATGCAAACTTGTTCTCTTAATAATAACAAATATTTTGTTGTTTTTGTTGATGATTTTAGCAGGATGACGTGGGTCTATTTTGTTAAAGCAAAATCAAAGGTTTTTTCAACTTTCAAAAAATTCAAAAATCATGTTGAAACTCAAAGTGGAAATTCCTTGAAGATTTTACGAACAGATTGTGGTGGGGAGTTTGTTTCCAATGAGTTTGGGAGGTTTTATGAATAATGTGGCATTTGGAGACAACTAACAGCTAGCTACACACCTCAGCAAAATGGTGTAGCGAAGTGGAAAAATAGAAGTCTTGTAGAGATGGCGATAAGCATGCTCAAAGCTAAAGGTCTGCCAAATTATTTTTAGGCAGAGGCAATTCACACCACAGCTTATATTCTCAATCGAAGTCCCACATCAGCATTAGACCATCAAACCCCTGTTGAAGCTTGGAATGGTTGGAAGCCGAAGGTAACTCATTTCAAGATTTTTGGTTGCATTGTTTATGTCCATGTTCAATCTCAAAAGAAGCAAAAATTGGATGATAACAGTGTGAAATGCATATTTGTGGGTTATAGCAGTGAAACGAAAGGTTATCGATTTTTTAATCCACTAACCAAGTAACTAATTGTTAGTCGTGATGTTTTTGATGAGAAAAATGCTTAGAATTGGGATGGGCTGCAATATTCTCCAGGAGTGATTTTTGAAGATGAGAGCATAATGGAGCAGGGAGTTCAAAATGGTGATGATTCAAGTTTTTCCACACTAAGACTTGATTCATTTACCTCTACAGGTGTTACACTTCCTTTCTCACCACCAAAAAAAAAGTTGAAGTCCCTTGCAGAAATTTATGAACAAACTGAAAGATGTCAGTTTACTCAAGTCACAGAGCCAAACATTTTTCAAGATGTTGTGAAGTACAAGGAATGGTGTGATGCTATGGATGAAGAAATCAAGGCATTGGAAAAACACAAAACATGGGAGCTCATTGATTTACCAGACAATAAAGAAGTTGTTGGGCTGAAGTGGTTCTATAAGACTAAATATAGATCCAAAAGTTCAATTCAGAAATACAAGGCCAGGTTAGTGGAAAAGGGGCATATGCAATGTGAAGGTATTGATTTTGAAGAAACTTTCGCTCATGTTGCAAGATTTGATACTATTCGAACTGTTTTAGCTTTAGCTGCACATAACAAATGGCGTGTTTATCGGTTGATGTCAAATCTACTTTTTTGAATGGTGTTTTGGATGAGGAAGTTTATGTTCAGTAGCCCCAAGGTTATGAAATTGCAGGTAAAGAAAATAAGGTGTACAAATTAAAGAAAGCTCTTTATAGCTTGAAGCAGGCACCGAGGGCATGGTATGATCGGATTAATGGCCTTTTCAAGCTTCATGGATTTCACAGGAGTGAAAGTGAACCTACGCTGTATGTCAAATTGAGGGGCAATGATGAGGTACTTATTGTGTGTCTTTATGTAGATGATCTTATCTACACATGTAACAGTGTTGTTTTAATTGCTGAATTTAAGAATTTTATGATTGATGAATTTGATATGACTGATCTTGGTTTGATGAATTATTTTCTTGGATTGGAGGTGAAGCAAAGTGATACAGGAATTTTTATTTCTCAAGAAAAATATGTCAATGACCTTCTTGAGAAATTTCAACTGAAAGATTGTAATCCTGTAAAATTTCCTATGAATACCAATAAAAAATTCAGCTTGAATGATGGGAAGGAAAGAATTGATGGTCATTTATATAGAAGTTTAATTGGAAGTATGTTGTATCTGACAAATATCCGTCCTGATATTTTGTTTGCAACAGGTTTTTTGTCAAGGTTCATGCAAAATCCAAGTAAACTTCATTATGGAGCTGCCAAAAGGATGTTGAAATATTTGAAGGGGACAAGTTCCTATGGTATCTGGTACACTAATAATGTTGATAATTTTCAGTTGTGTGGTTATTCTGACAGTGACTAGGCAGGTTCAGTTGATGATCGCAGAAGCACAATAGGCTTCATTTTTAACCTTGGTTCCGGTGCTATCGCTTGGAATTCTAAAAAGAAACCATCAACTGTATTGTCATCTTTAGAAGCTGAGTATATGGCAGCAACTTCAGCAGCATGCCAAGCTGTTTGGCTGAGGAGAATTCTAGAAGATATGAAGTAGCATCAAAAAGTTCCAACAGTTGTTCATTGTGACAATCAGTCCACAATTGCAATGATAAGAAATTCAGTATTCCACAGTCATACAAGACACATAGAGACACGTCATCACTTTATCAGAGAATTGGTAGACAAAGGAAGCATCAAGATGTCTTATTGCAGCACTGACGAGCAGCTTGCAGACATATTTACAAAGCCTTTGGGTTCTGAAAAATTTATGTATTTTAGAGACATGCTTGGTGTTGTAAATTTCTGCATTAAGGGGGAGTGTTAAAATTAATGCAGAAATTATATGTAAGTGGTGCTTGAGTTTAGCATCACATGAGTCTTTAGATTGAGTCAAATAAGTTATCTCTACTTACTAGTTTAATTTGTTGGTGTAGTGGGATGTTGGGTTATGGTGCTATTTTATAGTTAGTGGTATGATTAATTTGTGGGCAAGTAACTATTAATGGGTCATGTTAAAGTTAGTGGTAGTCATGGGTCCTTATTTGTTAGTCATTATTTTCCTGTAATTGTCTATATAAAGGCTTGTTTATGTTGAATGAAATGTCAAGTAAATTCACCCAAATATTATCTTTATTTTCACCATTTATTTTGTTATACCTCTCACTACCTAACAATTGTTGAGAGAAGTCTTCTTGAGTGGGTTGAGCCCTTCCAAAAATTATATATCCCATTAATTTTCTATCAAGAATCATTCCTCCAACATCAACTATTTGTGCATCGACAACATTGTCCACTGAGAGACCGTATTTTCTCATCAGATTCCCATACCCACCTCCAGAAAAATGCCCACCAACGCCAACTGTAGGGCAAACCCCAGCTGGAAAGCCTAGGAGTTTGCTTTTTTTGGAAATTTTGTAGTAAAGTTCGCCCAAGGTAGCACCAGCCTGAACCCAAGCAGTCTGGTTTGTGATATCAATATCAATAGATCGGAGATTGAACATATCAAGAATTACAAATGGGACGGTGGATGTAAATGAAAGACCCTCGCAATCATGACCACCACTTCGGATTCTTAGTTGCAAGGCCACTGTACTTTGCACAAATAACAGTTGATTGGACAAGTGACTCATCCTTGGCTGCTACAATAGCAAGTGGTTTCAGAGTTTCAGCGGTCAAGAGTCGGTGATTTTTAACGTACTGCTTTAAGATCGATTGAAAAGAGGAATTGTTGGGGGTGTAAATGGATTCATGTATAAGATTAGACGATGGAGTACTGTGATTCGGTAGCATTGAAGGAAAATGTTAAGAGCAGGTTGATCAGTTAATGGCCTTGCAAATGGAAGTAAAATAATTAAAGCAACAGAGAGTATAAGACAGACTGAAACCTTCAATTTCTAGTGAAACAGAGTTTCTATTTCAAATTTGTTCTACTTCAAAATATATATATATATATATATATTTCTTTGAAATAGCATAAAAGAAAGAGTATCTAAGAGCATCTTCAAAAGACTCTTCTATTTTCGCTCTTCAAATGTTTATTTGCTTACCCATGTGGCAATTTGAAGAGTGAAAAAAGAGAGGCCCCTCCAAAAGACTATTCAATTAGAAATATGTTTATATTATTTTAATGAAATCACTCAAATTCTTAAAAGTTAGATATAATAATATGTTATTATTAAATATTCAATATTAGTCTCATTTTAAAGATCTAAATGAAATCTTTCTAATGGTATAATTTTTATGATGATAAAATTTATAAATTAAAACTTATTATATATTAATTGAATTTAATTAAAAAGATAAAAAGATATAGATATCAAATATTAATGATGATATGATATAAAAAATAATATAATAATAATTGAAGATGGAGAAGTTGCTCTTCAATATTGAAGAGTGGGAAGCAAAATCTTATTTGAAGAATCTCATTTGAAGAGTCTGTTGGAGTAAAATATGCTGATGTGGCTCTTTTGACTTTAACAAATATCTCATTTGAAGAGCCTTTTGGTGATGCTCTAAGAGCTGCAGTACTATTTTAATGTGTCAATACTATAATTTAGCATAAAGAGAAACAGCAATAAATGCTCACGTGACTTGTGAGTCTCTAGTGGGAGTGAAAATTATCGATGTTATATAATGTCATGTATGAGAATAAAAGGATTATTTAGTGTTATGTATAAGAATAATTGAATTGAATATACGTGGCAACTGAGTTGCGAGCAATGACGAAGCTAGGATTGGAATTAACTATTGGGCTTGGGTCTTCGAAATTCTGCACTTGAATTAGGCCCACGTGACTTTGCTTTTTCTTGCACATGCCTTGCTCCTTTTCACATCAAAGTTCATTTCATCCGTAAATTTATTATTTTTCAAGTTCCGAAAAAATCTTACCTCAAACACGAAAATTACTCAATTAAGTCAGGTAGCTAACAAATCCAAATTGAAGATAATAAAAATGGTATTAAATGTACGCATCAACGACGTATAACTGGTCAAAGACATCAAAAATATTTTTTTAATTTTTATAAAGTATATATACATATATATTTTCTGAAATATTACAATAATTTGGGGTTTGTGGAGGGAGAGAGACTCAAACCTACAATCTTATGGTGGATGTGTAATAAAGTAATTATTATTGGGGTTTGATAGTAATTCTATAGTTGTATAAATTATGTAATTAAGTTAATATATATGTTAGGACAAATAAAATAAGGGATTTATGAGATATAATTTATATTTGAAGCCTTTAGAGGCGTAATTCAACTGGTAGATTGACAAACATGGAGCTTAGGTAAATGACTCTCATATTAGCTGCTCAAATCCTACTAATGGCAAAAGATTAAAAAAAATAAAAAATAAAAAATAAAAATAAATAAAAAACCTTGTAGATAGTGGATAGATAGATACTATCGAAACAAAAATTATCATCGAAGAAGCCCCCAAATAAAATTTGTTTTAAAGTCCTCTTCTATGCTCATTAAATATATATATTTTTAATTATAATTATATACAAAAGATTTATTTTCACTTTATGGTCTACAAGAGTAATTGTAGTGAATTAAAATTTTAACCCTGATTGGACATTGCTATATGTAGGGGCGAAGCTAGGATTTCGACTTTAGGGGGGCCAAGACAATTTTTTTTCTTTCTAATTAACGCTAGACAAATATGTTAATATTTAAAAACAAATTTATTTAAAAAAAAAAACAAATATAATAGTGTCTAGTCTCATATATAATGCTAAAATAAATAAATTAATAAACAAAATAGACACCAACTTTATAAATCAAAATGAAACCCGCCGCTCTTTTAAATCTCTATGAAAGTTCACAAATTTTACCATTATACGCGTGGGTGTCTTTTATAAATGACATAGAGGGTTTGTGAAAGAGTTGTTAATCCGTTATTACCAAATTTTCGGATTAGTCAATATTACAAATATAACCCAATTCACAAAACAATAATCAAGTGTAATAAGGTGCGGAAATATAAACGACACTTGATTTTTACGTGGAAACCCTCAACAGGGAAAAACCACGGGCTATTATAGTGCGCCACACTCGAACCTCGAAATCCACTAATTGAAATGGAGTTTACAACCTATGTAGACCTCGTCTAACACTCCGGTCTGTAACCCCCCACTTCTACCACGCGGGCCTTTAAAAGTGGCTCTAGTCCAATTTGCTTGTGTGACCACCTAATCCCGGTGTCCGACCTAATCCCGGTCTATCACACAAGACTTCACTTGCTTGCGATCTAAGCAACCTAATCCCGGAAGCTACACGCAAGACTTACTTCTCAATGAAGAGATTACAACCTATGTGAATATATATAAATACCCAACAAATGCAATGAGAGCTAGGCAACTCTATATGCTTATCTAGGATGATTAGATGGCAATAAATGCAACCCTAGATATCAATGGCTAAATGACATGTCAAATAGCTTAGCAAATCATAGATTAAATAACCTAGATGTTGCTATAAAAAATAACCCACAAACATTCAATCATGTCATCACAAACAATCTCTATTTTGAATATAAGATATTAATCTAAGATCATTCAAATAATAAAAGAGATGCCTTGATAAATAAAACACTAAATATCAATGGATAAAAGTGAAGAACATACCAAGGGAAGTGTGATGACCAAAATCCATTCAAATAAGCAAACTAACTATGCTAGAAAATGCTTAGATGATCTTTGATGCACATGAATGTTTATGGCATAGCTTTTAGGCAATAATGACCTAATCAAATAAGCTATGTAAAAATAAACCCAATCAACACATAATCTCAATCATGTATGTAGAAATTACTCAAGAACATACAAGTAATAAAAGAGATAAATTGATAAGTAAAAACACTAAAATTAGATGAGATTAGTGTTCAACAAATCATACCATGTGTGTTGAAGAAGACCCATGCTCAAATGATGTTGAATGATGCAAGATGGAGATAGGTTTTGGGTTTAGAGAGTTAAAGAAGCAATCTTGGTGCTTTCTCTCTCAAGAATATGGAGCCTCTCTCTCTAGGGTTTCATTTTGTGGCTCACACCTCAAAATGATGAGAAATATATGTATTTATAGTGCCCAAGTGAAACTATGTCGTTTTGGAAGAAATAGAAAAACTATGGGCATTTTCGCGGTACTCGCGACAGTGCAGTATCTCTAGATTCGAGCGCTCCGAAACATGACCAAACGACATTGAAACCTTTCGTATAATATATCGTTGGAAAGGTATGGATGTCTACTTTCTACTCGTTTTTACAGAAGGACATTTTGATGTCTGTAGAAAAAGTTATGGTCATTTGAGTGACCAAAGGTCAGATACGGATAACAGCAGTGATGCCCTGTTTTAGTGGTTACTTTGGAGATTTCAAAAGCAATCCAAACGGTCATAAAATATTACGAATAATATACCGTTGGAAAGGTATGGGTGTCTAGTTTGTCCAGAATTTTACAAAACTCAATTTGAAACTTTGTGTAAAAAGTTATGGTCACAAGACCATACAAATGTCAGTTTTGAAAAACATTTAAATCATTGAAATCCAATATTTTGAACCTAGACACTTCACTCCAAATAACCAAACTGAATCTACCACTTAACCAAGAGAAGAATGAGACCTTCTCAAGTGGTCAACCATCGTGCTAAGATATGCACACCATCGTGCAAGCACGGACGTTTCCGATCACTCAAACGGAAACGAATTACACCACACTTAAAGCTAATCAAACATGAAGAGCAAGTGTGGGAATTGAATGCATCCTAATGCCTATCATGTCATGGCATTGTCATAGAACAAGATGCAATCAATTCAAATAAGCATGAATAAAATTCATGACTTTGCATCCTAATGCCTAAACATATCATGGCATTTTAATGAGATAGATGCAATTAAATAATCATGCATGAAGAGATATTCAACAATTAAGAATGCACACAATATACAAATATAGAAATATGCATGAGTTGTGAGTGTGTGCAACTATGATCTCTTCAAAGCATGTAAGCACTAAAATATACCTTTGGTGCTTCTTCACTTGAGGTCTTGAGAGGGCCATTGGATGTTCACCAATTCCTAAGCTACCCTTACAACAACCCCAACATGTGGTTTGTCCACGAAACAAGCCAATCAACAAATGGGAATCCTTACACTCTAAAATCATCTATAATTGAATCTATACTAAGTTTCTCTACGACTCCCCTTTCAATATACATAATCAAAGAGTTTGTAAGAAAGTCATCTTCCATCTTGTTGCGAAGCCTAGTCTTGACAATACGCATAGCTGAAAATGATCTCTCAGTAGTTGCAGTTGGCACTGGAAGAGTAAGCACAAGCATAATTATTCTGTGAACAAGTGGATATG
Organism: Acer campestre; assembly: GCA_954870605.1. Classification (NCBI taxonomy): domain Eukaryota; kingdom Viridiplantae; phylum Streptophyta; class Magnoliopsida; order Sapindales; family Sapindaceae; genus Acer; species Acer campestre. The sequence goes on along the minus strand of OX940809.1, from coordinate 23,447,890 downwards.
TTGTTGATCTTCTAGTCCTTACCAACCATTGACACAAGGAAGAAAGAGTTAACAAATTTCTAAATTCTGAATGTTGAACTGCATTATATTCATAATGTTGAAGTTGCATTTTCAATTGCAACTTCTCATGATCAGCGAAGTCATGTGGATAAAACGTGTTTACCAATTTGTAAATATCATCAATTCTAAAATACTCATATCCTTCGCGAGGTTCCAAAGCTGTACTAAGAATTACCAACTCAATTGCCTGCTCACTGAATCGACTATTTAATTCTTGTAATTGAGAATCAATTGCAACATAAAATATATCTACTTGGTAATATTGCTCAATTGTATAATTTGCTTGTTGTTGGCAAGCTCTACCTCGTCTTGCAACATAACGAGCATTCATAACTGGAACATCTATGTTGCGTGCCTCACAAAATGAACATACCTTAGCAAATACTGTATCCCATCCAGTATCCCTCGATTGTTGTATAAGTCTTTTGGTGGATGAAACAAGATGCATAGCATTTAAAATGTCTTGAGATTTTTGTTGTAAAGCTTGACATAGTAGATTAGTGATCTCCATGATATCATTCACCAAATGCAAGATGAAGATAAATTCAAAGGAAGTCATTGCCTCATAAGCTGCGTCGGCTTCTCCTCATTGAGAAAAAGTAGGTCCTTCATCAACTATTTTAATTAAAATGGCACACGTTGCACCAAACATTTTTATCAACTAGAAAACTGACCTATAGTGAGAACTCCAACGTGTATCCCTTGGTCTCTGCAAAGTGCCAATTTTGTTAAGTCCAGTCTCGCTCTTTAGCTCATCAATGTCAATTAAATGTGCAATCTCAGCAGCATGAGCATGTTTGAATTCATCATTACGCTTGCACAAAGCATCGACAATATTGACAACAGAAGTTAACTTGGTAAAAAAAATGACGAATAGAAATAACTTATTTTGATGTTGCAACTAGTGCCAATTGCAACTGGTGTGCCAAACAATGAATATAATAAGCATACGGACAATCCTTTAAAATCAAAGCTTGTAGCCCATACCACTCACCACGCATATTACTTGCACCATCATAGCCTTGCCCTCGAATATTTTGAATATCTAAATTGTGATTAGATAATACAAAATATATTGATTTTTTTAAAGTCAATGTTGCAGTGTCCGAGACATGAACAAGTCCAAAAAATCGTTCTTGTAGAATACCATCTTGGTCAACAAATCTCAAAACTATAGACATTTGTTCCTTCTTTGACTCATCACGAGCTTCATCAACAATTATACAGAACTTCGCATCTCCAATTTCTTTACGAATTTCATTTTTTACTCTAGTTGCAAAAACTTGTAGAATCTCTTTTTGGATATCCGGTGATGTGTAACATGCATTTTTAGGTGCCTTATCTAATACAAGTTCTCCAACCTTCTCATTGTTTGAAGCCAATAATTCTAATAGTTCAAGAAAATTTCCACGATTGATTGAAGATGAGCTCTCATCGTGACCTCTAAAAGCACAACCTTGAAATGCAAGCCATCGAACAACTTCAATTGTGGCTTTGACTCTAAGCCTATTGTTTGCAATTTCTTGAGAATTATACTTTTCGACCACTCTTTCTATATGTTGAGATTGGTTCATTAAGTCTGTAAATGCTCTCTTAGCAATCTTGTGAGGGGTCATATGATTATCTTTTTGTCCTACATGAGTTAAAAACGCACACTTGTCGTCATTCCTAACTTTTCTCCAACTTTTAAATCCATCAACAGTGAAAGCGATCGCTGCAAGGTGTTTAGTTGGCTTACTAAAGAGAAAACAATGTAAACAATAAGCTGCATCTGTTGTAGGAGAATATACCAACCATGTAGAAAATAATGTAAACCAAGAACTCTAGAAGCTGCGTTTATGAGAATCTCGTCCAAATTTGATATAATGGTCAAGAATGGGTTGGAATAGACTAGCTTTAATATAAGCTCGACGAATTTCATCACGTTCATTGACGGGATAATCCCATATTTGTCGATGTAATCCTGGGTCACGCACCAACGATTTATTATCTTGGTTAATATCATTTGTTAGAGATTCTGTGGATTGATTTTCAAAAGCTGGAATATTGATATTAGATGTTGACGAAGATGAATCGGCTTCTGAGGTTTTAATTCTTTTGAAAAATTTATCAATTGTTGATGGCTTACTCATCTGAAGATCAAATGAAAAAATTGAATTAATTTAAATATATAAATGTTTAAATAAAAAATTAGTATAATAAATGTAGCAAAATCATATATGCCAATATAATTTAACAGCAAAAAAGGCAAGAAAAAGGAAGCAAGAAAATAACAAAACCAACAACCACCAGAAAGCAAACACGTCCAAAATTACAACGCAATATAGAGAAACTAAAAACAAAAGAAAACTGACCAAGAATATATAAATATACATATTATTAAGAATCCATTAAAGAAATCATATTAATAACCTAAGAAAGTTACAAATATATAAAAAAAATAAAAATAAAAAAATAAAAAAATAAAAAAATAAAAAAATTGAAAAAATCTAAAATATTTATTGATTTGTAATCTCGTACCTGAAATTATTCTGATAGATGAACCAAAGAATACGAAGAATTTAATTGTAGTAGTAAGAATGAAATTGCATAAGTGAAAAACTAGAAAAAAATAATAATAATAATCAAGTATATATATAGGTTAGACAAGTTTAAGATATATAGGAAACCAAATCCTAAAAGGTGTAGGGCCTGTCCTGTAGGCTGTTTTCAGCCTGTTTTCGTTATTATTTTCCAAAAATGATTTCGAATTCATGTTCGGTAACCGTTTTTCATTTTATTTTCAAAATAAAAAAACAAAATGAAAAACAAAACTAATGTTAAAAGTGGAAATTTTGAAAAAAAACAAAAAAAAAAAACCAAAAAAAAAAAAACTTGTTTTTCTTGAATTTGTTTTTGTTTTTCAAAAAATTTAACAAATTTTTTTTTTCTTGAACCAGTTCTTCATCTTCTTTCCCATCTTCATCTTCTTTCTCTTCATCCGATCGCTGTTGATTGACGTCACTACCACTGATCGCCGCCGTCTTCTTCTTCTTCTTCTTCTTCTTCTTCTTCTTCTTCCACTCGCAGTCGATCAGCACTGCGTCGCCTCTCATCGTCGCTGATCTGCTCGACGATTTGGTCTTCTTCTTCTTCTTCTTCTTCTTCCTCTTCAACTGATAACTTTTGTTTAATTTAAAAATTACATTAATTTTTTTTAGTTAATTATTTAATCAATTTGTTTATAAATGTTATAATATTAAACAAAATGTAAAAAATTGATATTTCAATTTTCGAAAGTTTTCGGTTAGCCTACCAGACGCGTTTTTTCCATTTTTATTTTTAAAATATGGATTCCAGTAAATGCTACCAGAAGCGTTTTCGGAATTCAAAAATGAAACCAAAATGACTGTTTTCATTTTCATTTTTCTTTTCGAAAAACAACAACTAAAACAGTTTGCAGGACGGGCCCTTATATTTTCTCTTCTAAAAGAAAGTGGAATACATAAAATAGGAATAATATTTTTTAATTTAAAACTAATATACACCCTACACAACTACACCACTTAAATACAATAAAGCAAGCAATCAGCCAATCACCTAAATATGACATAGGGCCCCACTACCTTTTAAAATATATAATTTATTATATAAAACCATTAAAGAAGTTTTCAGTTACCCCACTGTCTTTTTTAATATATAATATATTATATAAACCCATTAAAGAAGTTTTAAGTTCTGAAATAAAAATTAAAAAAATTAAAAAAATTAAAAATTTTCTTCATGCACATGCTTATAACTGATTGAAAAGAGACTCAATCTTGATCTCATCTCTAAGAAAATTCGGCCATAAGTTGGAAAGAGTCTTGATGTTCATTATCCCATCCACCACCAGAAAATTAGGCCATAAAAGAAGAAAGGGGCAGAGGCTTCCTCTTTGTATTATACTATTATGTTTATGGGTGTTGATATTGCCACTCATAAATATGATAAGCACACCCATATTTTTAATAAAAAATTTAATTACAAAAATATCCCAATAAAAATTTACCAATTAGGACAAATTAGTTTAATTCAAAATAAATCAAATACTATGTACACCCATATCTTTTTATTGAAAAAAAAAAAACTTGTGATAAACCCTAAATAGCACCAAGTCATATCCTGGGCTTTTCTTATTTAATAGCATAATACGCAGGAGATTATCCAATATATATATATATATGAATATCCTGAGATTTTTGAAGGTGATGCCGAGAAGTTTTTTTTGTTTGATTAAAATTGATGTGAACTTTTTAATTTTATTTTTTTATCTAAAAACTTAGAAGAACTCTTTTCTTTTCTTTTTTTGGAAGAGAACTCCTTTTCTTCATTGCTATTTTTTTTATTATGTTGTTAATTTTTTAATTTTTATTTTTTGCTTACTAAGTTCTCATGCATTTACATCATCAAGCCTTGCATTATATCAAAAGATTAGTTTTGTTTTTATTTGTGTTTTCGAACTTGAGAACTTAGAATTTATCATTTGTGAAATTATGTGTGTTAATAACTTAAGAGGGCTTATAAATAAAAATGTATTAAAATGAATACATTCATTTAAATTAGGGTATTATTGGCATTAAGATGGGTGCTTAAAGAAATGATTTAATTTTAAATTTTAGACATGGGTGCATTTATAAATATGGGTGTGCTTATCATATTTATGGGTGACAATATCCGCACCCTATGTTTATATTATTGGCCTTTTAAGAATTCTCACTTTCCCTCATGCCACGCTAGAAGAAAAAAAATTGTCATGGTTCCTTGCTCCTTGCTCCGAAGAAAAGTGTCCACGTACATTTTCAAGTTAATAATACGAAAATTGTCATGGTTCCCTCATTATTGAGCAGGAAAAAAAGGCACCGGAGGTGACTAGTGATGGTAGGACATGACTTATGATACGAGCACGATTTGATAACCAAAATAAAATGCTAGTTTGCTTTAAGGGAAACCAAAATCTCCCACAAAGTTAGAAATACTAACACATATGTAATAGATTTTAACTCATAAGTTAATTCATTGATAGCAAGTCCTAATTATAGGACAAATACATAAAATTCAAATAATAACAATAGAGATTAAGTAGGATAAGAATCATATCAACTAACAACTTCTTCAAATTTAAACTAAAAACAAACTATTTTTATTTTCTTAAAAATGTGATCGTAACATTCCACCATACTTCTGATCCAACGTCTTCATTGGTCAACATATCGATACTGACACGTCACCCAACTATCAGTGTTCGATGCGATAATATTATGCCCATACATAATACTAACATATCTTAATCTAGCGTATAAATTGCTGACCGAATTCATTGCTCCAAACAGTGGAATGGTTGGTCGACACGAACCTAACGGAAGTGCTTTATTACCGGCTTTGATACCAAATGATACGAGCATGATTTGATAACCAAAAATAAATTGCTAGTTTGCATTGAGGGAAACCGGAACCTCCCAAAATGTTAGAAATACTAACACATATTTGATAGATTTTAACACATACATTAAAATATTGATAGCAAGTCCTATTTATAGGACATATACATGAAATTCAAATAATAACAGTATAGATTAAATAGGATAAGAATCATATCAGCTAACAACGTATTCAAATTTAAACTAAAAACAAATTATTTTTATTTTCTTAAAAACGTGATTGTAACAACTTATTTGTTATTCCTAAAATGACATCATTGTACATTGAATATTTTTTTTAGAGTGATATTGATGACCATAATCCACTAAATATCTTTCTACACTACATTTTTTTTAATATTATATATCAATTTTATCATAATTAAAATTACTAAAAAGTATAAACAAATTCTAAATACACTACATAACAATTTTACTAGACTACAATGTTTGAAAAACTTGTCAATTTCAGTATTCAATGAAAAAACAAATTGAAAAAAAAAAAAAAAAAGATTTTTATGATGGAGTGTTTCCAAAAAAAAGGAGTGTGAAAAAGTAAAAAAGATAATTTTGGGAAAAAAGAAGTGTCTTTAGAATTTTTAAAGAGTGGTGCTATTGGCACCCCAACTACTGAACTATTTATGCTCCACTATTTTAAATTTTGATTTAATATAAAATTATATGGTTTTATTAATTGTTTCGATTTATTTCCAGGACTACCCTTTTACTTATTTTTCAAACTTAATATACCCCATATCTTTTTCAAAAAAATAAAAATAAAATTCTCTTCATCTCTAATCTTTATATTTAGTTTTCTCACATCCACTCATAGGCCTTGTTTTTTCTTCTTATTTCATGGTAAAACCTTCTTTATTAGATGCGATTTTTTTTCTATAGTTAATTGGATTGTTGGTGGTAGATCGTGAGTGTAATATTAATCATCTGATTTTTTTTTAGCGATTGAGTTAGAGTTAGAGTTTTGGTGTGGTTTCATTTTGTCAGAGATTAGGTTTTCTCAGTTGCGATTCTTAGTGCTATTTCGTTGGGTTTTTTTTTTTTTTTTTTTTGTAAATAACATTAAACTAACTTTTGAAGATCCAGAATAAAATCTCAAAAGAATTGATACAAATTATAGTTTGCCTAGAAGATCTGAAAGAAAATAAACATAGAGAAAAACAATAGCAAACATGGATTTGGAATTTGAGAAGAAAAATAAAACAAATATGTGAAACAATAAAATCAATAAATATTAAACATAGTAAACATGAGATTGAGATCTGAAAGAAAATATAAACAAAATAATAAACATTTAGTTATTTGAAATAATCTATGTCATTAAAGTTTTTGTCATTAGGATTTTGAAATTGTATGTCTCTTTAAGTAATTTGATAAAGGAAAAAAAAAATATTAAATAATTTAAAAAATGGGGTATAAATAGTTCGGTAGTGGGTGTGCCAATAACACCACTCTTTTTAAAAATTAAAGTTTTAGAATGAAGTGTATCTTCCCAAATTATGTGGTATGGTGAGTTGTCAACATCTTTGTTTATGAATTTAGTTGAAAACCCCCTTATTGATAGCTGACTATCAATTGACTTCCGTTAAAGTCTAACAAATTAACTAAGGGTATTTAGTAGTTTTAATAGTTATTTTGTATTAAAAAAAGAAGAGATTTTCTCAAAAATCCAATTTTTTGTTAAGAAAATCCATTTTTTTCTTTTAACATTCCTTTTTTGAATAAGTAATGCTAGGCTTCCTAAATTATTTCCAAAAACTTCTCAAATTATGTGGTATGGTGAGTTGTCAATATCTTGTAAATCATGTATTGAGAGATGATGTTGACAACTCACCATTCCACATAATTTGAGAAGTTTTTTATGAGATAATTTAGGAAGCCTAGCATTACTCATTCATAAAAGGAATGTTAAAAGAAAAGATTGGATCGTAGAAGAAAATCTCTTTTTTTAATACAAAATAACTATTAAAACTACTGAATACCCTTTGTTAATTTGTTAGACTTTAACGGAAGTCAATTGATAGTGAACTATCAATAAGGGGGTTTTCAACTAAATTCAATAAGGGGGTTTTCAACTAAATTCATAAACAAAGAGTTGTTTTTAGAAATAAATCAAAACTCATGGAGCTCTTGCAAATCTCCCTTTTGCAATTTAATACATCCAAAACTTCTAACTTATGTATTTACAAACCTAGAGCAGATTTAAATATTTAGCGGGCCAGATATCTTGAAATTTCTATTATTTGGTTTGGATTTAAAAGCTTTACAATTTAGTTATAACTAGTAAAATGGCCCGCGCTCTGCTGCGGGAGTATTATACCGTTTTATATATTATTTTCAATTTTAATAAATTTATTGATCTAGATTATGAAACAAACAAAATTAAAATATAAAAAATATATTAATCAAAAATAAAATGCAAATATATTTTCAAATGTAAATCCATCGTCCTCTATCTCTTCTTCAACTCTTGACCATCCACTATCTCTACCAAACAATTTTTTTTCTCTCAACAATCAACTCATCTCTCATCTAAATCATCTTTTTTATCTTTGTTTTTTTTTTTTTCTCTTTCAGACAGAGAGAGAATAATTATTCATTAAAAAAATTTAAAAAGTAAATAAACCATTTGAAACAACCAACCGCTAGGGCGCTGTCACAATAATTCTATGAACACATCATGTGATTTGACAAATATAAATAAGATATAATTACTTTGGTTGATATCTATTTAGTTAAACTCTATCAAAATGGTCATTATATTGGAAATTTGTTTCAAAATGACTATTTTGGCAAACAATGACCATTTCCATCACACTATTTGTCAAAATAGCCATTTTGATAGGTAATAACCAAATGGGTGGTCACCAAGGTAATTATCCCTATAAACAAATTAAGATGAGCACACCACATATATCAAAAAATTCTCAGTAAACAGCAAATCAAAATATCAAACATCCAAACGTTATAAAAATCACTCCATCAGTTGACAACTATGAAAATATTCCACAAAAGTCTCGTAACAAAGAGAAAGATAATGATAAGCTTACAACTTAGAGTTGTGAGCTATAGTGTCCGGAAGCAAATATCATATAGGGCTTTATTGTCCAAAACCATACATTCATCTACATTTTCAACCAACTGGTGACCAAAGAGGGTTGCATTGTATGGTTCGACAACAATGTTGGAAACCTTCAAGGATGGGAACACCAAGAAAGTGAGTATCATTCGATTTGAGACAAAAATTTCCTCACTTCGTTTTTTCCCTCATAATTTTTTTTCTCGCAAATCGAGACTTATTTTGTAAATCTGAGACTTATTAGGTAAAATTCGAGACTTATTCTGTAAATTTGAGACTTACTTAGGCAAATTCGATACTTATTTTGATAATTCGAGACTTATGGGGTATTTTTACAAATTTGAGATTTACAGAGTAAAAATAAGAATTTTTTTTAAAATATATTTAGGTCGTCTTCTTCATCCATCAATGGAGGATGACACTGTTTCCAGATCGACGATGAAGGCTTGATTTTTTCTCTAGATTTCAACTTCTCGAGTGTTCGTCGAATAATTTCTTATCTAATTTCAAATTTTGTCCAGCGAGAAGGCTACTCGCCTACTCAAGCCTTTGTCTCCAAAATAGCTACTCGATCGACGAAATCCAGCGAGAAGAAGTGACGAAGGCTCGATTTTGTCTTTGTAGACTACTCGTCTAATTTCGTTATGCTTTCGTTTCAAGCTAATTTTGTCACCGGATTTTATCGCGCGAACAAACGAAGATGATGCCGTTTCTAGGCAATGACGGAAACTCATGAAGCTGCTCAACAAAGACGATGAAGGCTCCGATTTTTGGAGCTCCTCCATTGATGGAGCTTTGAACTCCATCGATGGAGGTTTTAGAAAAATAAAATAAAAAAGGGACTAATAAGAGATAATTATTGAAAAGTGGGGGTATTTTTGTCCAAAATCAATCTTTGGTTCTATTTAAACTCGAGTTATTAAAGCGATGCTAATTCCAAAAGTCACTCTTTAAAATGTGCTATATTATATATATATATATATATCACATGCTATGAGATGACTTGAATATGAGACATTGTTAGGCTGAATGAACGTTCTAATCACCAAGCCACATTGGGTGATGATATATTAGAAAGTTTTGATGGTTGAGATTTTATCTTATATATAATTTTCATATTACATTAGTTATTTATTTTCAAATGATTAAGAAAAAAAAATGATAACTAATTAATAATTTACATAGAAATATATTAAAGTTGGTTAGTATTAAAAAAGATGGAGAGATTTATTCAAAAAAAAAAAAAAAAAGATGGAGAGAGATTGAGAGAAAGAGAGGACGGTGGGTTGGTAGAGAAAAAGAGAGTGAGGGAGGTGGTGAGACTTTGAGAGTACACCTGCTATCTATAATTTTTTTTTTTTTTTTTTAACAACACATCAATGGCATTTTTGTAAATAAGTTGAAATCCCTTTAATTTTACTGTTCACATGAACAGTGCAATTTCATCTCGAGTTTTAGTATATATATAATAATCACCACAAATCAGCCGTTCAAATTTTATCAATGATAAAAGCTTAAAAAAAAAAAAAAGTTATAATAATTTATCACTTATGGTTTGGATCAAGTCAATTTTACTTCCAATTTTATTTAATGTTATTTCAGTTATAATCAAAAATTGAATTTTAAACAGGTACGTTGTTTCGTTGCAGATATTGTTAATTTATTGTTATTGATTGGGTGTTAATTAAGAATCCTTTATTTTTTATTTTTTATTTTTTTACAATATCTATTAATCCAAAATCCTTTATTATGAAATGAAATAAAAATTGAATAGAACTAAATGACCATAAGCAAGTAACGGGATGGCCATTAGTGTCACACCCTTCACCAAAAATGACCATTTTAAAACTAAATCCCCACAACAATCAAGTGGGTGGCCATCAGGATAATTAAAAAAAATTTAAAAAAAAAAAATAATAATAATAATTATTTTTATAAGTATGCTATTAGAAATTCACTAAGGGGGGTGTATTGGTTCATAATTTTATTAGACAATTTTGGAAAGTAAATGTAATATCCTGAAAAATGGGACCCATTTTTAAATAATTGGCCCTAATTATTTTGAATTTGGGCTCAATTTAGTTTCTAAAGAACTTGAGGCCCAAAATGATAGTAGTGTCACTGCTTAAAATTATGACAAGTGAAGTAATGATTTGGAGTGGACTAAAATCAATTGGTATTTGGGTTTATTTTATTATAAATGTTAAGGCTCTAACCCAAATAATTATAAGTTGATCCAAGCCCAAAACTGAATTTAGTGTGGGTGAGATTGTAATTTTCTATGTATTTGATGAATTGAAAAGGAATAAGAAATACTATTGGGATTAGAAATGGTAATGAAATTTGATGACTAAGTTTCCGTTTGGAAGAGCTTGTCTACTGGCTAAAAGAGATTTTTTAATTAAAAAAGCTCTTTTCAATTTTTATTTTTTTTTATTTTTTTATTTTTTTATTTATTATTATTTGGTTGTTATCCAGTAAAGCTTTTAGATGATTAAAAAAGTTATTTTGTCTACTTGGAGAAGCCCAAATTTAGAGTTTTTTTACGTCTAAAGTTTTTCCAAGTAGATCTTTTAGAGTTTTTTTAATAACACTAAAATCTCCAATTTAACCCTATAATTTAATATTTGCTAGAATATTTTAGTAATTCTATCATTAAAAAAGCTCTCTTTTAATTGATAACCAAACGACCAACGACTTTTATTTAAAAGTTCTACCTCTAAAAGATCCACTTTTAAAAGATCTACTGTAAAAAGATCTACTTGTGAAGCTCTCCCAAACGTTCTCTAAAGCTATGCAAGACATGTGTAAAGTGAGAAAAAAAAAGGATATTATAATAAATGGGGGCAATTTCGGTGGAATCAAGGAGAGGTCAATTGGATTCAATTGATAAGTGTAATTGGGATAATGGAGAGAAGGAAGAACCGAGAAAAGGAGAAAGAAGAGGGTATGTGGCCGAAAGAGAAGAGAAAGGAAAACAAGAAGAAAAAGGGTTGAAACTCCTAAGTTTACAAGGTAAATATCCAGATTTTTATTTGAGTTTAGAATTGTTGATCATGTCACTTTTTATGAAGTTTTCTCTCTCTAAGAATGAAATACTCTTTGCATGGGGTAAGATTAAGTTTAACTTATGACTTACATGCTTTATAAACAATCTTGAATGATATTAGACAAGAAATTATACTTGCAATAACCTTTTGATGTGAAAATTGTGAATGAAGATAATTGGGTTTTCACTAAAAGTCATTTAAAGAGTATTAAGGGTGGTGTATTCGTGTGATATCAAAGTATTGATGAATATTTAGTTTATTTAAAATATTTCAATTTTATATGAGATCAATGTTATCTTTTTGGTGGGATTTGTGAAATAAGAAAGGAAGGAAATATGGTAGCTTTGAGGTTGTTATTTGATTTGAAATGGATAATTTCCAAGAGCTGGAAATGGATAATTTGATTTGAAATGGAAATGCTGGAAATATAGGATATTTTAGTCATTATTGCCATTATTTCCAATTTCCAATTTTGCCCTTACACGTGCAAGGCATGTGTAGAGAAGATGGATGGAAAGTGGGTTCCGTCTCCATTTTGTCCATTATTGCCAATTTCCGATAGTTCAAGGGGTTTAATGCCTAAAAAAAAGTTTATGGGGCAACATGCGAATTCAGGTATATTCTAGGGGGAATCTGTGCCAATTACTCAATAAAATATAACTCAACCCAACCCGACAATCCGACATAATTAATAAAAACATAAATTAAATAGCTTTATTTATTATTAGATTTATTATGAAATCTCATATTTAAAAATATTTAAAAATTTTACTTATGCACCATTTATAATATTATAAATGACAAAAAATAAATACATAATTTTAAATATTTTATACCATAATATATAATACATTTATTAAAAATATGTAATTATATTGTCTCCATCTTTTGTATTAATTGGCACATCCTTGGTTATACTTTAAAATGCTTTTTTTGTTCTTAAGATTTGATTAAGAATTTGGTAGAAAAAAGTCTAATAATTGTATATAAGCTCAAACTATTATGTTGGTTGAAATAAATAATAGATTATCCAACCACGAGATATTCGACGAAGTGTTTATAATTGTAAAATGAATGGGAGGTTTAGATGGAGACTTTCTAAGTTGGATAAATTATCATATATTTTTTTTAATTATGAAACAGTATTATATGTTGTGATTTAGTTTTGATGCTTTTAAGAAATCTAAACTCCACGTAATATGATATTAGGGTGAAAAATATATTTTAAATTTGAATTTAGATATAACAAAATTTGAATTCAAATATATTTTTTCTATTGGGCTTAAAAGCCCAACCCGATTAACCTAACCCAACCCAACCTGAAAAATATTGGGTTGGGTTGGGTTAAAATTTACGTTGGGCTAGATTGGGTTGAAAAATTTTCAACCCAACCCAACCCGAAAACGCCCACCTCTATCTGGTGGTATTCGATCATAACTATTAAGATTTAAAAAATAAATAAATAAATAAAGTCTATAATGTCTTGTGGTATTGGATCCAGACTTTTAAGGGGGATGTATTCAATTAGGATTCTTGAGGACATTTAAAGACATTTTTAAATGTCAAATTTTCATGGATTTCTATATACTTTTATAAATCCACATGGACTTTCATTGATTTGTTTATACATCTATCTCAAACTTTTATGAATTTGTTTAGACATCTATCTCAGACTTTTATGGATTTGTTATCTCAGACTTCTATTAGAAATGAATGAATTATATCGGTATATGGCCCAATCAGTCAGCCGAAGAGAAGCTCCATTTCAAAGCTCAATTTTCACAAAGATCTCAACTTTTATATGAATACATAAAACTTCACGTTTGAATAAACGTTGCACACCAAAAAAAAAAAACTAACGACAATAATTTCCACTCAATTACTAAAGTCAATCATAAATGAAAGAAAGTGACATAGTTTATAACAATTTTGAGAGCAAAATTAAAAGGAAAATACTCAACATTGATAACTCATCTTCACTGATTCTCATTGTTATTCAATTAATCATATAAACAAACAATAATCAACTAATCGAATAACCAAGCAAAGCTATACATAAAAAATTTGAAAAAAAAAAAAAAAAAAAAAGCATAACCCTAACCCTAACCTTGTCACAACTGACCACCCTTTGATCCACGATTTTTAATTTATTCTCTACAGATCCAAATCTTATAAAATTGGACATGGATAATCTAGACATATAATACATGATACAGTAAAATTATTGATTTAATCCATGGTCATTTGTATATGAAAATATTCATTCTTTTTTTGTTTCCCGAATCTGTCCAATAAAAATCAACATTGACCTTTGTCCACTCCAAAAATTATAAAAAATTTTATACTCATTTATAGATCAAGAAATTTTGCATAATAATGTGTAGACATAACATTCTATCTACATAAAGTTTTTCATAATTTTCTAGATAGAAGAACCCACCTAAATAAATTACAAATTCCGGTCCTTTGTCAAAATAGAGAGATTCTAGTAAACCTTTGTATATTTCGAAAACACATAAAAACTAATAACCGCCACTATCAATTGAATAGGCTATAAATCATTATCATGGTCTCTACTTTCATCAAGTTAAGTATATCAAGAATCATAACCTAGCATATTCTAGAAGTCCAACCATGAAAGAGATAAACAAAGGAAAATAGAAGCAACGAACCCTAACAACAAGAAAAACTCAAAATCTTTGAGGAGAAGGCTGGACTTGTTATGACCTTTGATATTTATACCTCTCACCATCAAGTCTACCAAAATCCATGACCTAAGCAAATCTTTTAAAATCTAGTCCTAATTGAATACATCTTGATTTTTGTAGACATTTTAAAGTCTCAGTTCAATACACCCGGATTTGGAAGGATTTTTTAAAAGTCCATAGAAATCTGAATTGAATACCATTGGATTAATATAGACTCTTTTAAAGGCTTTAAATGTCTGAATTGAATACACCCAGATTTATAGTCTTTAAATGTCCTCGAGAATCCTATTTCAATACCCCCCCCCCCCCCCCCCCCCCCAAGAGGCATTAAATTGTCAATTGGATTATTTAGACTTTTCAGTGATTTGTATGAATAGCTAGACCCCAAAATTATCTTGCTCTCTCCCACAATACTTTCCAAACTTTTCACTCGTTTCATGCTTCTCAAATCTTCTCTGCTATTCTCATCAGATCTTCATCACAAATTTTCAGCTCCCTCTATTTTCTTTTTCTCTGAAAACAAAAGGCAAAAAACTCACTCACGCAACTCATGCAAATAAGCACACCACTCTTTGTCTCTTGTTGGAAAATTCCAACATGTGGGGCCATACATGTAAATATCAAATGTATTGTGCTATCTTTGGTTAAGCCTAAATTAAAGTGATCTAATTAAGATTTAAAGTTTTAAGGCTTAAGGGTGTAATTGTCATGGAATTAATGTGTAGATACCAGAGTGCTATATCTAATTTGATGAGGGGCCAAATTAGAAATAGCAAACCTTATATTATATATTAGGGTTATGGTCCCCAAATTACACGATTCTTTTCACTTGTCTGCATCCCCATCACAGAACAAGAGAGAAAAATAAGGTTACAAAAGGTCGTGATAATTTGGAAGATCACAACCCGTTCACCAATCTCCGGCAATGGATTCAGGTATGCTTCCGCTTTCTATTTCTCTTGAATTGACATGGGTTAATAATATGTGTTTAGGGTTTGATTAATCATGATATTAGAAACATGTTTAGGTTGAGATTCGGATTAATTATGTGCCTATGCATGTTGATTATATGTTAATCGAACTTCTTACAAATGGTATCAGAGCCTACCCATGATTGATTCTTGAGTTTTTAAGGAATTTTATATATTTTTTGGGGATATTTTTTTGTTGTTCAATGTTTGATCACTGCAACAACAATACCACTTACATTTAATATTATGTGTGTAAATTCATGCGGGTATTAGCCGGCCCAAAGGAAGGTTAATATTTGGCCGAATTGCACACACCTGTGTTGGTAAACATATGACAATTATAAGGTTTTACATGTGAATAATAAATTGATCCAAAGATAGATTTATTATTTGACATGAATTATTGTCAATGTTTGATCACTGCAACAAGAGTACCACTTACAATTAATATTACTGTCCAAAGACTTGATATTAATGTTGTGCTAGGTATCTTGAGATGGGACTTACCATTATTTGAATTTGTTGATTATTGTATTTGGTTATTAATGTAAGCATGTTTGTTTGTTTGTTTTATTCTCTTTACGGCTAGTGTTTATACTATATCTGCTAATATCAACTCTAT